>CM075852.1:15205318-15335318 GCA_037975125.1 Latrodectus hesperus | reverse complement strand
AATATTATTGTCATATAAATAACAACAAAAAAGTGTATCAATAAATAGAAAGGAGTTTATAACATAAAAAAATCAAAAAGAAGACAGATATTATTAAAATAGTATAAAATAGTAAACACAAGTCATAAAAATATAACAATCAAACACAACAAGAAAAATTTTACACATCTTTATATTCAAAAAATTTTTAGAAGAAATTCCAATTTTATTCCAAAATGCAGTAAAACTCTGTAAATTATAAGGAACAACCCTAATATTCAGTCATTCATTATCGTGTGCCAGCTTGGCTGGCAACATGGGGTGCGCTGCTCCCCTTTTTCAACTGAACCCTATTTTGCTGTGGAATCCGACTTCTTCAGTACACACATGCCATAGACACCCGTTTATAGGGTAGGCAACCATTCACACCTCATTCATACAACGAAAGGACAAAGACAGGATACATAGAGAGAAAGTACATCCATGCTCGAACCGGGATTCGAACCCTGGACCTCCTTATCCGTAGTCAGGCACGTTGACCACTAGACAAGTTGGTCGGCAACCCTAATATTAAATTAAATGTATATCTATAGACAGATAAATTAAATTCTTGTATAATAACATTGCATTTTGGAGCAGTTTCATCGTTAATGCGTGGAATGTTGATCATTTTTGATTTCACTGTACTTACCAATTTTTATTAAATAATAAAATATAACAAAAATGACGATCAACAATATAAAAACAAACTAAATGAATAAATATAATTTATTAACTTTACAAAAATTAGTTATTAGGTCTATCGAAAAGTTCTGTGCATTGATCGGTGGTGATGTTCTTAAAACCATGGAGAGCAAGATCTTTTTCTGACAACATCGAAGATCGCAGAAAGCTTAATTCAGTTCAGCAAAGCTATTTCGGACCCTATTCGGAAGACAGGATTGGTGTGGAAATATTCAAAATGAGTGCTACATGAATTAAATCCGAAGAATTTTAACAATCGAGTCATCATATGCCTATCTTTACTTGTTCGAAACAAAATGGAGCCCTTCTTGAATCGGATAATAACTGGGGATGAAAAATTGAATTACCTTCGAAAACATCATTAAGAAAAGGGTATATTTTACGGAATACTTATCCCTTCCAACTCTAAAACAAATTTGACTTTGAATAAGTGAATGGTGTGTATATGGTGGGACATTTGAGGACCAATACATTATGAGCATTAAAAATTGAACGAAAAGCTCAATTCGGAAAAGTATTGTCAGCAAATAGATAATTTAAATGGATCAGTCCAAGTAAAGAGGCCGATGATGTTCCAAGAAAGATGCCAAGAAAAGAGTTCCTCAAGAAATTGCTGGACTAGTATGAGAAATCCTGTCCCATTCACCATGCTCCTCGCGTTTATCACTTTCCAATTATCGTTTGTTTTTGTCTTTACAGAATTTTTGAAGGACAAAAAAATTCAAAAATGAAGGAGTTATCCATCAAGCACTGTTTCAATGTTTCGCATAGAAAGATTAAACATTTTTTTAATATGAGATATGCAAATTTCTCTCACGCTGGCAAGAAATCATTAGTAATAATGGCAATTATATTATTTAATAAAATTTATTGACGTTACGAAAAATTTGTATTTTGTTTTATTCCAAAAATGGACAGAACTTTTCGGTAGACCTAACATAAAGATTGTTAGCATCTTATTTTCCTTGATTATTTATTCAGGACAATTTTTAATATACAATATTATATAATTAAGCTTAAGCAAGTTGATTATTATTAAAGTTGAATATTTATGCTAAGCGTATTTTCAGTTTATAAACAAGATTCCGATTGATACAGTCTGGGCCTATTAATTAAGTGTACCAATGATTCAAGTATAATTAAAAAAAACACCACTTATATATTTTTATTCATCATTTATATCGTGAAAACAGGAAATTTTGTTATTAGAAACGAACATTAGAAAAAACACAATGCAGAATTTTCCATATGAAATAGCTTTTCGAAATCTTTAGTATTGATAAACAACAAATTAAAGGTTTATATTTAATTACATGCCTCAGGATTTAGAATATTTTGAAATGGATAATAAAATTTAATCTTAATTAGTAAATACGTAAATTCGTTATAAACAAAAAGAGCAAATAAATAGCTTAGAAAAACAAATAGTTATACTGGCTATATTTTGGTAGAAACTTGATTCCCTATATTGGTCCTATCTTGGTATGCCTAAGATTGGGAGCACAATGGTAATAACTTGGTTGCCATTATAAGACCAATATTGATTTATCATGTCATATTGTAGAAAATTATTTGTCCAATATCCCGGCATTTTCTAAATTGGGGAAATCTTTTCCCCCTTTACAAAACCAATATTATCTTACCTTAACATGTTCAATATTGGAAAATCTTGGAGACCTTTATTTTTCTAATATAGATTTATTTTGGTATGCCCAATGTCGGAGAAAGTTTGTTGCTCATCATAGGCCAATATTGAGTCTAACTTGGCATATTCTACATTGGTGAAAACTTGACACCTTTTGGTCACAATATCAAATATTGAGCCAAGATGTATTGCTACTTGGGTCAAAGCATGGAAAGTTTTTCAAATCACTCTCGTGTAACATAGCTCAGATCATTCTTGTGAATGACCAACCAAAAATTAATCAGTTACAGTATTTGATGAGGAATTAGTAAACCAGGTATAGAATTCCCCGACATCCAGTAATAGCTCTTCTGTTTTTTATAATATCTGTACACTTAAATGACGTCTCATATATCTAAAGAATGTCACTATTATATTGAAGGAAATGAAAGGTGTTTTTGATAATCTCAATAATTAATACTATACAAAGAGAAAAATATGAAAAATAGCAGACATAAAATAAAATTTGATAGTTGTCACAACAGTATGAATTGCTTCATATTTTTGTATTTACATTACATTAGGTCAATAAATAGGAGATTCTATTCTAGTCATTAATAAATACTTCATTTTCGAGTGGCTTCAAAATACACATTAACAAGACTTTGGTAGCATGTCCCGCCAAGGGTTGAACCTAGATCTTATTGTATGTAAAGTTACAAGCTATCAATTTACTACAAATCGTGCAAGTATTTTACTGAAAGTAAAAGCATTATTTTTCTGGTGTGTGGTGTGACGTATAGTGTGGATGTATGGTGTCACTGGAACTCGTACACAAACCATGTATGTTATAAGAGTCCTTTATTTCGCATACCCGTGCATGAAATATAGCTTAGTACCAAAAAGCTAGCTCTCTATATACAACTTTAATTAATTTTTTCATAATACCTCTCTTAAATTTCGAGATAAAACCACAAATTATTTCCAATAGAGGTCTTTAAGTCATTTCATTTAGCAAAGAATAGCCATTTTAGTATACTTTTATAATTTTCGTATACTATTTCGTCATTTTTGTATACCTTTATGTACCGTAATATCTTTTACTTTATGATCATAGTTGTCAACGCTTCAAAATTAAGAAGTTGAGATCTAAGTTTATTAGATAGCTTGTTTTGCTTTTGTTGAAATTAATTTAGCTCAAAATTTAGAACATCAATTTTTTTAGTTCTTATTTTTATATAGATACTTATATAGAAATTTAGAACTCAAAATTTAGAACATCAAATCATTAAACTATAAAAACGTAACTATAAAATTCAAATTTGTAAAATTGGCGTAAGCATATACTTTATGTATTCATATCTTTATCAAATTAAATATTAGTGTTACGTTTGTTTATTTTGAGAATATGTATTTTAAAAAAACACAAAGCATTTTTAATACTTTGCGGAAAGTTTTATGTGCAATGATAGTTGAAAAGAAATATTTTCCCTCGATTGGTTGGATTTAAAAAGATTGGATAACTTCATTTACTATAATAACGGATAAAAGTGACTGGGAATTAATTTTATTAAAATAATAGTTTGCATTTTACTTTTAAAGTCTAATGCAGCAGCAGCTAAGGCAATAATATTCTACGCGATATGCGTTAAATGAATTAAAATTAATTTAGAATCCCTCAAATCTAAAAGCCATGTGAATTTCAATTTAGTTTAAAATAAAGTGTCCCAACTGAATTGAATTTTTTAAGAGCGAAGTGTGGTAACTTTCAGATAAATAATAGAGCCACATGTGTGATAACTTTATAAGTATTCATTTTTTGGTTAATCTGTGGTTTAAGTACCCCTTCCTCGCTAAATGGGCGATAGACGCGCCAAGCGTGGTAACCCTGGCTATTTTATCCTAAATGCACTCCTTGTGGCAATCCTGTATTATTTATTAATTTTAAAAAATATGATAATTTTTCTCCATATTCTAGTGTATTTTTGTTATACAATTCGTAAAAAAAATATATTGTTTTTGTTTTCGTTGCCATACCAACGGTGAAATTTGTTAAAAACACCGATGTCGGTTCGTCGACATAGGAACGACGTTTTTGCGAAGTGTCTCTCGGAGCATTCAAATCCGCAAGACAACATGCAAAAACGCGCCAGTTGGCGACTTTTTGAAAATGCGCCAAGCAGGGGACTTAAAGCACATTTTTACCCATTTTTTAACTTAAAATGGCATTAAATTCTGCATAAAAAATATGAGTATTACCTAGAAAAAAGGCAGTCAGCTCAAATGTATAGAATTTTTAAGAAGCAGCCAAATAAGCATGGGATCAAATTTACTGTACCGTCACCCTTGGCGCGTTTATATTGACACAAAATTTGGCGAACATTTTTACTTGAAACCCAGAAAACTAGTATTTTGGCAACCCTATTTGTCATTAATTTCTCATGAATATTTACCGATTTAAATTCATTAATATAAAATTTAATAAAAATCTTATGGATAATTTAACATATCAACTTTATTATTTTACCATTGGTGTTGGAAATCTATAAATCTGTGTTTTTTGTTAATTTTGTATAATTAGTTTAGCATATTGTTAGATTCCAACAATGTATGAAGTATTTGTCACTATTTCAGCCATTTTCCTCCCGCCGTTTTCCCGATCGGAAATTCGTCATGCGGTCACCCTTGGCGACTTTCTGAAAATTTCGCCAAAGGTGATCGTACGGAAAATCTTTACCTAAGCATGCATATTCGCGTTTTTCAGTTATTTTACTATACATTAAAACAAGGTTTTTACTTTACTTTGTCTTCAAATATGTTTAATAAATATAAAATTAATTAATGTAGTTAGTAAACTGAATTCACTAAAAATTAAAGAATCGAAAAGAATCCGAGAAGATGCAGCGAGTAAGAAAAGTAAAGAAATTGTGCTAGCTAATCAAACTAAATTTTGGCGATGATTTTATAATTATTCCAATATCGCTCAGTTCCTTAAATACAGCTTGAGGACCAAGAGGATGTACATACATACGCTATTTTAAATATAATTAATCTAGGAATAAGTTTCAAACAAATTTTATGCTAAAACAAAAAGCATAGTTTATGATTTTTTTCAATATTAAGTATAACTTATTAACTTGAAATCATTTCAGCTTTTTCATATTTTAAATATAAACGAATAAAAATTACTAAAGAAGGCACTGTTTTTTTTATTAGATTATCGAATTTCAGGATACAAACGTAGTGTAATTCTTTATTCTAAATGTCATAGGTACGAGATGATATATATGCGCACATTCAACTTAAAATATTAATTATAAATTTGTATTTAAATTTCAGTGATACTAACTATCTATTTTCCCTACCCGATAGCTTTGAGGATTCACTATGAAAGGCCATCAAATGTCTTCTTCAAAAAAACTACTTAAAATTTCATCTTACTTTAAATCAAGGGCTAACTATTCAAAAATCTTGGACAAAATGTAGCCCATCAAATCACTTTAAACAGCTAGCAGACTTAGAATAAAATTAATGGGGTATAAAGCTGTGGCTTGCAAATGTTTCTCCTGTAAACTTAATTTTCTTCCGCTATACAGAATTTTCTGGTGTCAAATAACACTTGAAGGATTGTATTATTTCATTGACAAGTATTTAAAATCATACATTGTTAATTGACAAGCATCTCACTGAAATTTCAGGAAGTTAAATGTAGTCAGCTAAACTCTTAGAAGATGCATGATGGTATTTCATATAAAAATGGTATTTGACATCCACTTTAGAATAACTATAAGAAATCATTTAGAATGAATGTAATAAATGTAATATAATGAGATAATACTAGATACTCTTCCATAAAAATTAATCGCAAACCATTAATGTAAATGAAAATAAGTAGTTTTTAAACTGAACCGGGACAAATGCTTTGCACTTTAGGCCCATCAATCTTAAAAAGAGATATGTAGGCCTTGATCCCCATATGGGCTGTCAAAATTGCGTTTAGTTTAATTTGTTATTTTATCTTTCTTTTAAGCGAAAATAACAATTACATAGAAAATAAAGTAAACCATACTTGGCATCATTTGAGAATATGATAACACTCTGCCTTCCTCGTATGTTTCAAATGAGTACTAAATGTGATTCCACATTAACTGAATATATAATAAATAACAAAATAAGTAAGGCATAACCCTAAATATTTTTGTCTGATAAGGTATTAATCACTTAATAAATAAAAAACAGTAATTTTCTAATAAAAAAAATTCCGTGCCTCCAATAGGCCTAAGTTTCCAAAATGTCTGGCAATGAGCTTTGCATTTAATCAATTGGTACCAAAACTAAATCAATTAATAGATTGATTTTTCAGTAGAGATCTTCAAAATGTCAAGAAGAAATGAAAACCGAAAAGATTCAAAAAAGGACAGTGCAACAAAAATTCCAGTTCCAACGATATCTGGAAACCTGGAATCCAAATTAAAGGAAGGACAGTCGTTGAACACAGATGCAAGTCCCCTGGTGCAGCCCAGCAATGGACGCCCAGTTACCAGGACATCAAGGGCTATAACCAATGAGCAGCTTCTGGCATCGAACATTGATCAAATTACCCCAGCCCGTCAGAGACTGGGTTTCTGGAGACGAGAGAAATTTTATTTTCTCACCATTCCTGGTCTGATAAGAATTGTGGAGGTGGTAAGTGGTTGGTTTAAAACTAAGATATCTAGAATTTGCATCTTAAGTTAATTTTCTTTTCATTTGATGTATTTACAGTTGTGTTTAAAATTGTGAACATTTTTTTGAAGTTTATATGTTTTATTTTTTAATTTGAGTGTTTATAAAATATATTATTTTCCCCTTAAATGCATATGTTTACATAATAAATTAAAGGAAATTTATTTTAGAATTCAACTTAAAAAATAGTATTAAAAGTTTATATTACGAAAAAGTTACTCTACAAATAATAAGATTTATCTCAGATTTTATTGCATTTTAAGTTACACTTACACAATGAATATTTAATTGGATAACCGTTATTTTTTAATATACTCTCTCATTGTTTTTCATCTCTTGAACTGGTATTTGGAGAGTGTCTTTCTTAATCACATGATACAAGGAAGTTATCGTAACCTGAATAAGCTGTGTATTATTTGAAGAACGCATTTTTCGTATAGACTTTCAAACTCCATATATTTTCTATAGTATTTTCAACTATTGCCCATGTCAGGACTGTTTCCTGGATAGGGTAATAGATTTCTGTTTCTTTTTAAACCATTCATTGCAAATTCTTGCCGTATGGAACGCAGATGAATCCTGTTAAAATATAACTTGTGCCTTAATGGGAAGGGGGGAAAGGATCCCTGATGGAAAATATTAATTTTGTTCCATAACAGCATCGATTTACTTTCCTTTTTCATTCAGAATGCCGTCAATCACTTGAATATGCCTCAAACCATCTGCAGACATATAATCAGGACATTTGTTGGGTTCTTTGTAGTTGCTTGAACGAAATCAGGTTGTCTCTCTCTCCCTCTACTCTATGCCACAAAGGAGAGATCACTACTAAAGAGCAATATTTTACTCTCATCCCTCCAGATTATTTACTCTCACCAATATTCTGAATGCCTGGTAAAGTGGTTCCTTCTTTCGTTCCAGTTGAGATCATGGGCAAATCACTTTATTACAATTCTCATTGGTTTAAAATATCCATGGCGTCAGATAATGTATCATCTATGTGACACATAATTAATTATGACATCGTATCGAGACGACGTTCTTAAATCTGACTTGACGACGAATTGTCTGCCTGCCTTCAAATCGCGTTTTTCGAGCAGCAGCCAACAAGACGAAGTTTGCCATCTAATGCCTGAGTCACGTCGTCGATGAGAAAAAATCCCTTATGATTTTTAATAGCAATAAAAAGGCATTATTTTTTATTATAATTTTCTCCATTTGTAACAGTTTTCAAAATCATGAAAATTACCTGTTGTTCTAACAATTGATTTTCAAAATTTTCTTAAAATTATTATCTTTTCTAATTTGTGTCTTTGACCGATTTAAGTTTTCTTGCCAGGCAGCAGCTTCTCTTGTGTCAATTCACGTTCTTTTGAACTCATTTAAAATTTCCAAAAATCTCTTTTTTATTTTTGATTTGATGAACATTTTGTGCGTAAAGCATCGGTCGTTACGAATACCCGAAACCATGATTTCAAAAGTCGTTTTAAATCGTTTTGAGCCAAATGCCCTTAACAATTGTCGAATTGATGTCGACATGTCACCCATATCGAGTAAACGACTCTATTTCTTCAACTCGTTGGTATCAAAACTAAATATATTGTCGAAGTTCATTTTGTTAATAAAACGATATCTTATATAAAGAGCAAAACATCGGTTTGAGAAGCCGTTTTCCATGGATTCAAGCTATCAACACATGGACAACAGAACAGCAGGAAAAGCAAAATGAAAAAGACAAGGCATCCACTTTATGTTTAGTTAAAAATTTTATGGTAATTTAAGAATTTAAGGTATCTGGGATTCTATAATGTAGTGCAAAACCTTACAATCCTCTCCTTATTGTTCTTGAATTAAATGAAACACACATTGCAATCATTTCATATCTTGCAGAATTTGAAGAAATTATTTTCGATCTTTGAGCCATGACATTTTTATCATTCACCAGCATTTAGACATTTTTTTTGGCCTGATCTTGCCTTATTTCTCATTGATTTTGTCATAACACGTGAACAACTGTCAAACACTAGATAAAGTCAATGACCGAAAAGCTCATTTTGCAATTTTAGCTTAAGAGAGATTATTTGCTCTTAATATGACAATTCTGCTTTTTTTTTTTTTTTGTAGGAGTCCTTTTGGTTGTAACTATTGGTGACATTATTGTAAATTACTTGTACTAAAAATATGGTTAAATTTATTCAAAGAAATCCTTATTCTATGTTAATCCTTATTCTAAATTAATATGCGTTACTCTGCAAAATTCATCCTTACGAAATAGTGCTTTTACAAATTAAAACGTACTGCAATTTGATTATCAAAATTGATTAGTTCTCAAAACAGAAATTTTAATTAGCTAGTGTGCTTTTATTACATTACACTTTAAGATTCATAACAAATTGTGTTCTCTTTTTAGAATAAAAAAAGAGTAGTTTATTTTCGTAATATAGACATTTTAATTCCGTGTTTTTAATTAAATACTACATTAAATTTCCTTTAATTTGATATATAAGCATTCGTATTTAAAAGATAATATATTCTATAAAAATGTGAAGTCAAAAGATACACAAATTTCAAAAAATGTCCACAATTTTAACCACCCAATCTCTGTGAATATTAAAATTATCCTTTCTTCAATTTCATTCATTTCGTATTGTTTTTCGTAAGAGATAAACAAAATTTTGCTTTTTTAGTTAAAATATTTTAATGTGACCACTTGTTTTCGAAAGATTACAAACTTTTCGATTACAATTAACGGTGATTTTTAAGACTATCGAGATTTTTAAGACATTTAATGATGAATTTTAAGACAGTAAACTATATAAAAAAATGTTATTAGAGTGATAGGTTCAAACGCAACTAGCCACCTATAATTGCAATATGATTACTACTAATGAAAATAATTAAAAATGATACGTGTTTGAATCATTTAAGTCTTGAGAAATAGTTGAGATAAAAGTTTAACTTCACAGTAGATAGTAATTGTAAAACAGCCTTCTTCAGATAAACAAAAATTCCAGATTTTGTTCGCAGTCATTAGCGAACAGCGAAAATTCGATGCTGCACTCCTGTCTTCTGCATGTTAGTCGGAGTGAAGACTTGGGAAGCTTTTCTGGTTTCTTTTCTTGTAATGCGAGAATATTTTGCTATATATTTTATTCACTTTTTTAAGCCTTTTTATTATTTATTGTATTGTAATTATATTTTTGTTAAATGATTTTCTTAATCGTGGTTACTACAGACCACAGACTGAGCTGCTGCAAAATTTTAACTGAATCAGCAGATTGTAATCTGTAATACTTTAAATATTCTACAGTTTATCACCTATAGCAAATGTTAAATGTTCAATAGGATACCATTCATGCATATGTAATCTTAACTATCTGCGTGTAAGCAATGCAGTCCTTTGGTATTGTGATGTTACATTAAAGGACACAGTTAAAGCATGAGGGAGTTACTAGTACTTATTGAAAATCTGTCCCAGTTATTTGCTCTTTTTTATACTCTTCTACTTAAACTTAATGACATTGCTTGCATATTTGTGTTATAAACTACTTATATCGTCTGCTGTGACCATCATCACGATAATTAATTTGTATTTTTTTCCCAAGGTTACTTGGAGTGTTAGGATAATCTATTTTCACAATTTTATTGCAATATTTACCTCATGTCATCTCCCAGTGAAAATTTTGTAAATGTTTTGTAGTTGATGTTATATTTCTGTCAAATTATTAATGTCAAATATGAGAGACCTATTGAAATTCAATTTCGTTATCCAATTTCGTGACAATTCTGTCACACCAGATGTATTACGTGAGGGAGCTGTACCTGATAACCTAAGGTACAGACCAGGTGTTCCATTGCATATGTCTATGTCTATGTAATGCGAGAATACGGCCCACTACCGATGAAAAGCATTTTTATGCGTTGAGTATTAAAATTATTCGTAACCTCCTTTTGCAATTAGATTGTTTACTTTTCGGTGTCAAAAATCTGAAATTCTGAGTTTATCGTGGTAGTGATTATATGGTGTTCAGAATGTAAAGTCTTTCGTTCAGTCTTAGCCATTATTGATCTTGCATTTCTGCTTTTTACAAGCATATTTAGCAGTTTTCTTAGGGGTTTCAACAGCGATATACGAATTTAGACCTTTATTTATAGCATCTCGAAAGACAAAAGGAGAAGTTTGTTAAAATAGTTTACAAATAACCGTTAGCTAGTATGTAGTCTGCACTCCGATGATAAAAGAATCGAAATTTGTGAATCTTCAACCATTATAAAAATACAGAAATTATTGTTAAAAATTCTTAAGTTATGTGAACAACTTTTAAGTATAGTTTTAATAATATCTTAAAGTTCAATTATTTTTCTATAAAGTATGTGTTTTACAGAACATATACAAATGTTATTTGGTTAAAGTATTGCGTATGCAGAAATTGAATCAACTGATAATCGATAATTACGTGCTATTTATTGCACCATAAGCAATAAGCCTAATAATTCATGTAGAAATAAGTAAAACAATTTAGAAATGAAATCTCAAGTTACATTTTTAAGTAACTATTTTTAATTACTTCAAGTTACAAAATTTGATGTTCTTAAAATTAGACGGATATATAAATCTTTTGCACAGTTATAAATTTCCATATATTCTTAAGATTCCTCTCAATTATAAAGATTCCTTAAGATTCCTCTCAATAATCTCTTTAACCTTTTTCCAACAATTCAGTTTTACTTTCTGGAGATTATGAAGTTAACAAGAATAGTTAGGGTTATTCAGAATTGCTCCTGGGGGTTATGAAATCATCAAGAATTATTGTTGTTTCAATCTCAGGGTAAAAATCTGTACCGATCAAAATGTAGAAAAACAGAAAAAAATGAAGAAGGGAAAAAATTTTAGTTTGGTTTCTAAGCGGAGAACATCAGGCTAGTAGGATTATGTATTCTTAAACGATACGTATGTAAAATGTCAACCAGAAAAAATGGTGTCAAATAATAATAAATTACTAATAATAATAAACTATTCATTAATAACGAAATTCAGGATTGGTTCACTATTAATTAAAAACTATTTACGAACTACAACTGGCCGCCAATGAATTATTCTTAGATTTTTGATATAAATAGTTTTTTTTTGGGGGGGAGGGGAGATTTGAATAAGTAATTTAAAACGCCTTTATTTTAAGCTATTTTCGCAAATAAACTGTGCCACAAATTATATATTATTATTAAAATATGATTTAAAGCATTACTGTCAGCATTCTTAAAAAAATTTAATTGTAATTCTCATTAAACATGGAGCAATGTGAAACAATTTGTGCCAATGAAGTGCCATTTGCAACAACTTTTTTGGATCGACGGTATTTTTATAATTGTATCCCATATATAATCCTTAGGGAAATAATTATTTATTAATACAGAAGAGGAAGAATATTTTCAAAAAGCGTCTCATAGCTTATAACAAGTACGAATCAAGTATTTTTTTCTTTGTCTTCGGAATAGTACTGAAATAAAATTTTAGCAACATGGTTTAATCGAATTACATTTTAATTTTCGAATGTTGCACAATCTTTGGTTTGTATTTCTCAGCGCAATGTTTTCCGCAGTCTATGAATCATTTCAAATCAGATGAATAAAGAGAACTTTTCTCTCAATATGAACCACCTGTGAGATGAAGATAATCCGATAACTGATTATCAAAAATCGGTGAATAGTTGATTTTATGACTGGATCTGATGTAATTTTTATTTGTTTTTGTGTAGCATACAATAGAATTTTGATGTTGTAATCAACATTATTTTAATGCCTTTTTATTCAAAAAAGAAAGTTACGGATTTTTTTTCCGATGACACATGTCCTCGCATGTTAATTAAATGAGATAAATTTTGAATCTTGTTCATTGCTCTTGAATTTTCAGAGATATCCTGTAAAGGGATTATATTAAATCTGGACATTCCCTTCATTATGTTTCTGTCATCTCCTAAACATTCATGAAAGAAAATAATTCTCTAAAGCAACATCAGAAGAAAAGACTTTGATATCTTCGCATTACCATTTGCAGTTGAAAGGAAGCAAACGTTGAGCCATTTTTTTTCCTTCATGTTATGGCCTCGCTTAGCAATCAGTTGCAAATACTTACCCTTTCGTTTTTAGCAATTCTTAGCAGACCTTTGAAGATTTCGACGTAAGCACCCTCTATTTTCATTATGAGTAAAAAATATTTACATGAATGTCCAAATATCTTACTGGCCTTTACAGTATTGTTCACAGCGCTGGATTTACTATTTCGGGAAATATGACTCGCATTTCATTAGTTGATTTTAACAAGACTTAAACTAAACTCCATGGCACGACAGCCCATGTGGGCCAAGGCCTATAGTGCCCATAACTGTTTTCATGACCGAAGGCCCTGGGGTGCGAAGCATATGTCCTAGTTAGGTGGTCAGCCTAACGTAAGACCCCCAGTGTTTAGTTCCCAAGCATGCTTGGTACTCAGTGAATCGACCCACTGAAGGGATGAAAGGCTGAGTCAACCTTGCCCAGCCCGAGGATCGAACCTGTGTCATGGGAGCGTGAAACGCTGCCACTAAGTTTAACAAGACTTAACATCTATATATTCTTAGTCATAAGCATGCTCCAATAAAAAATCTTCTTATAGAATTCTATGATAACTATGTAACTATGATTAAGATTTAATAGAAAAATCTCATATAGATAATCGAGTATTAAAAATGTTAGAATTAGTATCGGAATTTTAACTCATGATAAAATTCCTAGTGAAAAAATAATGCATAGGTCTATCTAAAATACTATAGACAATTGACCAAACTTATCCTTCTAAAAAAACTTTTTGAAGGCCCGACTTAGTTTCGGAATCACGAATTGCAGACTATTTCTTCTCATTTAGTTTTGAAAAAAATGGTTGAATAATTTAATAAAACAAAAGTCTGTTAATCCTCGACAACCGCATGAAGGCAGGTATCTGCTTCTCTGTTTATATTGTTCGTCAAAACTGTGTTCTCGCTTGTGTTTTGCAGTTTTTCTCCCTGTTGCATGTGACGATGTACGGTTTCTACTACACTTTCTACCAAAAGGAGCTGGATTTCATGGTTTCCCCATTCTTCATCGCCACCACGAGGGAGCAGCTCTTCCTGATAACCAATTTCCACTCCTTCATGGGCGGCGTCACTATGGTCGTCGCTGGGATATTCAGCTCCAAGAGCAACACTGCGCTGATATCGAGCCTCTATGTGAGTCCTCTCTTAAGAATGTATTTCATTTCTTTTAAATAAAAATGTTCAATTTTTGCATACATTTTCTCTTATAAATTCGTTTTGTAAGAAATAGTTTCGGCTTAGGTGAAAATCACGGTCGCAAAGTTCAAAAACTAACCAAATGTGGCAAAATTTGGCGAATCACCCCCACTCGCCAAATTGATTCACCAAAAGCAATCAATCGACAAATGTATGCACGACGCTTCAACACTTAGCCATAATTTCAATTTGAACCTTTTCAAAATTAATTTTGCTTTTCCGTATAAATGTTTGCTTCATTTCAAAAGATTATTTTTGCTGTAAATGTGGTGAACAAATGAAATTGATCGAAACTATGTATCTTTTAAGATTGTAATAATATCTTTAAGAATGTATTTTTTTTTTGTTTAATTTCTAAAGATTATTTTTGTTGTAAATGTGGCGAACCAATGAAACGGGTCGAATGAATCTTTTACCGGATCTTTAATGATTGGAGTAATATATTTAAGGATATTGTATTCTTCATTTTTACCATTTGTTAAATTTCTAAATATTATTTATGACGTAAATATGCTGGACAAATGAAACTGTTCGTAAGAATGGATTTTTTGTTGGATCTTTAATGATTGAAATAATATCTTGAAGGAATGATATCATAAAGGATTTTCTTTCCTCCATAATAAAAATCTATCCGGCCGAAAATCAGCATCCAATTAGAGAAGAAAACTAAGGATATGAATTTTATTCTAATTATTTTCTGCTGGAATAGAATTGTATTTAAAATACTTAAATTTTCAATAATAAACAAGACTACAAACTTATTCTATTTTGCAAATTTTTTAATATTTTTTTCTGTAATATTTTCCCATCATTCTGCTATTAAATCCATTACATGAATAATTTTAAAACACCGTACCCACAATTCGTGGTATAATTTGAATTTTGACCATTTTCATTTTGGATTTTGCACCAAATGTATCGTGTGAAACCCTGATTTCTTATATGCTTGCTATCCATTTCAATGAGTCGATTGGCGGCCATTAGGGATTGTTAACCAAAATCCATTACCTACGTCGCTTCCACTTGGCGAAATAAATTTCGCCAATAGGTTATTCTCTGACAGTAATCTTCATTTTTACCATTAGTTACTATCCACGAGAATTGATATACATTTCAAACAGATGATATAGCTGAGAAATCGATGTGATAATTGGAGAGCAAATTAGGAAACTATGATGGGAGTTATGTAACTAAATGGTTGTTGAAACTTTACTCTTTACTTATATGGTCATAAATGCTTATGGCTTGTTCATTAACCCTAGTGAATCAATACATTATGATTAGATGTCGTGCGTCCTTCATTCAGTCATTACAATCAATCTTTCCAGTCAAAAATGACTGATTGAGGGATAATGTATTGAATGGTTACGGCATAAGTATGTATATACTGATGGTTTGTAGATTGACGGTTTTTCTGGATCTGGTATATATTATTCCAAACCAGACATCGACATCTGCATACAATTAAGAGATTTTGTACAATGCTTTTGACTGAAACTATGGCAATACTAATCTGAGCTGAAGAACTTATAGCTTCAAATCACGCTCAAACAATCAAGAGGCACTTTAGGCAATAAAAAAAAGAGTTTTAGTACCCAGATTGAGTTCGAATGTGAGTATTGTTGAAGCAAATCAGACAATAATCACAGAATTACTTTTATTTGATTTCCAAGACGGTTTGGAATGTTGGGTAATAAACAGTATTCTCTTAACTCTCATTAAGTTTAAGTTCTCATAGCAAGCCATTTGATCCCCTACCATTTGTTTCTTTTCTTGCTCCGAGATCAAGAAATCTCTCATTGTAAGATTCATTGGGGAACATGAATTGGAACTGAAGACGGGAGCAGTCTAAACACTTCATATTGCCACTGTCTCAGATATCACCTCAAAATATTAAAAAACACTCATAATATTGTTCATTAATGTTTTGAGGATAACCTATGCAGAGGCGTTGGGGAGTCTCTTGAAGCATCAGAGCATATTTTTGATGAGTGGCAAACAATTCGCAAATCCCGGATTCTGGACTTGCAATGCTGGAGACAAAATCTTATGACTTTTTCAGTGTCTCCTTATCTTTTGATAAAACAATTGGCAAACCTACAGGATTATTTGTGTTCCTTACAGCTAATCTTCTGTACTGTGTGAAGTGCAGAATAGACCAATTGACGTAAAGTACTCATGGCTTTGCCACTCTCTGTTCTAATCTAATCTAATATTTCTAATGTTTATAATACTTTTCTCAAAATTGCAAGATACATGTAATGCATGTTCGCTTGCAATGATTCAAAAAATTTTAGAATTTCTCAAAAGAAAAAAACAAAGCTGTATTAAATTAACATGATAAATTATTTTTGGGTCAATCATTGTTTTCATTTGATATAGTACAGAGTTATAAAGTAGTCTAAAACTATAACCATTTGATAAAAGTTTTTATTAAAGCATACGAGTCCTCAATAATGAATTTACATGCTGAATTCCGATTGAAAGTTGATTTATAGAGTCCATTATTTTACATTTTCATACAGAATGGCTTTAAATCTTAATTATTTTAACAGTAATGTGTGAAATATAAGCGATTTGACATTAATTATATTTTGTGTTGCTGTTGCTACATATGGTATTATTGGAAAAATGAATCTAAATGTACAAAACACAACTCAAGTATCACAGAAGAACAAACAAATATGATATAAGGAACAAACATTCTTTTAATCATGTATTCTAATCACCACAACAATGTCCACTTAAAAATTGTTAGGATATCTATAAAATACCTGAAACATTTGGTATTAAATAATTCATATAAAACAGTAAAGATATATTTAAATTATTACATTAAAGGTTAGATAAATTAATTTTTTAGTTTTCATGAATGGAACTCACACGTGCACCTCTCGTCGCCTTGACGAAAGTAACTGAGTTCACACAGGGGACCTCAAACGTGTCGGCTATTGTGGTCTTAATCCTGGTCATTAGATCAAACAATCTCGAAATCTTTGAATAACTAATGTCCTCTACGCCAATCGATGGCGGAGAAATTAGCGTCCCTAACTTCGAAACAGTAGGTCCCAGATTCGAATCCTGGTTCGGTCATGGATGTCTCTTTCTCTCTTTGCGTTAGTCTTTTTATATCGTTTTATTTTCGGGGCAAAGATGACACACCCACAGGGTGCCCCACTGTATGAGATGCCATCACTTTCACCCATTATAGGGCTGAATAGGGCAAAGGTCTAGCGGCAGCTGGGCGTTAGAAAAAAGATATCCTCGACTAATTCTCAAAAGACAGAATCCTGGTGTTGTTCCATTTGGAGATCTTGGTACGCAATAAATATTCCTTGATCCACCTTTTTGGCTTCCAATCAATTCCACACAAATATGATATTTGTGACAGAAAAGATATCACAACGCAAAAAGAAAAGCATTTTTGGAATCTTTCTCTAGAAGAAAAGGTGAGTTTCTCTATGAATAAAAAAATGCTATAAATTTGTTTATCCTCATTATTTAATATGAATTATTAAACATCAAAATGCGTAGGAATATTTATTATAATACCTTGTGTGTGTGTATATATATATATATATATATATATATATATATATATATTTACTACTTTTATTTAATGTTTCGCATTTTCATGTGTATTTTGCTTCATTTATTTTTATTGACACATTAAAATTGATGTACATTTTACAGTGTTTTACATTGACGATTTCCGTTTAAAAAATGAATTTTTTTAATATGCACTAAAAATATATTGTATAAATGCAATATATTGACATACATTTTAAATATATTTTGATATATTTTTTAAATATATTTTTAAATATGCTTCTTTCTCTCCCTCTCTCTCTCATATAACTCTATTTATATATACAGTGCATACTATAAAACCGGACTCATTTTAAAAAACGAATCTCTGGTTTTTAAATATTCTATGAATTTTGCTTTACAAATAATATTGAGGAATCTAATATTTTGATGTCTCATTTTTAGCCATTTGTATTTGATTTGATACAATTCGTTATGATTGCTAGTGCTTCAATATCGCTTATTTTGCTGTACAAAACAAAAGAAGTTATAGAGAAGATGCCTGTTGGCCTGAATGCAAAGTGGGCCACAAGTGTAAGATTCATTATTTAATGCATGCATATTTTAAAAAATTAATTAACCATAAAATTATTTTTTGTATTATGTAATGTGTTCGTTTTTCCAACTTCATTGGAGGAATTTTAACTTGTTATATATATATATACTGCCCGACGTTGTAAATGCAACACCAAGAAAGAGTTGCCAGAAAAAAATGACGAAACTGGGCAAATAGAGGGAGGCAGCAATGAATAACAAGTGATCTGTATTTTGAAATGATATGCATAACACAGTTCAGTAGGTTAACATAGCGAAGTGGCCGGACTTTACCCACTGGTTATTGGGTTGTGCTCCACCCTCTCCGAGAGCCTTCCGTAACATTAACGGGGGCCCACTTACGACCCACAGCCTTGTTTAAAATTATATTCACATTGGCGATGCTTGAAAGCCTGCTGACAACCTGGCGCAGGAGGTGTCTGCATCACAGTTCAGTGACATGATTGAAACTAAATATTATAAATTTTAGTGATAGTATGATATTAAAAAAAGTGAATATTAAGAAAAAGTAGAATGATAGTAATTAGAGGACAAAGTAAATAAGGAGTTATACAGTCTTAAATTAATAACAATTTATATGAATTGACAAAACACATTGATGTATCATATTACTTGAAATATAAAATTTAACTAATAAAAATAACTATACTATTATGAACACCATATGTTATATATACAGAATTAAATGAAAGTATATAATTATAAATTGACAAAGTAAAATAATGAGATAAAATAATAAGAGAAGCAAGTTGAATTATATTATGCACAAACTTAGATGACAACTATTTACATAATTTAAAAAAATCTTTTTTTTTTTTAACATTTGATTTAATTGACTTATTAAATCATGATGTTATGGAGCACTAATAATTGATATAAATTATTCGGTTCATTATTTCCTTTAAAATTTTGCATAAGTTGACAAGATATTAATGTTACATATTACTTGAAACATTAGTTTTAACAGTTAAAATAATTACACTATTATGAACGTCATTAGATATGTACAAATATTAAAAGAAGTAAATGGAAGCATTATTGTTCATCTGATGACTAATAAAGTTCATCCTCTACCATTGTTGATGGTTGTACACGGTCACGGCATAGTGTGAATCCCTGTACTGTTAAGAATATGAGTATTTGAATTATTATTTTCCGTCTAAGACCGTCCTTTAGACAAAATTACACAAATAGAAGGTCTGTTTCACAAGGGTGACTTTTTACGAGGAAGGACTTTGTAGACGGACATTTCATTATGCAGTAAAGAGTTCAGCATGTTGTAGAACCACCGTGGACCACGATATGTGAAGCAGACGTCTAGCCAAAGAATCAATGAGAGTAAAGATGGTGTTCTGAGGAATGGCTCTCCACTCTCTGCGAATCAATTGCCAAAGTGCGTCTTCTGAAGGACGCAGTGGCAGGGTCTGCAAGTGGTTTCAATCATACCCCAAACGTATTCGATTAGTGAGAGATCTGGCCAGAACGGTGGCCAGGGAAGCAGCTGTACACCTTGCAGTGAAGTTGGCTAAAGCAAGCAATGTGCGGTCGGGCGTTATCTTGCTGATAAAGGCATTTGGTACCCCTTAAAGGTAGGGGAGTGTCACGGGCCACCACACATCGTCAACGTAACGTTGGATACGATAGTGCCGTGAATACGAACTAAAGGTAATCACAATTGCGCCCGAAAACATGATGCCGCGTTGTTGAGAGATGGGGCTTTACACAGTCGCTGCAGGATTGGGCCTGTCTCCACGTCGACGTTACTTTCGTACGCTGCGATTATCACTGAAAAAACAGAAGCGTGACTCATCTGTGAAGACGATCCTGTGCCACTCTGCCGTTCACATCGTTCTGATCTGGTATTCAGTCGTTGGCGTCTATGCTTTGGAGTGAATGGCAGTCTTCTAAACGAACGATATGAGCGCAAGCCACTAGCAACCAATCGACGTCAAATGGTTCTGTTCGATATGGGAGCCTCTATGGAGTCTTTCTCATGCTGCAGAACTGTGGTAGACGCGTTTTGCGGGGCCAACACCACCTCCCGCTGTACGTGCCGATTCACACGTGCAAACACCACTCTGGCTGCACCGGCACACCGCAAACGTTCCGTAGTTTCTTGTTCCAAACGTCTTCACCATAACAGGTGCACTGTGGACGCTTCCAGGTGTCCTTCGGCTGCGATTTGCCGTAAGAACTAACCTTCCCTTCTCAGTCCGATCCCCATGCCCCTCGTCTGTCTGCTGGAACTGACTCCGTCGACAATGGCCTGGTATTCTCTGCAGTTACAGGCGTCCTGTGTGACAAGAACAAATAAACTTTCAATGATTATTTTCCAAGTAGTAATAACGGCACGAATATTGCCCAATCTTCCTCAACTTCTATCTTATTTTACGTGCGCTGTTCAGCTATTTATTTTACATCATTTGTATAACTTGATACGTTACTATACATGACATATTATTTTCTGGCATATTTTATACCCATGTAACATAAATCAGTTAGACAATACAGCGATAGTAGACGTTTTCTATGTAACTAAGTTCTAAGAGTTGAGTTTAATATCAGCCGATGAAATTTTACAAATCGAAGTCCCGCAGAAGATCATTGTTATTACTTAACTTTTATTATTGATTGTTGAAAGAGGAGCAAATAATTGGTTAAGTATTATATTCCAAGCCCTGCTCTAAAACTAATTTTCTGTTTATTGAACAACTTCTGATTTAGTTTGAATGCAAGCTGAAATTCATAATTTACAGTTTACAGGTGCCTTCTTGGCCTGCTTCCATCTAGTGAGCAGCATCTACGACTTGGTCGTCTTCATCAGAAGGTGGAGAAAAATACCCGAGGAGCAGGAGGAAGAGGACTCGTGAAATATCTTTCAGACGTCACTTATTTATGTCATAATGGATAAATAAACCTTAAAATATAAATCACTTTTATATTGAACAAAATATCATAGGAAGTTTTGCTTTTAATATAATGTGGATGAAATGCACTAAGTTCAAATTCAGTGAGTTCATTCCATCAATTATACAGATTATTCTGTCACAGTATATCTATGAACATTTGTAAAAAATTTACGTTTTATATCATTACTTTATTTAAACACTGATTTTCGTAAATAACCACACTTATTATTAGTGTTGTTGTTACTGATGACACTTGGACAAGCCAAGCTCGCTATGCCTTGGCAATGCGAATTTAAGTCAATAGGGAGCGCTTTCGTTTTAATCAAAACACTACGAAGGTGAAAATACATCATTGCTCTCTTTTAAATCCTCCGATAGATGGCACCATCAGAGGATTCACTCCCTCAGTTTTGACATTGATCTGAAGGGGAGGAAATTTTCTCCCGAACATTTCACCCATGGTGACTGCTCAACGATCGATCACAAGGCTTTCGATTCCACAGATTTAACGAGCTCGTACATCGCATGTACTCAGTGGGTATTTGGTGGCATTGGGAATCGAATCCCGCCCTTCCGGATGGAAGGCTGATACCCTAACCACTAGGCTACCACGGCCCCTATATTATTTGTAATAAGGTACAATGTCATTATTATATCACTTCTCGATAAGATTAATGTTATTTGCTATGTATCTAAAAATTTCACAATCTTAATGTGCCTCTCTCGTAATTTTTGTTTCTCAAATGCTTGGCTTTTAGCCTTAGTGTAACTTATTTGAGTAGTACTATTTTATACAGCATTGAGATAAATAATTTTATGCATTGTAACCTAAATTTCCATGCTTAAAAAAATCCAATTATACCTCACTGAATACCATACTAAATGAAAGATGATGTGCAAGGTTATTCAAAAGGATCTATCGACTAAACGAAATTTTCTGATTCTGTAACTCTATTACATTTAAAATATGCTCCATAAGAAGGATTTTATGACTCACTTACATTATAAAAAAAAGAAAAAGAAATTCCATTAGAGTAGTTTATTTTACCTCATTGGTTCCTCTTTTATGTATTTGTACTTCAAATTGTCAGATGAATATACTATCGTGTTACATAGCACTGTATAATTATACAAATTGTTCTGTCTCGGTTTATAAACTTCCACAGAGAAACTTCCAGAGAATAAACTTCCATAGAGCTTATTTATTCTTGAATCTTCATTGGTTCCTCTTTTATTTCTATGTGCTTCCTTTGACAGATGCAGTCAGACAGCAGTGCTGTTGACTGTCGTCCCAAAGATGGAACCGTTATACGATATGCAAATAATTAAATCTTTTTTTATTTATAAACTCTCATTCTAACTTTGCAGCAAGTTGCGCTCTTTTGGTTCCAATCTCGGTACAACTGAACACGCAAATATGGATAGTTCGATTTTGTTTTCTTCATGCTGTATTGTTGTTGTTGTTGTCGTGTGCCAGCCAGGCTGGCAATATGGGGTGCGCTGCTCCAATTTTCCAACTGAACCGTATTTGGTGTGGAGTCCGACTTCTTCAGTACACACATGCCATAGGGACCCGTTTATAGAGTAGGCAACCATTCACTCCACATTCATACAAAGAAAGGACAAAGACAGGATAGATAGAGATAGAAAGTACATCCATGGCCGAACCGGGATTCGAACCCAGGACCTCCTTATCCGCAGCCAGGCACACTGAGCACTAGACAAGTTGGGCGGCTCATGCTTTACTATTCAGTTGAAGTGAGGTTTACTCCTTGCCTCATATGAACAAATTCATGAAAACTCCTGAAATAAATGTCTTGGTAAGTAATCAAATACTTTACAGCAGCATTAGGCTGATAGAGAGTTGAAAAATTCAAATTTTTAAGCATTTCTAAAATGCAGAATATATTGATTACTATGGAATTGTGAGGATAAAATATAAATGCATTAGACTTCTATTTTAATTTGATTACAGTCATAAAGTCGGGGTTTTTAAACAATAAATATGTACTTATGTTGCTTTTCATAACGGTATAAACATATATATGCCATGATGTCATACACTGTGATAAAACACTGCGAATTTATAAATGGAAATTTTTGACTGCGCTTTATTCCGTTTAATTTATGAGCCGATTTTCTTCTATTCGTTAAAATATTTTACTAACTGAATTCAAAAGTAGAGTTTAGAACAAACTCGAATTGACACTTTCCTTTGAAGTATCCTCTATTAAAAATTTGTGTTGCAAAACCATCGAGGAAGATGGCGTATTTTGAATGTATTATGGGATACTGCTTTTGTTTCCTCGTGAGATTTTGGAAAAGGAAATATTCCTCATTGTCGAATCCACTCCAGAATCGAATGCCGTAGAGATCGACAAGAAATCATCTGTTAACCTCCGATTCCCGTTCTTGTTGAAATGGCATCAGTTCATGGAAGCCTGTTTGAAAATTCCAGTTTATGAACTTGAGTAAATGGAGATCCAAACTTATGAGTCTATGATAAAAAGTTCACAGACAATTATTGGTGCTGCAGCTTGAATGGTGTCGCATAACATTCCTTAGAGTTTCGTTACTGTAAAGAAGTAGCCACTCAAATCTTAACTAATCATATAGGATGGTATTTACTTATTTTGAACATCAAAATCAGATTTTCCCTGCATTATCATTCATGGAATTGCAAAACACTCGAAAAGAAACTATTTTCCCAGTAGTTTTACGTTAAGCATTTTTTTCCATTATATTATATTATTTTGGCAGATTATAAAACTACATGTATGCCAAAAAATATTGGAATCGATAAGCATTTGAATTGCCAATATGATTTATCATTCCACAATCCGTTTTTCCTCCCAAGAGGATTTATATTTATTCTATATTTCTCTGATTCTAGGAATTTTGACCGCGTCTGCACAATAAGCAACGAAACAGATCTTATGCAGTGTAGCACCAGTAGTAACCACTGTAATTTATAAAGTGGGTGGATCTTCGTAATTTAGAAACAAGGAGCAAGCAAAGGCCTCCATACTTGCCCTGCCCCTTTCAGAACGATCATTTCGCTTACAAGGCATTGCATCCGCGATCAGGTAATATAGGTATTGCTGCCCCAGCCGCCAATACCTGTATTACGTGCCTTAGCCGCCATTACCTACGTGACGTGTCTTAACTGTTATTGCATATGTTACGTGCCTAAGCCACTAGTACCTATTTTAGGGGTTTTAGCCACCATTACCTAAGTTGCATGTCTTAACTTTCTTTACATAAATTACGTGCCTCAGCTGTCGTTACCCATATTACATGCCTTAGCCGTCATTACCTATGTTGCGTGTCTTGATTTCATTACTTATGTTACGTACCTCAGCCTCCATTACCTATATTACTTTCCTTAACTGTCATTATTTATTTACGTGGCTTAGCCACCATTACCTATGTTGCGTGTCTTGATCCCATTACTTATGTTACATACCTCAGTCGCCATTACCTATATTACTTTCCTTAATTGTCATTTACTGATATTACTTATGTTACATACCTCAGCTTCCATTACCTATATTACTATCCTTAACTGTCATTATTTATGTTACGTGGCTTAGCCACCATTACCTATGTTGCGTGTCTTGATCCCATTACTTATGTTATATGCCTCAGCCTCCATTACCTATATTACTATCCTTAACTGTCATTATTTATGTTACGTGGCTTAGCCACCATTACCTATGTTGCATGTCTTGATCCCATTACTTATGTTATATGCCTCAGCCGCCATTACCTATATTACGTGTTTTAGTCGCCATTTCCTATGTTACATATCTTAACTGCCATTAATTATATACGTGCCTCTACCACCATTACCTATATTATGTCTCTTAGCAGTCATTACCTATGTTACGAGTCATATCTGTGTCGGCGTAGAACTCACTGCCTTTCAGCTGTGAGAATGACGGTTTTCGCAACCAGGAAACCCAAATCCCATGAAGACTTACAAGACCTAGATATTCAGTAAAATGATTTTAAGCGTCTTCAAATATCCACTTGGATCGAACCTAAGAAACACAAAACCGTATGAAAGCGGAGAAATAACCATATAAGCAATAAGCTGATATTGAAAATCCAATCAGAACTGGAAAATAAATTAGCCGGACTATTATAAGGAAAAAAAAGACATATCTTACAAATTTGAGAACGTGTTTTAGATGCCTATGGTAAACATAAAAGCTTTGCTTTTTAGAATTAATACTTAAAAGAACACATAATATATTTTATCTTAAAAGCATATAAGTTAGAAGTAAGTTTATTTATTTATTTTTATTTCTAATCATTTATTAAAGTACACTAATCAAATATTTAATCAATAAGAAAATTTTAGTTAACTGTGACATATATTTCAGAAAAATGGACCAAAAAAATGGAAAATTTTTTGACTGTTTAATTTTATTCTTTATATTGTTATAAGACTTAGAAAATGCTTTTTTTATTACAAAAATAAAGTTTTAAATACAATAACTACTATATTTATAATTTTTACATACACATAAAACATTGATTATACATACATATTATTTCGAGGGCAGGAAAACTTTCGTCACCTGCACCAAGTGCCAAAATCATCAGGCTTCTCCTGAGCATCTTTTGGATTGCATGGGTCTCTCTAGGGAGGATCTCTTTAGCAATCCTCTTTTAGTCTTCGACTTCCTTACAGTCAACGAACTCGTGGATCTAGTCTGACTCAATCAGACACGGAGGATAAGCAACAACAACAACATATTATTCATATTGAGCAAATTAAACGAAATTTTGAAGCGAAATATAACTAATATAAACTAGTATAATATAAAAACACAACAATATAATTTTCAATACATAAATTTTACAAATCTTTTACAGTATGGTATATCCCAAAACAAGGTACTGCTCAAAAGCTTATGTATCGCACCTTTTACAATAAACTCTTGTCTCATGCCTTATTCTCTTCCCTTGTTCATCGGTTTTACGACAGCATATAAAACACTGCCTGGTTGGAGTAGATTTTTTCCCCCATTGATGGGATGTGTTCTGGAAAGTGTCGACCTGTGAGGCTTAGTAAGCTTACACTAAGACGCCTTGGTCCTGGTAATTGAACTAAATAATTTGTTCAATTGTTGAACTAAATAATTTGGTTTATTTAGTTCAACAATTGATTTTCTGAAGTTCATAGTTTTCACACCTCCTGCTGAAGTATGCAAAATAAAAGAGTTATTTATATAACGCCTGGTGTAGGAGATGGAAAAATATTTTCTAGTAATATTTTTTACCTCCTTTTCTAGCAACCGGGAAGTCTGTAAGATGTTTATCGACTTTAACAGCACCTCCCATAGTGTTGTTGTAGTCATGGGCTACCTTCAGAACCAAGGTTGGAATTGGTATAAAACGAGGACCACTTGTGTCATTTATTAGGAAAATAGGGAATTAAGTATCCTAAAGTAGAAACGAACTCAGCTCGGACTTCACAAAATAGAAACATTACTTTTCCTTCTGCCCGAACTGAGTTCGGGCATCACAAATACTGCACGCAGTAATTGCCCGACCTGAATTCGGGCGACACTGGCAAGGGGTTAAAAAAATTAAATAATACTTAAAATAATGAAGATAGTATTGTTCTTTAAAATGAGGTTCTTATGTAGGATTCATTAGAAAGTATGAAATACTTCCAGCCCTATATGAAAGAATCAGGCTTCAGCAATTCTGTATGTAACTCATATAGGAAATTCACTCGTATTTACAATTTTCCATAGTCTTAAAAAAATGTTTCCAAACATTTAAAAAAAGATCTTCTTTGTTAAGATATTTTTTTCGGTTAACACAAGAACAAGGTGACTTTCAAATAAAAACGTTTTACAAACATTTGAATTAGAATCTTAATTAATCATTAGTTAAAATTTGTTTATGAAAAAGTACAAATTCATAACATACAATTCAATATTTATTATCGTTGTCAGAAAAAACAGATTAAGAGACATTAAATAGATAATTTAGAAACCTACTATTTATATAGTTTATAGGTTTCATATTATATAACTTTTTTTACATTTTTTAAAAAAAATTTAATTTTTTCATAATCATTTGCATTTAATTTTAAATAAAAATTAAAAAAAATATTATTAACAATTGTAAACTTTAATAGCAGTAATAGATAAAAGGCAAAATATGCGATTCTTTATTCTTTATTTAAAGGTTCCCTTTATATTTTTTTCATATGTCTTTTATTTCATTGTTCCAATAATTGCACATTTTTATAGGAATTTCATATATTAAATTTATGAAAAATTAAGTATTTATTTGTTATTTTATTAAATAAAATAACACCAATTATCAGCAAAAGTATTTATTTTTTAACGAGTATTTGTAAAAATTAGAGTTATTTCAGATAATGGACAATAGATGGCAGCAGCATCTATGATAACAATTTAAGAATTGGGTGACATACTGTGTTCCCTGTTATAACATCATATATTCGTACACTCACACACTTTCTCAAAGTAGATATGTTATAATTAATAAATGATAAACTTTCGATATCCATCTGAATACGTTTTTCTGTTACACTGTAAATTTTATATAAATAATTTTTACTTTTTTGCACTGTCAGTAAATAATTATATTATTCGCATTCTGAGATTCACATAAAAAATGAACATTTTACATAGTTGTCTAACAATTCCTTTTTAAAATTTTACTGTCATTTGCTTTAAATAATTTAATTTAATTTTACTGTCATTTGTTTTAAGTCATTTCCTACTTTAATACTTAGAGATTTATTTAAAGTCTGAAGAATGAGTGCTGACTGTCATCATTAAAAATTATCATTCCAGTTAAAATAAATAAATAATTTAAAAAATGCATATTAATTTTACATTTTTTATCAAGATTTAAAAATGCTCGGTAATCAATCGCCGGTGTGAAAAAATTAAAACGATAGATGTGGAAAGGTTAGAGAAAACTAATGGAATCACGAGAAGCTTAATTATATTAAAAATAGAAATTATATCAAGAATATAAAAATGTATCAGTAATTAGTTAAGTTCTTTTAAAATTATATGATAACACTTGCAAATTTTAATTTTCGTCTTAACAGATAGCTTAATCGATAACCATTGTTGTGAGTCATTGTGTAGCTCGACATATTACATGACGGAAGAATTTTTTTATTAATAGCGAGCCAAATTCAGCTGTGGTCACCTGGGAAATTGCCATGCAGCCATGGCATACAGAATGCTAAGTCCATCTCTTTCTGTTTAAATGCACTACAGATGAAGTCAGGGATTTTTTTTCACTTTGAAGAATGTGATCTCGCCACAAAGCAATGGAGAAGATGAACGATAGAATTAAAAATTAATTAATCGATAAAAAAGAAAACAAAAAAAGCCTTTTAATAAATTCAACGAAATTTTTGAGCTTATGTTTTACAAATCTGCTTTTTATTATTTCAGCAATATTTCTTCAGAAAATTTTTAAAGTTGGTGTAAGCAAGGCAATAGTCTTAAGATTCGAAAGAGATTGTTTACAAATCTTTTCAATTATAAATTTAAAATTCTATAAATTATTGAAATTTTTAAAAATTTAAATCATCTTTGCCGATTTAAAATTAACATAAAGTGGATGTTTTGTTATGTCTTTCTCGATTTGCTTTTTCTGCTGCTCTATTGTCCTTGTGTTAATGGCTTGAATCCATGGTAAACGGCTTCTCAAACCAATGGTTTGATCTTTATATAAAAAATCCTTTTATTAACAAAATGAACTTCATTAATATTTTTAACTTTGGCACAGGGGCCGTGTAATCCATGATTTCAAATTCTGAATTTTTTTTGACTGTGAAGAAATGTTGCCAAGATGACGTATCGTCACGTGCGCGATGACGTAAATACTAGGGTTACCAAAATAGAGTTTTCTGCATAATTCTTATGTCTCCATATCTATGACGTAATATAAATGAGGTTGCCCGATACATAAGAAAATCCGCCAAAAAATCGCCAATCTAAGAATTTGGCCTCCTGGATTATACGGCACCTGTGCCTTCACTTTGACTCCAACGAGTTGAAGAAGTAGAGTTGTTACTCTATATGGGTGCCATGTCCAAATCAATTAGACTATTGTTAAAGGGCATTTGGCGCGAAGCAACAAAATGAACTTCGACACTTGAACTTTATTAACAAAATGAACTTCGACACTATTCTCAAATATTCGATGGTGAACTTCGCCTTGTTTGCTGCCGCTCGAGGATTGTGATTGGAAGATAGGCAGCAAATTCGTCGACAAGTCAGATTTACAACACCATCTGAATACGACGTGACGTAAATGACACGTTATCTGACGTCATGGATATTTGAACCAATGAGAATTGTAATAAAGTGATGTAGCCATCATCTCAACTGTAAAGAAAGAAACAACCCCTTTATGGTTAAAACTACTTAATATTAAAACATTATCAGAAATGATTTCTGTTGAAATCTTCCTTCGTCTTTTAATAAGGGTTTCATCACGTTTTCAATCCATTTCAATCTAAAATCATTTGTGTAAATATTTAATCATCTCATAGTAAACCATTCTGATTTTATATTATTTGATGACGTAAAACAGTGAATTAAAGTTAAAAAATATTCATTTTAATTCTAAGAATCACTTTTTTTATCCATTAAGAAAAATTGAATCACTAGCCATCCAATAATAATATTGTTTAACTGCTTTTATTACCTATACAAATTTACAGAATTTGCGGGCTATTAACTATCCTTAAGAAGTATTGGGGAAGCTGTTTGGGAAATTTCATGGTTTTCTCTTTTGCGGCATTACCAGAGAAGTGTCCTCACAAAAAGCAGTTGCGTCCATTCAATGCATGACAGCAGGCAGTTCATGGCATGCTGTAAAAACAAAGGGTTGCCGCAGCATGAATGGGGCTCCACCAGTTGGACAGAAGCAGCCGCGTGGAGTCTTTTTTATTCTGAAGCAGAGACCGAGCAGAAGACTCCCACTCGGCCTGCCACCCAGAGACATCATTTCGCTCGGAGGACATTGCCACCACGCCCAGTTTTAACCTTCTGGTAGTGAGAACGACGGCCTAGCAAACCAGGCCGCAGCGGCTGCAATCAAAATAGAGAGTGCAAGCTGTGACTCAATATTAGTATTTGTTAAATAATATAAATCGAATACACACATTCTCTTTTTTTCATACTATAATTATATATTATCTACGCTTATGTGAGAGCGGTCAGAGTCCCCTCAAGAAACATTCCCCAGTATCTGAAGACCAGGTTTATCCCTAGAGTATTTCCAGGATTTTTATTAATAAATTGTGCATTTTGAAATGCATTTTGAAAAAATGTATGCATGGCATATTTTACTAACAGTACATCATTTTAAGAATAACTTTTAGTGCTTAGCAAAATTAAACTTACTATTCTGTCTCAAAAAAATGAATCATTTTCCGTAATAGTAAATATTAGGACATTGATAGAAAATTAAAACATTTTTTTTAAACTCGGTTCTTTAGTATATTCCTCCTATTTAATATAAAGCTTGGCGGAAGTAATGGTAACATATATAGTAGGCAACCCTGTGTGTGTGATGTCATCGTTGCCCCCAAAAGTGGGCGATTCTTCGCAATTTAGATGGAGAAACTAAGCAGAAGATCCCGAAGTCTTGGCCTGCCTACCCCAAAATGATCATTTCTCATTGAATGAAGTGCCAGGTTCGCCATTACTGAATACGAAGCTTTGGCTGTGTCGGGATTCGAACATATTATTTTTGAACAACAAGAGCAAACCATGCCATCGTGCTCTCACGAAGCCCATATAAAGTTGGTATTTCATTAAAGTATGCATTTTAATCGTAAAAATGTGTGTTGAAAATACTCTTTAGGTAATTATAAAATAATGAACAAAATTATTGTAATCGTTTTTTGAGTAAGAGATAATTTTATTTTATGTATAGCAAATTTATATCAATCTCTTATTTTTTCAGTAAAACAGATCCAAAATCTGTTTATAAAAATTATCAATAAAAAAAATTATAACAGTAAAACTTATGCTAAACTAACTCTTAATTGAACTTTCTTAAAAAAAATTATTGTCACTTTTTTATACTCAACAGAAAATTTCAATATTTTTCGATTTAATTCTCTCTCTTCAGTTTTCTCGAAGTGATAATTTAACTTGTGTCACTTAATATGTCACCAATATATATATATATATATATATATATATATATATATATATATATATATATATATATATATATATATATATATATATGTGTGTGTGTGTGTGTGTGTGTGTGTGTGTGTGTGTGTGTGTGTGCAAAATAGCATATGGTAAATACATGCCATATAACATTTTTGCTTTGCACATTCTTCTCACAATGTACCATAGTTTAAGTACAGAAAGTTCGACAATATGCGTCTACTCATGTGTAATATGCTTTGAATTGAAAAATAATAACAAATTGCGAAATGAAACAATAATCTGGAGATGTTAAGAAATTTATATTCAGGATATTATATTATAATTAATAATAAGAATGTTTTCCCCTAAAAATGCAAATAGTTTTGTCATTATCATTTTAAATCTCACAGCTTATGGATATTATAATCAGTCCATCTTGCATATTTGATATTGTTAAGTTAAAAACTATCAGCCAGTACGTATATAAAAATGTTCATTTGACATTCTCTCACCCTATTTTAATAGTAGGATCGTCTTATTTGGAATTGAAAGTTTGAAGACTGATGCCACTAACTGTAGAACAATAGGATTTGAAGATTTGCATCTGATTATATCATACACTAACCACATTTCATGCGGATACTCGAAAGTTTCCGAGTTTCAGCTTGAATACGTTTTTCTGTATGCAAAATATCTGCAAGAAAGACAACTCACTGTGTATTGTGGAACATATAACATCAGTATTCATTTGTAAGACTTATTGCAGCTTCATGTCAAAGCAATATTGACAGCTTTAGTACACTTAAGATGCATGATAAAAGAAAATTCGATTATAAATCTTTTGTAAAACTTTATAATAAAATAAGATCGCATGTGCTAGAAAAGAACTGAAATGAAAAAATTCAAACGATGTTTAATTTCATTGAAAAAAAATTGTTAGTTAATGTATGCATGCCAAAACCAAGGACACTCTTTTTTCAATGCCTTTGAAATCGCTACAAGTCTGCCAAACAAAACCATTCGGGTGAAGGTGAATAACCACCTCAGGATCCTAATAAAGAGAACACTGAACTCAGATTTCATGACAGCTGTCTCATTCGTTAAATTATGATAATTAGTTTTTATTGTATTTTCATAAGGACATTTGTTTCTTCCGAGATGAAAAAATATAAATAAAGAGATAATAAAAAGAAATAATATTGAATATTATTTACTATATATGTTTTGCTTTTAAATAAATATCCAGAACATATTTATATACTTTTTTATTTATGAGAAAAATATTACAGTTTTATTAATAATAGGTTTTTTAAATACAATAGAATAACATAAAAAAGAATTATTTGTACGTATAAATAGAATTACACATACACACACACACACACACACAGACATATATATATATATATATATATATATATATATATATATATATATATATATATATATATATATATATATATATATATATATATATATATATATATATATATATGTATATATATATATATATATATATATATATATATATATATATATATATATATATATATATATATATATATATATATATATATATATATATATATATATATATATACATATATGTATACAGGGTGTCCAGAAAAGACACCCTGATTTCAAAATTAAATATCTCGAAAACAAAAAACGATACAGGAATGCAGTAAACGGTATGTTTATAAAGAACACTGTAAGAATTTTAAACTGCAGTTTGAAATAATAGTTACAAAAGCTACAAATAGATGGCGCTGTACTCGTCATACGTAATGCCTAGTATAAATAGTGATCCGAAGCCCGGGGCGATCAATTTCACTATTGAAGCGTGTAAGGAGGTTAGTGTACCAAAGGAAGAGATTAAAACCATGTACTCCATTGAACAACGCGATTTTCTGATGCTAGAGTACCACAGGTTAAAAAAGAGTCCTACGGCAACAAGGCGCAGTTTTCAAGCACGATTTAATGTTCCAAAAGGACCCGATGCGAAAACCATTCGTACACTCTTCGCCAAATTTCAACGAACAGGCAGCGTAACTGATGATCTATAGGGGAATGTTGGCCGCAAGCAAACTGCAGTTTCGCCTGAAAATGTCGCCACAGTTTCTGCAATTATTCAGCAAAATCCAATGTCATCCGTCCGTAGAAATTGCATCTGAGACTGGTTTGAAGCATTTCAGCACGCAGAAAATACTGAGAAAGAGCCTACACATGTTTCCATTCAAAATTCAAACTCACCCGTACGAGCTGTGCAACAAAGAGTTAACTTTACTAATCAAATGCTCACAATGATTGATAGTGAAGGATTTGATGTTGGCTGCATCTGGTTTACAGATGAAGCACACTTCCACCTGAATGGATTCGTGAATAAACAGAACTGGCGATTTTGGTGTTCCGAAAATCCATATTGGTGTGAAGCGAAACCCCTGTATTCTCCTAAAGTTACTGCGTCGGTTGCAGTATGCAGCAGAGGTATTATTGGCCCTTTTTTCATTCGAGAAACGGTTAATAGTGAACGTTACTTTGCAATTTTGGAACAATTTATCGCCACACAGCAAGTGTTAGAGGATCGACCACGCACTGAATGGTTTATGCAAGATGGAGCCTGACCACAGTACCGAACAAGAGTTTCGCTTTCTATATACATCAGTATACATCAGTATACTTCGGGAATCAGGTCATTGCTTTGGAATATGCCAAATTTACTGGTGCAGGCATGAATTGGCCTCCATATTCTCCGGATTTGACTCCCTGTGACTATTTTTTGTGGGACACATTGAAAGATATTGTCTACCCGAAGCATCCCGCCACGCTGGACGAGCTTGAATCGACGATTTGTGTTGCATGTGAATCCATTTCTGTTGAGACACTACGAAAGTTGATGGCAAATTTCATTCTTCATTTGCGCCACCTCTGTAGTGCCAATGGTGAACATTTTGAAAACATTGTAATGTGATTTCTTGCAAAGAATGTTTTCATACGATTATTTCATTCATATATGCTGATATAACCTGTTCAGGGTACAGAGCTATCTGTTAGCAACTTTTGTAACTATTATTTCAAACTGCTGTATAAAATTCTTACAGCTTTCACAATAAACATACCGTTTACTGCATTCCTCTATCGATCTTTGTTTTCGACATATTTAATTTTGAAATCAGGGAGTCCTTTTCTGAACACCTTGTATATATATATAAGCCGCCCAGCTTGTCTAGTCGTCAGCATGCCTGACTGCGGATAAGGAGGTCCTGGGTTCGAATCCCGGTTCGGGCATGGGTATACTCTCTCTCTCTCTCTCTATCTATCCTGTCTTTGTCCTTTCCTTGTATGAATGAAGTGTGAATGGTTGCCTACCCTATAAACGGGTACCCATGGCATGTGGGTAGAGCAAAGTCGTACTTTCCCCTTCATGTTGCTCTGATTAAAACGAAAGATGCTCCCAATGGACTTAAATTCGCATAGCCAAGGTATAGCGAGCTTGGCTTGTCCAAATGTCTTTAGTAACAACAATAACAAAAAAACTACACATAAATTTTAGATATCTTTCCTTAGTACAACATTTCTATTCAATTAGAAGATATTTTTCTTAAAGTCAAATAAAATTAAACGGTTAAATTATTTATCTAGGAATCAATTATTATTGGCCAAGATAGATAATTAAAATGATATTCAGTATGGGTGATGCAAAAGTTCAACATAAAAACACATTGAATTGCTTCATCGAAATGTTTTTTAAACCAATAGCTTTGCTGAACTTTGGTATGGTGAGTCTGATGTTGCAAAAGGTGATGGGGTCCAGAGTAATCTGGAGGACAGCGGTGGCCTGGTTGGTTACAGTGTCGTTCTCTTTATCGGAAGGTAGATAGTTCCAATCCCGATTGAACCGAAGATCCTTTGTGTTCACTAATGATGGTTGGGTCACGTTAAAACTGGGGGTGGTCGCAATGTCCTCAAAGTGTAATGATACCACCCTGGATGGCAGGTCAAGTATTGGGGTCTTCTGCTTGGTCGCCTCCTCAAAGTCACGAAGACTCCACCCGGCTGCTTCTATCTAACTAGTAGAGTCCAATTCAGGCTTAAGTACAAGGAAGCATGTTGGTGCAACAACAACGTCTAGCAATCTTCTTAAAATTTAGATATTAGACTTTGAAAAAGCTTTAAATAAATATTTTTTCCAACGGTGGGCACTTGGGTGACAAACCCTATGCCACAACAAGGCCAGAAACTGCTATTCATGTGTCGTCACCCAGCGGGCACCTGTGAACCAAGTCACGGAGGCGAGTAGCGTTGCCCGCGCCTTACCACCACAAAACCCGTTTATAGGGTGGGCCACATTCATACACTATCAATGAAGAAAGGACAAAGAAACATAGAGAGGACAGTGAAAGAAAATAGCATCCATGCCCGAACCGGGATTCAAACCCCAGAGCCACAGCTCAGGAGTCAGGAGCACTAACCACTTAGCCAATGGTCGGCTTTTTAAATAAATATAAAAATGAGGATTAATAAGTGAATCATAGAATGAAATAATGGTTATCTATTTAACAACATCTTGTAGTTATCTTATCATAAAATTTAATACCTCCATATGAAATACTTAAAGCTTAATTGGAAATACCCTGCGCGTAAAACGAAATTGGTGGGATTCGAGTTAAATGGACATTTGTGACCATGACATTAAGATGTGGGTAGATCATGCGTCATGCTGGAAATTATCTTGTGCAAAAAACGAAATTAATGGGATTTGATTCAAATGGGCATTTGTGACCATGGGATGAGGATTTAGATAAATCATGCAGCTATTCTTCAATTGAAAATTCTTCTTCTAGGGCACTACAGCCTTTTACAGGCCAAGGGCATCTTTAATAGTCGTTACCATCTGGTCCTATTCATCGCGAGCCACCTCCAGTTTCGTTTATCAGATTAAAATCATTTTCCAATAAGTCAAGCCGCCCAACTGATGATCTTCCTTGTTTTCTGTTTCTCATGGTATTAGTAAAAGTGGGCTTTTTTTACTGGGTCTGAATTTTCAAATGGTAACAAATCCCAGAGCTATTGTATTTTGCATTTTACGATTTTAACTATATTGGGTTATTTGTACTTCTGGTGAATTTCAAAATTAAACAAGAAACTCCAGCTATTATTCTCATAGAATACATCAAAAATTTTTCTTAAAATTTTGCGTCCAGAGGGTACCGGAAATTACCCTGTGTAAAAGACGAAAGTCACAGTGTTCGAGTCAAGCAGACACTTGTGACCATGATATTAGGATTTAGAAAATCATGTGTCAGGGCAGCATACAGTCAACAAATAACACCAAATGTTTACTCTATTACTGAAATCGGTCACTTTTTCATTTATTTTCTTCTCTCTCATAACATTTTTATCTCCATTTACTTCCTTTGAGAGAGATTGATTGTTCATGATGAATTCTGCTCTATCTATCAATTACTGGTTAAGTGTAATACTAATTAACCAAATCAGTCCTTGGTTTCGTCTAAAGAATCACATGAAAATCATAGAGCATTAAATTGAAAGGATTTCCGATACTCTTTAGGGAAGTATCCATTCTGCACCAAAGCCACAGTGGTGATAATACTCTGTTATAACATTAGTATTTTCCGATGCTATTAACTCCAAAATGTTCAATTATTCTCTTAAAAGACACTTTAAATGAAATACAAACATTTTTTCAATGAAATTTATTCAATCACTCCTATACTGTGAGCTATACAATATTGTGTAAGCAACGTGTATTAACTTAGCTGATTTGCCATTAGAATAACTTTTACATGTTTTAATAAAAGACTGCAATTCAGTAACTAATAACAAATTTATTAAAAATCGCGCTCAGCCATTCTATGACCAATTCTGAGAGTCGACGTTCATCAACTGATCTATTTACTGTTCGCTCTCTAGTGGCGATTTCACATTTCTTACAATTGTTATAAAAATGATTTTCATTTACAAAATTGACTCCTATATCGTCTAGACCAGGGCTTCTTAAACTTTTGTAATTCACGACCCCATTTATGATTGCGAGTTTCTTGACGACCCCATACAAATATAAAAGAAAAATAAATTAATATTTTTTGATGATTATTTATTAGGTAATATACATATACATATAAAAATATAAAAGTTTAGAATTCGTTTTGAAACATACCTTTTTGGAGCAATAATTTAATACTATACATACCTGGTTGTTATGTTCTACAGGAACAATTATGTAGTTGTAGATAATTATTATAAAAACTTGTGAAATATTTAAAACTATTTATTAAAAACACAATAATAAACTTAAAATCTTAACACAAATCGTTAAATGCCTTAGCAACTTGTATTTTCTTAACACTACTACTTTCACTGATAAAAAAATAAATTCAATTAACTGGCTGGTAGTAGATCCAACAATATACAAGTATAAATGGAAAAATTTTTTTAAACTGACAAATTCGGAATAACATGCACTTCGTTCACAATCAAACAATGGCTAAATGAGAATAAAACGAAATGTTTATATAGTTTCTTCAGCAATAATACCTAGAAATTTTGTTGATAATATTTCTCGGGATCATTTCGATTTCGGTTTCAGGATCATATCGGTTTTTCGGTTTGTACCTGTATTTCTATTAAGAGTATTATAATACTCTTAATAGAAATGCAGGTACAAACAATCTTTCCGAACTAGAAGATTTTATGATATATTTATCTACGATAATTGTTATTTTATCTTTATAACAATAATTTTACAAGTTAAAAAACATTTTCTGTTAAATTGTATTTTTGTCTCTCGCGACCCCAGAATTTTGCTACGCGACCCCAAATGGGTTCGCGACCCATAGTTTAAGAAGCCCTGGTCTAGACCATAGGTTCCCAAAGTGGTTCAGGTGGACCCCCAGGAGTCCATAGGAGACCACACGAGGGTCCACGTAGACGTGAAAAGAAAACAGGGGCTCCCAAGTTGTAAGGGGGGTCCACGAAAACTTTTTTGGTTTTCATAATAAAGAACAAAAATTTTGCTTTGATTTGCTTATCAACGTAGGCAGATAGCATCATTTACTAGATAGATACTTAAAAATATTTGAGATTCAGTTCAAACACAGAATTGAGTAGAACAATAGATAATAGTACAAGAGTGTACTTGATGAGTTGAAATGAATGAAGCAAAATATTTGTCGGCGCAAATTCTCTCAGTTTCCGCACTTGTCACAGATAGAATGTCTTGACGAGGATATTCAGACTTACTCTCAATATTTAAATACCCTGCATAATGATTTCAAATATAGACTGGAAGATATTATGACGATGGAAATACCACCATGGTTCTTAACCCCATTTGATGAAACGGAAGAGGCGAATCTGGTATTACAAATGGAGCTACTTGAGCTCAGCACCAACGAGAAACTGAAGGTGAAATCTAAAAATGGCTATCCAACATTTTGGCTGCAGGCAGAAATCCCCGAAAAATATCCTGGGCTGTAGGAAATTGCGAGAAAATTTTTGATAGTGTGTGTTTCCCTCGTCATATCTTGTCAAAAGAAGTTTTAGTGCTGTTACCACAACCTGTTAACAAAAAAAAGGAGCAGATTGAACATCACAGAACGGGGAGATTTGAGATTACTTCTTCCAAAACTGAAGCGAAATATTAATAATTTGCTGTCAATTCATCAAGTACATCCGTCTCATTAAAAGTAAAACTATTTTTTATTGCTGATTTGCATTTCAGAGTTCATTGTTGATTTTTTGTCAATTGTTGATTGTAATAATAAATGTTCATAATTTTGTATTAGTATTGCATTATATATAGTAATTGTATCTTAATAAGTATTACTTTAATAAATAGGACACACGAAAATCAGCTACTTTTTTTCTTCTTAACACCTCCAATTTAGGGTGATATTTTTTAGGAGTTTTGAGAATACAGTAGAAATGTAGCAGCAGGGGGTCTACCGAAAATATTAAAACTTTGAATAGAGTCCACGAGAAAAAAATGTTTGGGAACCCATGATTTAAACAAAGAATTCTGAATTACTGATGCTGATTTTAGACTTTTTATTGTAATGTGACTCTTTTAAATTTTGAAAGATGCAGTAATATAAGTTTATGTGGACATTTGTCTTTAAATAATTATGCTTCACAAATTTAAAATTTTACCAAACCAATCATATATATATATATACATATATATATAAAAGTATTAACTATATTACTATATTAACAGTCTTTGTAAATTCACAAATAATTTGCTACAAATAGCTTTTTGAGAAAAATAAAATATTATTTAAAATAACCAAGAATGAATTTTTTTAATAACTGATATATGCAAAGTGTAATTGTTCTGTTCTTGAAAGGTGGCATCTACAACATGGATTCGCTGTCGTGTTCTAACTAATTCAATCAATCATAAAACCATTCAAAGCCAATTTATGATGAGTATGTTTGTAGTGTTTTTTTCCAGTAAATTTGCATACTAAATGGTTGAAAGCCAAAATATTAATGATATTTGAAAAGCAATTCAATAAAAGTTTACATTTAGAATTAAAACAGTGATTATTCTCTACAATTCTACCATCTATCAATCCATCTACAATTCATAATTACTGCTGATCTTTTGTCAAAAAATGGGTGACAACATTACAAAATTGATTGAATATGAAACAAACCAATAAAAAAATGTTTTATGATTGAATATGAAGAACTGAATGATTAATATTCAATTCTTCATATTCAATGAAGAATTGAATATGAAGCTAAAGCAGTTTCAGACATTATAAATGAAATTAGAGGTCGCAAATTTTCATATAATAAAAAATATGCAAAATAAAGGCAAAGAAATGAAGATTGTCAGCTGATGGTCAAGGAAATAATGCTTTTAACTTACAAAAAGATAAAGAAATTCTTTAAAAAATGAGACACAGAAACTGTCTGTTTTATTAATTGATCTAATGAGAAAAGATCTAATTTCATATTAAGCTTTAAATAGGTGGATTTGCCGACCAACTTGTCTAGTGGTCAGCGTGTCTGACTTCGGATAGAGAGGTCCTGGGTTTAAATCTCAGTTAGAGAATGGATGTACTTTCTCTCTCTATCTATCCTGTCTTTGTCCTTTCCTTCTATGAATGAGGTGTGAATGGTTGCCTACCCTATAAATGGGTCCCTATGGCATGTGTGTACTGAGGAAGTTGGACTCCACACCAAAATAGGGTTCAGTTGGAAAAGTGGAGCAGCGCACCCCAATGTCAGCCTAGCTGGAACACGACAATGAATGAATGAATAGGCGGATTGTTTAGAGGAAACTCCTAAAAATTGTCTGAGACATACAAGTACATATTCAGAGGGAAGGAGAAGAAGAGGAAGACCAGGAACCAGATGTGTAGATAGAGTGGATGGATGGTTACTGGACTTGGGAGTAAAGCGTTGGAGGAACTTGGCGTCTAGTAGATATAAATGGATGCAGCTGACCGCATTATACGGTAACCGGCTGTTGGGCTTATGAAGAAGAACATACAAGTATTATTCAAAAATGAGCATGCTACTGAGTATTATACAAAAATCAATTGCTAAAATCACACGCTAATGTTGGCTATTGGCATTAAATGCTACTCTTATTTGTGTGTTTCAAATAAAAAGTATGTTTTGATCCTGTAAAAGATTAAGAAGAACTATTCAAAAATTGTATGAAATTCAGTCTCACGATAAACCCATGGAACCAAGGCCTCCAGTGCTCATAAGTGTGTTTTAGACCAAGGGCCCTGGGGTGCGAAGACCCAATAAGATTTTCAGCCTAACGTGAAACTCCCAGTGTTTAGTTCCCAAGCATGCTTGGTATTCAGTTTTACCAACCGACAGAAAAAGATGAAAGACTGAGCCGACCCTGGTAATTTTATTAAAGCAAATTACCTGGGACCTTTGCCTTGGAGGGGCGAGGTAAACCACAACAAAACTCTAATTCATTCTAATTAACACAATTCTATTGATTCTTCTTTTTAACTACAGAAACATTGCAAAAAATATAAAAAAACTTTAATATATAAATCAAAATATGCATAATTTTTATGGAAACTATGTACAGGTAACCCTCCTATAACACGGTAGTTAGGTTCCTAGAAAATGCCGTGTTGTGTGAAATCGTGTTGTATGAGACCCAGAACTAGTACAAAAAGAAGGGTTACGTTCCAAAATCTTATTAAAAAATATTTTTATTAATTCGACATAAGCAACTTAATTTTTATTAAATAATAAATGTATATCCAACACAAAGTAAGAAAAAAATATTTTAATCTAACGCAACCCAAATTTAATGAATTTATTCGTCGTCACTGCTCAGTGCAATCAACCGAGAACGTTTTTTGGGTGGCACGATATCGCCTTCACTTTCAGAACTTTTTTCTCTATTTAAAGTTTTTGTATGTTTTCCTCTCTTAAAAAAATCTGTAATCGAACTTTGCTGACTAGTTCTTACTAGGTCATTGTAAATTTCGCGGTATTGAGTTAAACAGTTTTGCAGCTCCCTTTTGAATATTCGACTTCTTTCCGTGGAAGGGTGTGTTTTCAAGAAAAATGACTCGAGATTTTCTGCTAAGCATAGGCCTTCTTGTAATTCTTTTAATGTTAAATTCTTAACTGCACAATCTTCATCAGAGCTAGCGTCCTCAAAATCTATTTGATTTGCATCCAGGGATGCCATTTCCATCAAATCCGCTTCGTCAACTTCTTCTTCCACTAGTAATTCTTGAATGTCTTCCGTAGCCATATCCACAAAACCTTTGCCTCCGATTGATTTAGCGACTTTTAATATGGCACCAATTTCGTTTTCTGATGTTTCACGCATGTTTTCTGTTTCAACTGAAGAGGGCCATATCTTCTTCCAACACGCATTTAAGGTTGATGTTTTTATTTCTTTCAGTGACAAAGATATGATTTCGATACAGTGCTTGATTGAAAATTTCTTCCAAGCTTCCATTACGCTAATTGATTCAGAATCGGTTGCGTCTAAAATCCACTGTAAGAATCTTCTTATATAATACGCATTTTAAAGGTATAAATAATACCTTGATCCAATGGTTGGAGCAACGAAGTAGTGTTAGGTGGTAGGAACACTATTCTGACGTTGGGATGAGTCAAATCTTGTGGGTGGCATGGAGCATTATCTAAAAGTAATAGCACCTTGGAACAAAACCGTGTTATAGGATGACGTGTTGTAGGAATTTTCCCGCAATTTACGAATCGTGTTATAGCGAAACCGTGTTATAGGAGGGTTACCTGTATATATGTTTGAGAAGTACTTGCAGTCTCAGTGTTTAAGGTGATCGAGAGCATTTATAGAAATTACGGTGCTGCCCTCTTACGGCAAATCGAATAAATATAGAATTCTTTCCAGAAAATAGTAAAACATTTTGAAAGAATAATCTAACTATTTGAATATATTCAATACAAAGAACTAAACTTATTTTTTGTTTTTGACAGATTTCAGCGAATAAAATAACAAATACTTCACTTGACAGAAATCAGCAACTAGGCTTTAAAATAAATTATAATAAAAACGTCATACATTTAAGAATTACTATGTGTAATTGAAATAACATCTCTAAAGATAGTATTTATACTTTTGGATTTTAAACATGTTTTAAATTATGTTTAAAAAAGCATCCATAATTATTGGGGTATTTCTATGCAAATCTTTCAATAATTATTATTTAATTTCATATAAATGACGCAATTTTAAGCACATTCATTTTTGATAAAATTTCAGCACTTTTTTTACTGGAAATAATTTTAATGGAACAATTGTTTTATGCAAAAAGGATTTATTACGGTTAACTTGGATTTTTCAGAGCTGCGAATTTTTAAGTTTTCAAAAAATTTTAATAGCTCTAAGATTATATTAAATTCAAATTCACACGATTTTATTAAAGCAAATTACCATTTTTTTTTGCTTCGTTGCTCATTAAATTGAATGCTTTTTCAGTGTTGATATATTAAGGTAAAAAAAATCGCAAGTATACATGTAATCTAACATAAAATAGAAAAAACTAAAAAATAATAAGTATGTTTTAATTAAATAATGACACGTAAAAGCTACTTCATATATAATCCTTTATACTCATAAATATTTGTTTAACTATGTAATAACCATTTAATAACGCATTGTATTCATAGAGTCTTTATTAAAAATACTAAAATAATATCGTTCAACATTTTACGGTTTCACTTTAAAAAATACATTCGAACCAAAGTAACAATTAAAATTTGAATAAATTTTACAGTTATAGTAATTGTCTTCACAGTAAAGCTAAAATAAAAGATAAAAGATCAAAATTAAAATTAGTCACTTTGAAAGAACATTAGATGAAAAAGTTGGGAATCTAAAATATCTTTCTCTTTCTCTCTCAAATATTTTGCAGCAAAGTTGTTAATTCAAATTAAAATAAGTGACAAAAGCTCTTATCTATAAGATTAGATCAAAATAATTCAAATAAAATTCAATGTGATTAGATAATTTTAATCTCAAAAGGTACCCAATAATGAGAATTTAAAAAAATTAACCACACATAAATGCTGTAATGATTAACCCTCTGTATTTAACAAATTTAAAGAAATAATGTTTAAAACTTAGACAATAAAAATCTGTTATTTTTAATTGTTCTTGTCATAAGAAAAGCTGGGAAGTGTTATTTCGTTTTCTTTAGTTATTGTATCATCATCATGAGAGAAAGAGAGGGAGAAATTTCATGATTTATAATGATATTAACGGTATTTTAGGAATGTTGTTTTGGTAGTAATTACTAAATATAATAAAAATAATTTGTGAAGCCTTTCCTCATTTACTTCATACTTTTGCGAAATTTAATGTAAATTAAATTAAATCGTCCTCTTGCGGATTTAAGCCAACTATGAAGTGTCTTTTCTTCTTTTTCTTCTGTTCTATTTTCAATGTGTTCAATAGTGGAAACAAAATCGATAAAGATTTGAAAATTTGAGAACTAATTATTTAGAACAACAGGCAATTTTCATGATTTTGAAAATTTTTACAAAAAAGGTTAAATTATAAGTAAAAATACTATTTTATTGCTGGTTAAAAATCATGAATGAATTTTTTCGCATCGCCGATGACACCCAGACATTCGATGATGAACTTCGCCTTGTTTGCTGCCGCTCGGAGAATGCGATTTGAAGGCAGGCCACAGATCTCAATACGATGTGACGTAGATGAAACATTATCTGACGTCATGGATGTTTTAAGCCAATGTGAATTGCAATAAAGAGTTGTAATCATACTCTCAACTGAAACGAAAAAAACCACTTTATAGTTAGTCAATTAAATGTATTGAGAAAATATAATTATATCAAGTCAATTTTTGAAGTGAATGTAATGATTGTTTATGAATTAATTAGAAAGTGTTGGTTTTACTAATTCTTGAATTGAGGAAAATCATTTTAATAATAAATTCATCCACATAAGAAGTTCTGTTAAAAATCTATACATTTTTGAAGCTCACAACACTCTAAAAATTTAAATATAAGTAATTTAAAGTTATATTTACTTGGAACGAAATTTTTTAATAATTTAGCTGTCAGTAAAAATTTAAGGAATATCTTATAATTTCAAGAAGTAAATGAAATTGGAACAAAATCTTGTTGCTATTTCCTAAATTCTAGCTTTCGAAATGATATGCATTAAACCGGAAATTTCGGATTCACACACTCTGGTTTGACGCAAAAGTGACCTTGATCGAAATAGCCAGCAGATCTAGAAAACGACTTCACCAGATAGAACAGATTTTGATCGATACAATTGGTTTCCTCAATAAAAGTATTCCCACTGGGTTTATTTAGCAAAAATTTTAAAACGGTTAAAATATGCTTCCGTAAAGTATAATCCCGCAATACAAAGACAAATTTCACACTCGGCGAAGCAAAAAAATATTTTATGCTTACAAAACCAGCGATCATTGGGTTTCTGGTTCTCTTTGACCGCTTTTCCCTCTGGTTTTCATGAAAAACAACCGCGCTCTAAATTGACATCTTTTTCCAATTTATAACAATTTGGATTTTTAATTTTCATCAACAATAGTAAGGACATAATTTTTTCACAAACTATCTTTTAATCATAATATATTTCAATACATATCGAATTGGGTTGTTCGATATATATTGAATTTAAATATTCGTTAAATCAATATATATTGAGAAAATTTCTAAAACTTATATTCAGAAATGCTTTACTTCCAATTGAAACTATAAACCTATCCGCAACACGAACTCAAGACAATTTTTTTCATGTTGTTGAATTTTCAATTAAATTTTTTAATCAAATTTTTATAAGTTCTTAATTTCTAAACTCTTAATAAAATTATTTTAATGATATTATGTTTCCTGAAAATAAAAATTTCATGTCAAAAAGAATAGAATAGAATAGAAAAATAGTTGAATTTCAGATAACTGGTTTAATTTTGAGAAGGGTTTATTAATAAAACTATTCTGCTGAGAATCATTTTTTTAAATCAAGGAACATTTTTGATCGCATTAAAGTGCTTATATTCCGAGCATATTGATAGCAGCTTGTCCCGATATTAAACTCTCTTTAAACATGAGACAATATCTTCAAAATATTTATCTAGCTTTAAAATCATACTCTTATGTCAGCCCTATATATTCTTTGAATTTGCAAGATTTTACTTTTAATAAATACAGGATAATTAATTTCGAAGAAGATATTTGAAATGTATTATATAGAAGCAATAAAGCATCTTCATTTAGATAGACATTCACTAGAATTTCATTATTATTATAGATTTAAAATTTGATCGATTAGAAATTACATAAAAAAATAACGACTTAGTTTTGAGAAAAAATTATTTCACCTTATAGCTCATAATTTTGTAAAGTTACGGGCACAGGTGCTGTATAATCAAGGGTCTAAAATTTTGAATTTTTTTGGCGAAAACGAAATAGTGCCAAGAAGACGTAATCATGAGGTAATGCCTGACGAATGTGCTGTAATTGTGACGTAATAAATTCGATTTTGAAAAGCTTTATTTATCTAAATGTTAAATTTAAACCTGATAAATAAAGAACGTGAATATATATTTTTGTAATAATAAGAATTTTTAAAAAATGAAACATTAGAACAAAAAAATATCAAATAAAATGCGAAAATGGAACAAAGTGTTCTAAATCTAGTCGCAATGACGTAAGCACTAGGGCTGTCAAAATTGAAATTACAACATAATTCTTATTGGTCTTCATCTGATGACATAATAAAAACCAGGTTCCCAGATAAAAAAGAAAATCCGCTAAAAAAATCACCAAACTCAGAATTTGGCATCATAGATTATACGGCACTTGTGCCAAGTTACGTTCTTTTTTTAAAACTTGTTCAAATTTATGTAAATTAATACATTATATAAATAGGTTATGAATTAAAAATCAATTTTATTCAATGTTATCAAAAGTTTTGATACAAAGAATTTACGAAATTTGCATAATTGCATTTTTCTATATGCCGCTGTAAGTTGGTGAGTTATAGCGTCATGCTCATGGTTGAAGGACCACCAGTTCCAAACACTGACGAATTCGGTGGTCGTTTTGGCTGGTCTTAGCTTCAAAGTTGCGAGAACCCACTCTCAGAAAACACGCACCTATCGAGTGAGCCTTACGAAAACACCTATCGAGTGGATTAATTCTACCTCCTCTAGAGTCAAAAGTATCAGAAATAGTTGGACATTAGCTAACAATAATTTAAAAACATAACACTTCAATTTTTAAAATATATAACTTCCTCTTTAACTTAATAGCATTTGTGCTTTGGTAGATTTAGGTAGCTAAATTTGTTCAAAATCTTTCATACTATCCAATTTATACACCAATAAATATATATTAGGAAAAATTTAAAAAGAATAGTATTGCTTTTAAGCAAAATTTGAAGGCAAAATATAACTCTTTATAGTTAAGGTCCTTAAGTTAATCAAATTAATTAACTTAACAATTCATAATTTAACAGCTGAAAGCTTCTGCAAGTTCTTTTTTTAAATTTGAATATCAACGGCAGACATGAGAAAAGCGTTTGATAGATTGTGAGGCATATTTAGATATCACAAAAGAAAAAAATCCGGAAAATTCTCTGATAATTATTTCTACAGAAGCTTGTTTAGTTTTTTCTCTTGTTGTTCAACAATGATTGATTATAAACAATAGTGTAATTGAACATTGACTAAATTAACAATCGTTTTAATGAACAACGAATGATCGCAAATCTAAGATATTCTATTCCAAAAAGCTTGGAATTTACCATTAAACCATTGAGAATCTTTTCTTAACAAAAATGAGTCACTAAAAAATGAGTTTTTAAAATTACAGAACATTAAATACAATTTCTTAGCATCATGAATGCATTTAGGTAATACATTATGGACATAAATTTATAATCATTTGTAAATGATTGTATATGTGGTCTTATAATGGTACAAAATGTTCCCGTAACAAATTCTTAAGTAGTCCAGAAAGTTCAATTACTTATCATCGTCGTCAAGACAAATGTAGACGAAAGCCTTCAGAACTAAATGATAATTCGACAAGCATTTAAACGCCTTCAATTTTTAGTTTTAGTGACTAAGTAATCTTTGAGCACTGTATCTATCTAATGAAATTTATATTTAAGTCTGTCTATTCTTACATTACTTGGTGCAGCTGAGATATCTTCTTTTGATATGTAACTGTCATTTATGCATGGCATTTTACTGCCACAGCATACCTCCCTGTACATAAGGTTCGACCAACTGGATAAAAGCAACGAGGGGGAGCCCACGCAATTTAGAAGCAAAAAGACCTCAAAATACTTGACCTACCATCTGCAGAGGTTTCATTTCACTTGGAGGACATTGCGACCAAGACTGTTAAACGTACCTCAGCCGACTTCAAAGAACAAAATGGGCGCTCGGTGGAGTCTGATTTCGAATTCTCTACGTTCCGAAACAGGCCACAGCAGCCTTACACGTGAGGCGGCTTGTTTTAATGTCATCAACAACATCTGGCTCTTTAAAAATTTATTAAACTTCGATGCTATCTATTAGATGGCTGATACCATTTTCCTGAATTACATCAAAACTTACCTTTCAAAAGCATCCGAAAACTTTCCCTTCTTCATTGTCAAAATCTGTCTCTAGAGTTTAACCTAGAAAAAAAAAACGAATGAAAACCTCGTAGACTTTACAAAGATACAACGGATGTGTACAAAATGTGTCCTACCAAAGCAGAAAAATTCACTTTGAAATACTATTTACCCCATGCGGGACCAAAGATGTGTCGCGAATTTTAGCTTCGACTTGCCTCTTACTAGCTGTGATGAGAATTACAATAAGCAATTATTCATTTATATATATATATATATATATATATATATATATATATATATATATATATATATATATATATATATATATATATATATATATGTGTGTGTGTGTGTGTGTGTGTGTGTGTGTGTGTGTGTACACACATATATGTATATATATATAGAGAGAGATTTTATATTAAATCCACGTTATCTTAATTAAATTTATTTTTTACTTTTTCGTCTGTTTTAACAACTAAAAAATTTAAATATGCATCAAAATTAATTTTTAAAACTAAATACAATCAAAAACACCCAAAATTTTAATTATTTTCCTGTCCATATGGAAAACTACGTAATCACTTAGTCGATATAATTGAATTCTCTTAGGCCATTTTTATAATAAAAATTTTTATTTGACGTAACTAAGTCAGCAAGTAGATTTAAGCAGCTGGTAGATTTCAGCTTATATTACAATCGAATCAAATCAAAATCTAACTATATAAAATATTTACTTTGCAAATAATGAAACAGAACAGGTGTTACGAAAGAATTTCATCATATTCAGACTTCAAATATTGTTTTTTCTTAATGAATTTATATAATTTTCATTAAATATAATAAGATCCCTTCTAATTTTCTTTTTAATAATTTGTTTATAAAATTTTACTGCAAAAACGAAGGAAAAGACGAAGAAAGAAAAAGAAATTGATATAATACTTTACCACGAGTTTTAAGTTAAGAAAGAATACGTGTACCAAAAAGAAGAAATGTAAGTACCAACTAGTGTAGTCGTTTATAGCATCGGACTGTTCTCTTATATTGCGCACTGCTGCCTTGTTTTAGATTCTACCATTAAAGCTGAATCAATACATTATACTCTAGGACCGACAATTCCAATGCCATAACAATAACTTAAAATTTGATTTCTTCTGCTTATGTTTCACGGAAATAAATTTTCAGATATTGTTGTTGAAATAAAAAAATTAATAAAAGAAAAAAAATATTTAAATGTTCTGTACACCATATTATCATAAGCAAATATCATTGTCACAAAAACGAAATTGGATAAGAATAGTAGAATTAATTGAATTAGTGCTATTTCACTTTCACTTTTTATTGTGAAAAGAATCAATTGATAAAGTAGACAATAAGTAAATCAAGTGAAGTGGAAATATTTTATTCAAAAGCCAATTTGTTTTACTTATATTTTAGCTTTCAATGTTTTTGAGAGCTCACACAATCCATTTATTCAGATAAATTTAACAGTTTAAAGAAAGAATAAAATTAAGTTTTTTATTCTTTTTATAACCTTAGATAAACGATTACAAATAAAATTAAAAACTTCTAATTTAAAATCTTGATTTTTTATGTTAAACTCATGTTATCATCAGTAAATTGAATTTCATTTCTAAATTTAGCCGCGCGTCTACCTAAGAATACTACGTAATACCTGAGAATAGACAAAAATATTTATTCGTTAAAATGAATATTTCTGGTACATATTTAAAATCCATCTATTCGTTTTATAATAAATTCATAATATTTTTTAGAAAATATTAATGTTCTTATAAAAGATGCTGCTACTATAGTAACAGATTTTTGTTTTTATTATTATTATTATTTTGTCAAAAACATTGCTACTATTATTTTTCGATTTTTTTTAATAATAACGTTTATTTAAATGTAATTCACTTCAAGCTTATTATTCAAACGTCTAAAAAGATAAATTTTTAAAGCACGTTATATATGATTTTATGTATAGATGGAATATTATTTTAATCGCATTTTAATTTTTATTTGTTAATTTAATAAAGGTATAAATTTCTATTATTGCATAATTTTAGAAACAAATTTTGGTAAACCTAAATTATGTATTTAATGCCTTCTATTGTCATAGATAATTCTTTCTTAAATTCGTATACTAAAAATAAGACTTTTAATATTGAAAATAATGAGTTGTTCAATTACTATCCTATTTGAACAGATGTATTAACATTTTTAGTTTGTTGTTTTACTTCATTTTTGAATATTTTTTCATTTGGTTGCACTTAAGTAGGTGTCAAGAAAGGGAAATTTTTAATTACAGCTGTTATATCTGCCACCATTTTTCTTTTTCCGTTATATTTTCTTATATAAATCGATATAAGAAAGTTAATATATATTTTAATATTGCTAATGTGTATTTAATTATTACAAAGATATAAATAAATATAAAATTATACTAAATTATATAAATTTCTTTCAATTGCATTCACAAATTTCTATGTTATTCATATCTATCAATATACTTATACAGGTCTGTTGCGTTTTGTTTCGCCTTCAGTTAAATCGATAAGTACTAGTATTCATTCTTAGTAGAACTCTTTCTTTGATAAATTATTCAATTACTGAAAATTATTCAGTGACAACATTTTAATTTTAACCTCGGTTCTGAATGTAGTAATGTTTTTATTCAAGATTATCATAATGGTTAAAATATTTTCCAAATTATCATAACTCTTCAGTTACATTATAAAAATTTGAACTAAATTTCATGAAAATTAGTTTCGCCTTCCAAAAAGTATTCATTTTTATATCTATTTAATATAAATGTATCTGCATCTTGATGCAACATTGTGTGTGTGGGGAATGAATGCGTACCATAAAAATGTTTAAATGCGCTCATACATTCCAGTCAAAATCTATAAATTAAAATAACCAATATCAGCATATAATGCTTAACATCAAATTTAATATTTTCAAATAAATTTTAAAAAAGTAGCAGTTTTTTTCAAGGAATTTTTTTTCTCGACATTTATCAAACGTATTATTAATCAGGATGATAAATATTTTAATAAGTTACTCACTTGAAATACAGCATTACACATAAAAAATGTTTTTAATAGAGGCAATTTTATTCCGTACATTCAACTGGATGAACTATCTCCTCAGATTCTTATAATGAGCAGTTAAAAATTTGTGTGTTGTAGATTTTTTACTTTAAAAAGACAGTCATATACTCCGACAAAAGAAGAAAAAAATATTATGAAGTATACACATAAATGAGATATATGATCCCATGTTACAATTAATTTTGGCTAACAATAAAAACATACAGAGACAAAACAGAAGAGTACAATCCTTTCGTTGTGTACTCATGCTGATTACACATAAGTTGAGGAGCTTCGACTTAAAAAAAATTATAAGATCCTGAAGATGTAATAAGAAGAATAAACTCTCTGTAGTGTAATGTTCTTACAATAATACCATATAGTGCTTCAGATAAAGTTTTATTTAGCATATAACCATTGCTACCCGCTCTCAAACAAGCTAACAAAGTAACATCGAACGGATAGTAACTACTACAAAACTGAATTTTTTATTCCACGGCCTTTGGGGTTGTTGGTGCATTTGGCGAAAGGAAAAAATAGGGAACTTTCAAAGCGCGGGGGCCAACACTGTCTCATCAGATGAGCACATCTATCATATGTTAAGGTATTTTAAAGGAGATAATTTGACCTTACAAGATGGTATACGAGGTGCTTGTAAGAAGGCAATCCGAGAGCTAAACAACCTCTACCAATGATTGGAGGAACTCTGATTTAAGAAAGTCCATAAGATGACCAAATTAAAAGAGTCCACTGAGTGCATAGACGCTTTTCTTTCCTGTGTCGATGACTGCATTTGGAAGCACTTTGGCCTCGAAGGACGGGGTTTGATTCCAAAGACTCACCGAGTACATGCAAAGTAAGTGCTCGTTAAATCTGTGGAATCAAAAGTCCAGTTGCCAAAAGTGCAAAAGATCGTTGGTCAGTTACCATGGGTGTAATGGTCTAAAGAAATTTCCCCCTTGTTAGATCAATGTCAATATTGAAGGTATTGATCCTCAGGAGCTTAGAGCAAAGTCGTATTTTCACCTTTGTCGTGGCCCTTAAGCGAAGGATGCACCCTACTGACTTAAATTCACATAGCCAATGGCATAGCGAGCTTGGCTTGTACAAGTTCACTGTAGTGTCATAAATAACAACAACAACACATTAATAAACTATGGTTGGTATATAGGGAAGTCAATCAACTCATTAATAAGCGATGAGAAAGATAAAAAAAATTCTAATGTTGACAAAAGATATACACATATCTCACGTTAAGAAATTCTGGTTTACTAAAGACAAAATCTTATAAGGTTTACAAATATTTCTAAAAGTTAGGCTGTGTTCAGATAGTAAAAACAAATATATTTATTTCAAAAATTATAATGAAGTTTTTTGTAACAAACATTTATAAACTTTCTTTTAGTAGTTTTAAGAGCATATGCTTCAAATTACGTTCCTGGAAACGTTTTGCAAATACATTATTCACTGTAAACAAGAGCAAATTTTAAATTAGGCAATTTTGCATTTGATTATTTTGAATTCAATAGTTTACAACAGGGTGGAGAAGCAGCCTGCAGTCGAGAGTAGAAAGCAGCCTGAGGTAAAGGTAGTTTTCAAAAATCATTTTAAAAACAAGTGTCTATAGTTAAACAGACCGTGGTTAATTTAACAGTTAAAACTGCCAACAGCATAGATGTGAGGATGTTACTCCGTTGTTTAAAGCATATAAAAGGAATTCGGTGATATTTGAGTTTTGAAAGGTAGAAATTGACTTCAGTGTAGGAACAAAATGAGGGAGTATTCATAAATTTAGTGTTCTGGCTGTGAAATCTGATTTACAGAAAATTTAATACGTGAAAACTTTTCAAAATAACAAAAAGTTCACTGACAATGCTTATTTCCATCGCAACGAACTCAACTTCGCAGTGAACAATTTTCGCTTTATTGAGATTCTATTTATATTTATCTATCTATGTATATATATGCAACTTTTTGTGTTTTAGGAAAAATTAAATAATATACTTTGAAAAGAGCATTCCAATCTATATGCAATAAAAGAATAAAGGCAAATATTGAAGAAATAAAATAGTTTTTAATAAAAATTTTGAAGATAAAAATGCATCATCTTGTATTTCACGTGTTTTGGAAGTAAACCAATTTTATCGAAGTTATTTCCATACGAGGAAAAAAAAAACTTCCAAAATACTTTCCTGTAATAGATAAAGTAAGAATCCTGGTTTCAAAAGTATGCCTTGGAGATAAGAGATTCTACATTAAAAAAAAAGAAAAGAATTTACCCAGTAGGGGGTCTCAGACATCATAAATAGGAATTCATTCTTTTGTGTGATGGAGATGATTGATTGCTTGGTTGGTTAAACAAATAAAGTAATTTACATATTGAAATTTGTAACTAAAGTTTTGCGCTGTCTTATCGGATATAAGTTAAATATTGTGAAATAACAATCACTTCCTTTTTTCTTTTTAATGGAAGACAAGAAATCTTTCAAAAAATGTTGAAATGTTTAAAATATGTTTATGATGTTAAAAATGAATATGTTTAAAAAATATATCCAGGGAAAATTTAGAATAAAATGACTGATCAGCATTTTAGAATTTTTTTACGTTTACAATATTTATGCAATTTTTATTTTAATTAACTTCTTTTCTCGTAATAAATAACAGGAAAAAAATTCTAGTATTTTATTTTACAATAATATGAATCTCCAAGTATTTGTAATAAATAAGAATATTTTAAATAAAAAATTAACCGATAATTTAATAAATTGAAATATAAATACGACATTCTAAGAAAGAATCGTTTGTGAGTTTGATTTTCTTCAATTTTATCCAGAACAACTCAACGCAACTCTCTCCGATAAATGTATCTTGGAAAGAGTTTTATTAAGTCTATACGATAAAATATACAGGTTAACACCTTTAAAACCTTGAGGTCCTTTACTTCTCTTAAAAGAGAAAACGAGTTTTGCAGACTAACAAAGAATTCGTCCTTGGTATTTTATGCAAAAAAAATGATTAACTTTGGCGACAAATAGACTTTAGGAGAAATAATTTTAAAAAAGAAGTCTGAAATAAAGGGGGTAGAAACTCATAATAACACCACAAACCAGTTTTGAAAAAAGTAAGTAGTATTTTAACTTGAATCTTAAATCAATCATTTATAAAGATAATATAAAATTAAAGTATACAAGAGCTTAACTAAATAATTGTTGGACATGAGGTATTTAAAGGAGTATGTTAAAAATATTTTTCTTATACATTTATGTAAATTCCAAATGTATTTATTTAATAGTGTGCCTATTATGAAAAATATAAAATATTCTGTATCTAAATGGAATCAAGAACAATACTTTAATTACTCTTTTTTCCAGGTGAAAAATTTAGACAGCTATAATTTCACATAAATACACATATATTTAACATATTTAAAAATATTTCCCGAAATTGTCAATAGTTTGAAATGAGAACACATTGTTCTTCACAGTTTTAAAAAAATGAATAAAGTGTTATTTTTAAAAAAACAAAAGTAAAACAATTATTCAAAATTATTATGATTTAAGATTACTCTCAATTACTTAGTTTAAAAATAAAATCCTAAATTTACTTCAACAGTAAAATCTAAAATTATTTATTTTTTACATCATTTTAGACGCATTCCATAAATTACCAGTGGCCTGAAATTTCATTTTTCTAACACCCACCCTTATAGGAGACGATCAAAATATCGACACACAATATTCATTTCCCGAAATTCAACAAGACTGGTATCGAACCTGGATCATCTACTCTGAAACAATAAATGATGTAAATAGTAACTTATAATAAAATAAATACACAGGATGAAAATAATACGAGATATACAGCTGAAAAAAATAAAGACACAAACCTTATTTTTTGAATTTTAAAATTATTATTGAATATTTTTTTTTTTACTTGATATCACAATAATGTGTATTAAGGGAAAATATGATGGAAAAATAAACGTTCTCTCTTATCAAAATGTTACTTAGAGGAAATAAACACTTATTAAATCGAAGCTCAATCGAATTTACAGCAAGGGAAATAAGGATAATTTTTTTTAAAAAATAATGTAGCTCATTGAAGTTGTGTTTTATGAACTTCCCCGATATTATATTCTTTTTACAATTATTATTCTTTATTCTTTCGCATCTTTATTAGAATTCTCATTGGTTTAAAACATCCATGACATCAGATAACGTTTCATCATAAATAGCGCTATTTAAGTAAATCTCAAATATCCAATCAAAAATTGATAGTTAGTTATGTTTGTCGCTCAACGATCATTTTTCTCACGAGTACTAATTAGACCGAGACCTAAGGTTTAAAGTGAATTCCTACAAACATACAATAACAAAATGAGATTCGAACCCACAAATTGTTGAATCGAAAGCAAGAGAAAAAATTAATGATGCATTAAATAACTAAAAATATTCGAATATTCATAGTTGTGTTTTAAAATCAATTATTAAAAAAGTTCGATTTTTTTTTAAGAATTACTTTTATTTATATGACTTTATTCCTTCTATTCGTAAATTCTTAGAAAAAATATTTTCAAGTATTATACTACCATTAATTATTATTTTGTTTTTTATTATAAAATAGTTCGTGTTTTATTAATCATAAAGTGATTGTTTCTTTCGTTTCGGTTAAGATCATGATTTCGCCTCTTTATTAGAATTCTCATTAGTTTAAAACATCCATGACGTCAGATAACATTTCATCTACGTCACATCGTATTGAGATACCGTCGTAAACCCGACTTGTTGACGAATTTTACACCTCCTTCAAATCGCATTCTTCAAGCGGCAGCAGACAAGGCGAAGTTCACCATCGAATATCTGACTATCTTCGGAGATAAAATAAAAATCCATTCATGATTATTACCAGCAATAACGAAGTATTTTTTTAATTATAATTTCTTCCGTTTGCAAAGTTTTCAAAATCGTGAACATTACCTGCTGTTCTAAATCATTAGTTTTCAAATCTTTGGTGAAATTGCTGCCGAAATGGAACGTGTTGAAAATATAACAGAAGAAAAAGCAAGATGAAAATGACAAGACAAAACCTTATCATTAGTTTGAATCAGCAAGGACGATTTAAGTTATTTTTTTCATTTGTTTAATTTTTATTTTTTCATTTTAAAAATAATTCATAAAATGTACCATTTTAACAGGAATTCAAAGAAATCGTTATAGGAAAATACTATAGACATTATTACATTAAACTATATAAACAATTTTTATTGTTTCATAAAGTTGGCTAATAGGTACAACCTATATTAATAATATATAATTATATATATAAAGAATATATTACTATACAAAATATTAATAAAAAGCTCATGACGTCATTACAGTAGTTCTAATTCTATTAATAAAAAAAATAGATGTTGATTTCAAGTTTAGTTTTGGAACTAATTTCTTTGTTAGGATAATTTAATTAATTCTCTCATTAAGTTGATTAAAATAAAGCATTTATTTATATTATATAAACTTAAAAATGTATAAAGTGTGTGCGCAATAAAAAGATATACTTTAAACGAAAGATTACAAAACATCAAAAATCAATTCCAATTGTTTTTGAAATATTACTTATATATATGTGTGTGTGTGTGTGGGACGGGGAGTGGCCAAGACATAATTTAATTAACTAACAATTCTTATAGAAAGCCTAATATTTAATTAACATATATTTACAAATACAAATATATACAAGTTTGGGATATTTACAATTAATCGTCTTAATAGAATGAAATTTAAAGTTTAAGTTTAAAGTTATGGGGGACAGCAGCAGTCGTCTATCAAAAAGGAACGTCTTTCCGTCTTTTAGGCTTTTTTTCCCGCTGACTGGGGAAGCTGTTGCGTCTCTCGCATACATTCCATACCTACAAGTGCAGGAGAATGTTTAATGAGTGAAGAAGGGTGTTAGTTTCTGCCGTCCATGCTGACTCACCATTTCGTATAGCTGCTAGAGCTGATTTAGAGTCTAAAATTATTGATCTAAACAACACAGTAAGATTTTTTCCCAGAAAAATTTTTTCAATAACTAGTAAAATTAATTATAAATTTGTGATTATAAAAATGTCAACTGAAATCAACATAAAACACGCAAGAATTATAAATGTTTTCATTACACAAATTCCCGTACAATAATATGATGAGTTAAGTCTCCAAAGTAGCGATATTAAATTATTTTAATGCCTTATTTATAATGATGCAGAGAAAATTATAAAGCGATAAGTAATATTTTCTCCACATGAAAACTTCATATGCAAATAAGTAGGTAATCCAGTAAAGCTTCTTTTCCTCCACCCTTTTCATCTCCCTCAATGCAAGAAATAAATAATGAAAACCTTGACAGTTGGGGCTCGTGATAAGATGATTTTTTTTCTGTATTTTGATTAAGAATTTGAAGGAAGGGAATGGAACGTTTTAAAATTTGACCTTTCTGATGACCAAGAAAAAAAAATAAGCCTGCTTTACAAGTCTACTTTTCCGCAACGACCTGGAAAAAGAATTTAAAAAAATTCTACTTCCTCAAAAGCTAATCTAGGCCAAAAAAACTTTCTAATACTCGTTTATCGGTTGCTTGAGGCGTTTCCATCGTTTCGAACTGGAAGGATTCGAGCACAAACAACACGCCAAAAATTCTCAAAAGAAATGGAAACCGGAAAATTGAAAGTAAAACTCAAAACAGAGAATTCCATTGCAACGCGATAAGAAAACGATCACTGTCTCTCAAACTTTAATCAGAAAAGTAGGTCATTTTACGTAAAAAATATGGTATGAATATGTTCGAAGTTTCACAAAATATTATTATAGCTTAAAACAAATAATTCTCTAAACACATAACAAAACAAATGATCAGAAGTATACTGAAGCCGATGACAGTTTCATCAAAAATGAATTAGCTCATAAATAGGATCGAGTAGTTATTAAAAAGCAAACGATATTTTTGGTTTTTTCAATTGAAGTGATTCCTACTTCAAGTAAAAGAATTCTTTTCACACACGCACATACATTGCTTACACAATTATTCAGCAAAAAATATTTATACATATTAAAATAAATGAAACTAATTGATATTTAATCATATATCTGTGAAAAACTATGTCTCGCTAATTTGAGCGTTCTTTAGCTTACACAAACACACGAATGAGACATGTTCTTGTTCCTATGAATCGAAGTAACAGCCCTTCTTGTTATCAGGCTATGTATCTCCATTTGAACCTATTAACTGAACTGTTTGTTGTATCTGTCAGCCAAGGTAATTGCTATTTAGAAAAAAATAGCATTCTCATAAGAAAAGAGAATTTATTTACATCTTTCAAGATCTTTAAAGCCTAACATTTTAAGTGTTCGTCGCTCCTGAAAGAATTTCATTACATTTCATGAAAATGAAAAATCATCCAGAAATATTCTAATGTGATATAAATCCTATTTTTTGATATGTTATTGTAGTTGTGCATCATCTTTTTTTTAAGTAATATATAAATTAACAGGATACATTTAGAAAAAACAGTAACAATAATAACATACATACATTAATGATGATATTTACACAACAAAAAGGCTGCGAAGTAGAACATGATTGACGAAATGAATTTCAATCAAATAACCAATCTTATTATTCAAAACATTTTTAAACAAATTCTTGAAACAGCGTTAAATTGAATCAATCACTATAAACATGTATGTATCAATCACTATAAACAAAATTTCTGGTTGGTAATATACATGCTTCAGAAATACTATTGAATCAGAATACATTAACTAGAACGAAATCAGTTTATTTCTTAGGTCATAAAATTAATATTTATGTCATAAAATTAATATTTCTGGCAAGTGATTCCTTCATAAAACAATTATAAAGCATTGATTTATCAAAGTAATAGATCTCATTTATTTACACAACTCTTTCATGCCTTGTTTATTGCCTTAAGAAAATAATATTGCGATGTTCAATCTGGTTCCCGACTTGATATTCATCATATGTTTTCCTGAAAAATATCAATATTATATAAAGCAATATTAAAATTTATAAAAATATATCAACGATAATTCTACATTTGCTGATGATTTGGTATGTGAGATTATATCGAAAGTTGTACATCACACATGCTTATAAAATAATTAGAATAAATGATATATAAATGCAAAATAGAAGAGACAAAAAAGGAATCGATATGATTATGTAACACATTAATGCTTATGAATTAATAAAAATTTGGTAAAAACTATTTAAATATTGCATGTAATTTTTAAGAAAATGCAAGGCGTGAAAGTTGAGGAAATATCGCCCAATGTTATGTCGGAAGTAAAGTTATGTGACACTACAACTTCAAACAAAACTTCATTTTTGAAATTTCTGATAGTAAAAATAAAGCAACTGAAAATTCTTCATTCAATTTCTAAGTGTAAATAAATAAATAAAAGACAATTGAGCTTGTGCTGAACAAAACGTCGATCTGTTCTTTTAATAAATCTCAAAACTCACATAATCAGTTAATGAATCACGCCATTACTCCATAGAAATTAATTTAATTTGCTTCAGTTTGTCTTTGTACAGACATTTTTATACACGAGGGTTAATTTGACAAGGTAATGAAAAATAAAATTCGATAAAATAATAAAAAATAATTCGACAAGGTACATAAAAAAATTATTCGGCAAGAGATTTAGGGTGGATTTCAAATCTCTGCAAATATTCAGATCTTAAGTAAAAGTAGAATCCACAAACTGAAGATCAGCTTACATAGTTGCCGTTATTAGCTTAGTTTAAGTTTCTATACTTTTTTGTCCAAAGTAACCCATTAAACTAAATTCTGTGGCACGATAGCTCATGTGGGTCACAAGGTCTACAGTACCCATCTCTGTTTTCCTGACCTAAAGACCCTGGGGAGCAAAGCATATGTCCCAATTAGGTGCTCAGCCTAATGCGAAACCCCCAAAAGTAACCCACTAGTTAAATAAAAAATTATATAGTTAGCAATTTGTATGGAGAGGGAAAGCTCTTGTGAGCAATTTCATCCTGCAGTGAAAGACGATCGATGACTGCAGAGTATATATATATATATATATATATATATATATATATATATATATATATATATATATATATATATATATATATATATATATATATATATATATATATATATATATATATATATTGTCGCGTACTCAATCTGCATAGGCTGAACTAAGGTACAAATCACTTAGTTTGATATTCTTACTAAATATTTATTTATAAATTTACAAGATAATTTACAAGGAAGTTTTATAAAATGTAGGCTGTAGGAAGAAGCCCGGTGGCTTAGTGGCAGCGTTTCACGCTCCCATGACACAGGTCCGAGGTTCTATCATCGGGTTGGACAAGGTTGACTCAGCCTTTCATCCCTTCAGTGGGTCGATTCACTGAGTACCAAGCATGCTTGGGAACTAAACACTGGGGATCTTACGTTAGGCTGACCACCTAACTGGGACATATGCTTCGCACCCCAGGGCCCTCGGTCATGAAAACAGTTATGGGCACTGTAGGCCTTGGCCCACCTGGGCTGTCGTGCCATGGAGTTTAGTTTAGTTTAGTTTTAGGCTGCAGGAAAATTGACAAATTCCCCAAAGTCTGGAATGTTTCGCTGCACTTTCAGTCTTGGGAATCTCTTCACAGGTACAAGGAAGCAGTCTCCTAAATTCCGCAACTGGGAAATAGTCTCGAAAAGTCAGTCTATAGTGTCACGGTGCTCTCATTTGAATGCTGGATGCTTGGGTATACAGGCCGGAGGTCTGACTTCAAATTCTGTAATCAGGAGCTAAAGGCCGCTCACTCTTTTCTTTCAGTCGCTTAGACTTGTCTGCTCTGGGACTTTCTCCGAATCAGTAATCACACCACACGTTGCTCGAAGCTCTCCTTTTTCAGCCCCACATGGGCCTGCTATTTATATCTCATCTTTCCCCCGATATCTAGAACTCCAGAGACTTCTAGAACCTTCTTCTGAGGTTCCAATTCTACTGCAAGTTTCCGGTTACTCCACCGATTCAAATTAAAAAAGATGAAGAGACAATAAATTCTCCGAATACACCTTGTCCCTAGACCAGTAATTCCAATTTATTTCGAGGAATCATATTTGTCATGAAGGACTAAATGGCCCTTCACGAATCCTGTTTGCAGTTCACGAACCCTGATTACAACTAACTGTCTTTTGTACTGCGTAGTTCATGGAATTCAAACTGGCAAAAATTCAACTGTGGTTCAACTAGTTAATGGGATCTCTTTGACAGCTGCAAAGATTGTTAAATTCCATCGAAGTTCTGGAATTATGTTGAGTTTTGCTAGAATAACATTGACGTTATATATATATATATATATATATATATATATATATATATATATATATATATATATATATATATGTATATATATATATATATATATATATATATATATATATATATATATATATATATATGTATATATATATATATATATATATATATATATATATATATATATATATATATATATATATATATATATATATATATGTATATATATATATATATATATATATATATATATATATATATATATATATATATATATATATATATATTATATGTATATATAATGAAAATATCATCCACTCTTGGTTGCCATCAATTAAACTTTCATTGTTTTTTGTTATTTTTATTATTTTTTATTGCATTTTTATTGTTTTGTTATTTTTATTGCAACAAAAAATATTTTTATTGCACAATAATGAAATATATTCAATAAATTAAATGAAATTTATTGTTGATAAACACATAATGATGTAATGTATCCTCAAATTGTATCAATTGGTTAATGGGTTAAATCCTACTACCATCAAATGTTTTGTAATTTTAAACCATGATCAAGAGAAATGGTCTACACCTGAACGTGCAGTCTCCACCCCATGCCAATGGAAGAGAGAAAAGATTATGCCTTATCGATATTTAAAGGCAATGTACCCACTGAACATGAAGCTTCTGATTGTATACGGTTCAAAGAAAATTTGCGCCCTAATCAGTCAGTCTCCAGAATCATATGTGACAAATGGCATGCTAAGAAAGTGGACGGTCAACCGAAATAGAAGTAGCATTCATTACATATAAATATTTGGTGTGAAGACTTTGATTTATTGATTAAAAAAAACTGCAGAAAACTTAGAGTGATTCTTTGTTCTCTCGAGATTTTCATTAGTTGTGGACCTAAATTTCAAGAATTAATATTTTCAGAAGATTCATGAAAGGATTCCCTGCAGTGGAGAACGCATGCTGCTTGTTGTCCGCCTTCAGTAGTTCAGGCTGAGTGGACCTAAGCATATTTAACCTGGAGCAGAGACCAGGGAGATTAGAAGCATATTGTACCGAGCTCCACGGGTTTGTGTTGGATAAAGCGACGACTTAATGAACACAAGACTTTTATTCGTAAAAACTTCACTAGATAAACGAAATTCCCGCTGTAACAATCACAATTATACAGCTACAATTCGTCAGCTACAATAAGAAACAGCTTCTAATCACAGGTCTCAAATACCTCAGACAGAGAACAACTAGCAGTCACAACTAATCGTCTTCACTAACTGACTGTCTACACAAAACTAAACTCTTCCATGTCGGGCTGCGGTATTTATACCTGACTTGGCGGAGAAATCTACCAATTTCGCCAAGGTTCTGGAAGCTTCTAGGCTATCTCGAAAAATATTGGTCCTAGAGCTTAGGTGATGTATGTTTCCAGAAGTATCGATTTCTCGCCAAGTCGCCAAGAATCTTGCCAACCGTCGCCAAGTCGCCAAGAATCTCGCCAACTGTCGCCAAGTCGCCAAATCATTAGGAAATTCGCTTTTAAACTACAACACGTCTAAATACCGCAATTTTTGCCCAAAATGTGAGAATTTCCGATCTGTCTGAGATATTTTAAGACAAATATTATCATTATTTATAAATTTGCAACAATATGAAAGGCCACTTCAAATCACTTTTCATTGAAGTGAGGCAGCCGCAGAAGTGATTTCGCAGCACAGAGATTAATACCCTTGAAGTATGAGCTGTTGCCTTGTCCTGTTTAAACCCTATTTTTAATAAATACATTTCATCGAATCGTGGTAAGAAAAAATCTCCCAGTCTGCTCACTTAATGGCTTGAAATGTCTGTGACAGTCTGTTCATTTTCCTCGAAAAACTCTTGGGAACAACTGATGAGATTGTGCACCATACGGTGACACGTGCAGAATGCAAAGGTCTCTAATGGAGTTTTTCGGGGTTGTCGACAGCCCAATAGGGAATATTTTGTTTATTGACATATACAATCAAATGGAAAGGAGCCTCATCACTGAAAAAGACAAACGTGCCTTGAGGAAGTGCTTCACTTGCACTTCTTCGATCACTGAAGTCACACTCTGAAAGTTCCTGCACAATGACCAGCTCTTATGGGTGAAAACGAAATGTATTGCCCAAAATTCGTTCCGTGGAAGATCTGAAATCCCAATGGTTGGCGCATGTTTGCTAGCCGAACGCCGAGGTGATCGTAAAAATGGCACTCTTACTGCTTTGATGTTCTCTGGTGATCTGATACGATATATGTCTCCACCATCTCTTTTCTGCACAGAACTGATTTCTTTTTAGCGTTGTCACCTATAAAAGAATAGATTTCCGATGCGGAACAGGTCCAAAAAACGCAATATTGAAGACATTTTAGAAAGTGCGCTAAGTTGAAATGATCGTACTACCGTTTGAAAAAGTGACCTCTAGGGCAAATGCACGGTGTTCATTACTCCAACACATGATGGTGACTGAACCACCATGCCACGTGACTTTATAATTTCTTCTCTCGAAAGAGACCTAGCCCATCACTTTATCTTAACTATTTTTTTTTGTTTTATTTCAATTTGAAATAAGGAGGTTGGCTTGGCACGGCCTATCTAGTTCTGAAATGTGGGTAACAGGAAATATGAAAGTAAGTTTTGTTTAAATTGAAAATTACAAAATAATTGATATCGCAAATTGTGATACCGAATGTTGCAAGACTGCTTAATATTTGCCATATAAATTGAGCTTTCCAAGAGGACTTTTTCATAGATATGGTGTCACATTCCCATGTCACTTGGAATAAAACCCTGAAAACTCCCACGCACAACCGCGATAGATATATGTACAGAAGCGCAGCATCTCCATCCATTGTTCAATAGGGGGTTGGGATCGATTCTGAAACCTTCCGATCTGTTGATTCTACCATTACGGAACTGTGAACTTTATACAACAGCTGATCTTTGACGGTATTTGTTTTGTGTAGGAAGACATTATCCAGTAAGAATTTGGATCAGAAGGTGCTAAATTCGATCAAAGACATTGTTAAACAAAGTGAGATGGATGTTACATTTCTAAATACGTAGAGGTCCTGGAGAGTTTTCCAGAGTTTTCTCCTTTTAAACATACGAATATCACCCTCAATCTTCAAAATGCATTTTCTGAAAGCAAATACGCTGTAGATGCATAAAAGTTACATACATAATATCACAAGCTCAATCCCAGCTACAGTTAAAGTTTAATGTTGCGTTTCTAATGTCTTCAAAAATTGCTGCTCGAACGGGGACGTGAAAAGTTCCCATGTTTCTAAAATTCGGTAATGGAGTGATTTTTCCAATTTTTAATAATAGCCTACATTCTAAATGTCCTTTGTTTTGAATTAAAAATAATATTCTATTTTATGTTACTGCGTTATTGTTGTCGCGCAATGACGTCAAGGGCATTTTAGTACGATTGTTTGCTGTGCTAGAGATCCAACCATTCATATGCAAATGTAAGTTCATAATAGTGAGATCCGATTGATTCCATTCCGTTGGACATAAAATCAACAGGTGAAGGATCCATTTCACTTGTCCAATAAGAGAGGAAGATCTAATATAAACATAAAAAATAAGCTTTATTTGAATTGTTACTGATAGTTTTGTTATAATATAAGCAACCTCAGTTAAAATTTTCTTATTAAATAACAATTTATAATTTTGTCATATTAAACATGCGAAATTCATATTAATCATAATTTTATAGACATATCAATGCATTTGCAATCACCAGCAGGGCGTCGGATTTAAATTTCATCATTTAATTTTGGTTGGCGAAGACGATTGTTTCGGGGGGGGGCATCATTCGAAGTTAATTCGGCTCACCTTCGTATTTTAATCGAGTTATTTTAACTATAGATTCTTACTATAAAGGTATTCTTACTATAAAAATCCCAAAAAAATATTTTCGCATGATTTTTTTTTACTTAATTTTTGTTTTATTTGTAAATGCACAATAAATTTAATATAAAAATACTTAATTTGTGACGCCATATAGTGGATCATCTAACAAGTCATCCATCAAAAAATTATTTTTCAGTAGATTTTTTCGTAATTAATTGACCTACTCGTGTATCGCGAGGGAGGTAACCTGGAAAACTCTCTGATATTCATACCGACAGGGATGTATACAGAAGCTCAACATCCATTACTCGTTGTTTGACTGAGACTGTGTGTGAGCTCCAGTGGCTCAGCGGCTTCACGCTGCTTGCCTTAGATCACAAATTGAAGCATCATTGGCCGCGTACACTCATTCACTGGTTTGCTGGAGCTCCCTGAGTTGGGGATGTGTCCACGTTAATATGTAAAGTCCAAAGCCCTTCCGCTGGTGTGGCATGGATGTGGAAAGGAGGGTGCCAGCTCAGGTGTCACCTCGTCACCTGACCATGGTTCAAAATGACGAGGCACTTGTTGATGGGTGAGTATAACAAAACCGATAACCTAAAGATATAGTGAGAGGCTCGCCTACACCGCTAATTACATACCTTTCAAAGGAATGGGCGAGTATGCCAGGGCTCGCCTACACCGCCATGTATGTATGTGACTGTGTACACACACACATATATGTATTAAAAATGAATAATTTAATAAAATTTCATTTTATAGAAATGTATGAAAGAGATTCATAGCATAAACTTGTTGTGAATCATTCTTTCATTTGTCTAAATCAGTCGTGCCTTAACTTTGGAAACTTATCTTCCCTCTTTTAAAAATTATGACGCCACATTTTTCCCCCGTCTACTTTTCTTCATATTATTTCACGGTAACTTAACCCTGTAATAAAATCTAAATAAATCACCAAGTGGTCGCCATCCTGGCTAGTTTGGAGAAATTTCTAAAGAGCAGTGGTTATGAAATGCCTCACTTTTTCCCGAACGATGCGGAAAGTATGTCAGTTTTTAATCCGGATAAAGGGAAGTAAGAACCATTATTCTTACGAAACCAGATGAATTCTTTGTTTCTTTTTACTTTCGCGCCGCTTATTCCCAAACCCGGCATGATCTTCGAACGGAACTTATCTTCTTCAGGGCGTGATCAATTGTTTCATGTTCGCCCATGTGTTTAATAAGAGGCAAATGTTTTTATTTGCATGCATTTATCAGCAGGAGATTTGGTTAAACAAACATGTATATAAAAAAACTTTTAAGTTTTAATGGTGTTATTTGTAAACTTTAACAAACCTTTTAATTATATTATTTTCAATTTGATTCTTTAATTTAATTGAATAACCAAACTGAAATGATTCGTCATTTTCTATAAAAGCAATAAAAATGTCATAATAACCAAGCCTGTATTGAAAATGTTTCTTTTTGAATTAAAACTTCAAAGAAACATATCCACTTACATACTAAGGTATATATATATGTTTGGCAAGTTTTTTATCCACACAAACAATAAAGATTTTTATACATTAGCATAGTATTAATTAACACAAAATCCTTCATACATATTTCATATATGCTAATACTAAAATAAATAATTTCCATATTTTCATTATGATATCACTTGAAAAGTATGATTAAGTCATCATACTGATATATTTAATTTTTTTAATTCCAAATGCCAGGATATTTGGTTGAGACGCCCTTAGGTTCTGCCATTTCGCACAAAGAATTGATGGCATGGTGGATCAACCAATCAATGGGCAGAGATCAACCAGAAGATTTGGCTTTAAACTAAAAGAAATATCATTTCATAAGGATGGCAATGCGATCACATCTTATTTTACGGGTCCCAATTGCTATTAGTGAACAAGACCATCTACGACTGGGTTGATATTGAACTCAGCACCCATAAGTCTTTGCAGGCAAGCTACCATGGACTCTTAAAAATTTAATGTAAGTTGGTTAACTCCTCCTCAAAGTCCGTATCTACTGCGGTAGAAGAAAATGCAGAAAACAATTTACCTTACCTAAGTTAGATGTAAAAGCACAAAGCATGAAAACAATATCCACACTCTTCAAAAATTTGTTTTATAATGCAATATCTTTTTGTGATTTTAAGTTATGCTTTTGATATGAGGAGACGCCAAAACTCCAACACTGCAGCTCATAGCGAACAACCTAATAATCAAAGGTTATTGCAAATATTTCTTCATAAACAGTGGGCCGTATTCACCGGTCACTTGTGATAAAAATTTTAAAACACTGCCAAGCAATCACCCCTACAGATTTTATGCATTTATTGTTGTTCAGCAATGACTAGGGCCGACTAACAAAACACGGAACACTATGGTCAAAAGCCTCAAATTTCATAACATTTCATAAAAAATTTTTAAAAAATCGGTTTTATACAATTAAGTATATGTAATACTTTTTTCTTTTGTAAAATTGAATATTTTTAAGACATTTTACATCTTTTTTTAGGATTTTGATCCAAATTATAGTTAACTGTTAACATGAAATATTGTTTTTCTAACACAATTCGTCACAAACGGGAACAAAAAATGCTGTTAGAAATATAATAAATCATTAATAAAATGGAAATTATTATAAATAATTAGTAAAACAAAATCATAATGCGTATTAGATAAAAAAAATATTGAAAAAAATTTTTTATTTAGTCACACATTAACAAAAATATACTTGTATATAGAGAGATAGACAGATATAGATATATAAGGTGTATTTAGCTTTTGGGTACAATTTGTAATTTAAAAACATTTACATATACTATTTTTTTAATGATCATTACTATTTACTTAGCATTGTACAAAACGCTGTTTTACAGCAGAAAATGAAGTCTCGCGCACAGCTCAAATAAAATAAAATAATAAAATCGAATGAGGTGTCATGATACTTAAGAAGTTATTAAATATCTACGTTGGAGCTCGTTTCTTTCACATTTCAATGCATTTCCTATCGGCGGCTTATTGGGAAAAGCGAAAACACATTCGTTGAAATCGGCAAAAGCAATGCTTTTTCAAACATCGAAAAAAAAATAGTAGATATCGCAAGTAAAGAAAAATTATATTATTACAATGTAGAAAAAAGGTAAATCCTTACTGTCAGTGGTCACATATAGATGACAATTTTAAAAAGAATTTAAGACACACACGCTTCTTGAAGTGATAACATTTCCGGGGCAGAATATTATTTAGCTTAGATTAAGTTCGTCTATGCATCAGCAACTTTACAGATTGATCAAATCAGAGTTACCTCTGATTTAAATTCAATTACAAGTGTTTAATCAAATTTCGAAATATAACTGGTTCCTGGTTTGGGCATAGATATACTTCTTTCTCTCTTTGTGTCTTTCTTCATCACTTGACGTTCGGGTAAAAGATGGCACACGTGCTGAGTAGCAGACCGATGGCTGAGTGGTTAGCGCTCCTGACTCCTGAGCTGTGGGTTCTGGGTTCGAATCCCGGTTCGGGCATGGATGTTACTTTCTTTTTCTGTTCTCTCTGTGTTTCTCTATCCTTTCTTCCGTGATGATGTATGAATGTGGTCCACCCTATAAACGGGTTTGTGGTGATATGACGCGGGTAACGCTACTCGCCTCCGTGACTTGGTTCACAGGTGCCCGCTGGGTAACGACACATGAGTAGCAGCTTCTGGCCTTGTTGTGGCATAGGGTTCAATCCTCAGGTGCCCGCCGTTGGAAAAAAACATTCACTGGGTAACACACTTTATGCGATGCCATCACTTCGCTCATTATAGAGCTGAATCCGGCAAAGGCCTCTAAGGGAAGTCATGCATCAGGAAAAATATTTTATTTAAAAAAAATAGAAAAAAAATCAATCTGTGTCAAGAATACAAAGTACATCAACTCCTTTATATCATGTTTCCATGAATCCCCCCACCCCCGAATCATCAGAATACTTTTGAGACATTTCACTATGTGACACAGATGCGTAACACATGTGTCTGCATGAAACAAATAGAATACCGCAAAAATTCTTCTTATGGCGTTGTAGAATTACATTTTTTGGACTCAGAGACCTCAAGCTCCAATGAAGCTATTCAACAACCATGGACAATTGACACCACGTTTCGAATATCGTACAGTTGTAAACAATTAAAAAAAATTTTTTTTTAATATTTACAGTGTTTTGAGTTTGATTTAGAATTTTGCTACTGTAACGGACCCCATTTATGCACTGAAGGAGCGATTTGGGTTGACTCAAGTGCTGAGGCCATGCTGTGCATATGAGAGCTGATGAAGCAAGGAACTGCTGCTTAAAGCGGATGTCGAACCACTACAAACATCGGAGACAGAGATGGAATCGATCCCGCAAATTGTTAATCCCAAAGCCAGATCGCTAACCCTTCAGTGAGCATTGGAGGGAAAAAATCTGGAAAACTCCCAAGCACCCACAGAAGTGCATGCAAAAATGTTCCACCTGTTGCTTGGCAAGGAATGGAATTCATTTTAAGTCCTTTTACTACTGAAAATGTGATCATATCACTAGCCAAAGTGAAATCTTAAAAATATTAATGCCGTATTTCTGCTTCTAAATAGTTATTGAAGTGCGTGCTTGAGAATTTTCAGATTTCATTCCGCGGAGATAAGCGAATATAGCTGAGTACGCTATAAAATACCTTAAAATTGAGCTCAATTGTAAAGTCAAATGATTTGGTTGTTACTGATGTAAGTCACAGCCTAAGTGAAAGATTAATATGAAATATCACAAAAAAAGTTTTATACAATAATCCACCCTATAACACGGTACTCTTAATACCCGTTTTCTTATTACGCGATTTCATGCGCCTCGTATAACACGTTTTCTCCCCCATGTAATGCGTTGTATTTCTGTAGAAATATACATTATATTTCTGCAATGCGAAAGTTATTATGATTTGTACAGTTCACAATCCATTTCGCGTACGTTTGCACATTGCGCTAATTGTGTTTTTATAAAATTATATTATTGACCTCTTTGAGATCATTTTGGTAAAGATGTCGGTGGAACGTTATTCCAGTTTTTTGTTTGTTTGTCGCTCAACGGTCATTTTTTGCACACGAGGGCTGATTAGACCGGGACCTACGGCTTAAAGTGGATTCCGAACTACTACAAACAACCATGCCCAAGGTGGGATTCGAACCCACGAACTGTTGAACCAAAGGCAAGAGCGCAAACCATTCGGCTGCCAGCTCGGCAACGTTATTTCAGATAGCTCTTACAGTGAATAAGCATTTAATAATCCTGTTTTTGGAATTATTTGAAATTAACAGTTATTTAGTTACATTTGCATACGTTTTTTATTTAAAATATTTTTAATTTGATAGTAATAAAACGCATACATTTCGCTCTTAAGAGTGTTTGCTTGATATTCGATTTAAATTCCCTTTAACGAGAAAATTCAAAACGTGAATCATTTGTACATAACGCGTTATGTGAGGTCATACGAACACGTTGTGCGCTATAACACTAAATTAATATACCGTGTTATATCGGGGGGATTACTGTACATTAATACATGGTGCTATATATAAATTAGTACCATACATATCTAAATTTTAGTTTGAGTGCATGCGAACAAATTTTAATTTATAGTATCACGCTTAGAATTTCAAAAGTTTTAATTTTGGAATTTTGGAACACTTTTGGAATTTTAAAATTCTTATTCTTATGTTTAGAATTTTAATAATGATGAATTAGTTTGTGTCCATCACTCACACAAAGTTTAAATTATTATCTGAGGCAATTTGGAATTCGGCAAAAAATATTTAAATAATTACTTTTTCCGCAAATTAAATTTTATAATATACATTTAGTTCCTCAATAAAAACTTTTATGGAAATTGATAAATTTCATTAAGGAGATAAAAATTTTGAAGCTGTTTGATAAATTGTTAGTAAAATAAGCTAAATGAAAATATTTTCTCAGCTGTAAGTTTATCGCTCTTATAACATACGTATATAGTCTCTAATCTTATAATATAAATTCATATTTTCACAAGAAGAAAATTTCGCAAATATACCTTAGAAAAAACTGAATTAACTGTTGTATTTATTCCTATTTGCTGTATTTGTTCCAACTGCTGCAATTCCAGCTACTGTATTTATTTTATTCAAAATATCAGTTACTTTATGAAAACAACATATCTTAAAAAATACGAAATTTAATGAAAAAAAATCCATTTATAACAAAAGAATAGCTAAAAAATACATTAGAATTGATTATCCTAGTTCAATATCTCTTCCGACTCAATTATTAATAATTTTATATTGTGTAATTTTAATTTATAAAAATTATATTATAATTTTCCCGTACTATTTATTTATCAGCAAATATTTTTAAATATCGAATATTTTTTTCAGCGTTTCAATTCAGTAGAATTTATATATTTATAAGCAAAAATATGTTATTAATAAATTTTTTGACATTGAAAGTTTTCTTTTTTTATTTATTTATGTTTTAATGTAAATAAATTCAAAATTTTTCATCTCTTATCTTGTGAAGCCATTAAAAATTTTCTCTACAAATAACATTAAAAAAATTAGAGGGAAAAAAAAAGATTATTCTAAATTGCGTGAGTGTTTCTCATTCTCCTATTTCCATATTATTCTTTAAATGTCTTACAGGTATTTGATAATTAATTTAAATGGAATTTTAAAAAATAATTTAAGCATTGTCTGTCTCAGTAAGAAATCAAGACATTATTAGTTCATTCTAAGAAAAATTCTTGAAATTAATTAAATTATTTGTGAGGTTGGAAAACCAGAAACTAAAGAACAGTATTGAATCATAAAATAGCTGCTGCAAAGAAAAAAAGTAGTGTCATCTGTGAGAATGTCGCACAGCAAAGCTTACTTCAACTTCAACTCCGAAATTAAACATTTGACGTTCGGGGGTTCAGCCATTCAGCGTGTCCGAAGTATTATTTGGGCTAAAAAGGGTGGGACTTCCATGCCGGCTTGGCTGCTACGTCAACGTCAAACATTCATCCATTTTTAACATATTTAACAGGTTCATTTCACTCAGAAGGTTGCTTTGGTACGTGTGCTTTCATCGCGTAGAGTGGACTGGTCGGTATATCTGTTCCAAATCAATCTCAACATACTTGTATTGTTATCGCTCTTCGAAAATGTGCGGTAAGTTCGCTTGTCAGTTTTTAATATTTTTTCAGTGTTTAATTTTTGTTTTACTGACTTCGACTTAAAATTTATGTAATTATTTTTGCAGTGTTATTTCTTTTCTATTTTATTTATTTGCTTTTAAATTATTTTTTTGAAAAGTCAGGGCTATATTTACTCTTAACTTTTAATCTTTCATTCGTTATGAAAATACTTCATCGCAACATATTTCTGTCACGTACATGCTGAACTCGTAACATTTGAGTTTCTAAAATTGAATTCTCGTCAAAATGTTGCATTTTCGATCAAAGGGATGTAAATACTAAATTGTTTTTATAGTTAGATTTCTAAATAAAACAATCTCGATTCTGTTTCGCTTTATAAACTAAACTTCGTAGATTTCCGCGATTGTCGTGTAGTTGTACATTCAAAAGGGAAAATACATTTATAAGTATTTTCTTTAAATGCGTAACTTTTGTAAGATTACAGTTTAATTCTACTCGTTGCTTATTTTTTCTGCAAGTTCTTCTTTAATTGATATTTTTCTTTTTTTATTAGTTCTCCATATTTTAACATGAAGAGAAACGATTTTTAATGTACTCTTAAATGTGTGTGAACTAATGGCATTGTGTATAAACAAGATACAAGTTTTAATGAAGCACTTTTATACTAAAAAATATAAATAAATGAAATTTAAGTTAAACATTTGTTTTCTCTAATGCCATGTTGCAGGATTGTAATTTTAACACTTTTAACTTCTATATTTTAAGCTAATTTAAAAGGGAATGGAAACTTTTATTTACACTTACCTGTGAAATCAGTTTAAATGCATTGCTTCTTGAAAGTGAAAATAAAGATCTAGAAAAAATGTTTACTTGCCATGTCTTGCTCAATCCTTAGTTATGTGTGATCATACATCTGATAAAAGTGGTACACACTTGGCATAAAATCTTTCAAATAAATCCTTGTAAAGTTTTAATGACATAACTTCTTGCTTGCAATTTTTCTTAATTCTATTAGCAGATTGAGTGTCTTATCAATGTATTTTTTTAAAATTCTTCTGTTGATTACTTTGTCAAGATTTTAATTGATGTATTAAATACTTTCACAAGCTTTAAATGTATGTAGTAAAATTTTTTGAATATACTTTTCACTATATGAATGGTCAAACTGGCAGTAGAATGCTTAGTGTTCTGGTCTACGGTTGAACAGTTCATAGAAATGATTCTCACATTAGATTTAAATTTGATTATCCATTTTAAACTATAGATCTGTCTAATTTTTTTTTGTGTGCGCAAAAAAATTATCGTGTGTTAAATGTATCAAACCAATAACTATGGTTATGGATAAATAAGTTATTTTTAATCTTATCTGAAATAGTTTTTCTTAATTTCATTGATGCATGAGGATGATAATAAAATAGATTATAACTTTTGTGCACATGTCATTATCAGTCTATCTAAAGAATAATTTTATAATAGAGAATTTAATATAGAAGTAAGTTAAGTTTTACTAAACACATAATATAAAAAAATATATCTAATTTGAAAAATGTGTTCAAAATTTACAGTGCTTAGTATAAATATTGTAATTTAATTCATAAAATGTATCTTTACATATTCAGATTTTAAGAAATGATATGTTTAGTTTCTTAAGAATTAGTCTTAATAGTTCTTTAGATTCTTAATAAGTATTTTTCACAGAAAATTTTATGAAAATAAAATTCAGCTTTAATTTAAATTGAAATTTTTTTTGAAATAGCATTTGTAGAATAAATCGAGTTTAACCAATTAATTATCAGTTAATTTTACTGCATGAAGATATCTTAGGCTTATGGTCTTAAATTTTAAAAGTTTTAATAGATTAAATGGAACTCATTCATAGTTTACTTATATATACTTGAAAGTTTTTGTAAATTGGGTAACATTTATTATGAAATTCTTAATTTTGTTAGATACCTAATATAAAAAGATCTAAGAGCTAAATTTAAATATCTAATTAAAATAATATATAATTAAATATTTAAGCATTTGATATTGTAATGTTCTTAATTATCTAAACACTCAGTATTCCTCTGTTTGATTAACTAAAATTTAATCAAATATTAATGTGTGATTAAACTTAATAATTATAAAAGTAACTTCTATTGTAATAAGTAATAATAATTTAATGTTTTGTAAATTTCAAATATTGCTAGATTTGATCTCTTGTAGTCTTATTTAGAATATTAAACTTCTTAAATTATTTTTTAATTTTTATTTATATTGGCATTCAAGTTTCACAATTTACTTTCAAAGCTTTTGTGCTTCAATCTTAATCTTTATATTTGCAAATGTAAATTTAAAATGTAATTTTGACACTAAGTTTTTAAAGGCATTGATACAAACTAAATATAATATCTAATCTGTTTTCTTGTGTATTTAAAATCAAAAAATATTTGCTTAAGTTTCTCTAATAATTTATAATATGTTAGTATTAAACTAAAACCTTATTTTGTATAAAAATTATATCTAGGTTTTTATGAAATATAACTTTTTACATTGTAGGAATTTTTGCTTATCTAAATTACTTGGAGCCACGTACACGACAAGAAATTCTGGAATGCTTGATTAAAGGATTGCAACGCCTTGAGTATAGGGGTTATGATTCTGCAGGTCATAAATTTTTGTATATAAACCTATTATTATATGATTTTATTAATTATAAAATAACTTTGTTATGAATGGTATTTAACATTTGATGAATCTTTTGTTCCTAATATATCTAAACTATTTATTTTTTTAAATCCTACCCCCTTTCCTGCCGAGCTGGCAGCCGAATGATTAGCGCTCTTGCCTTCAGTTCAACAATTCATGAGTTCGAATCCCACCTTGGGCATGGATGTTTGTAGTGGTTCGGAATCCACTTTAAACAGTAGGTCCCGGTCTAATGAGCCCTCGTGTGCAAAAATGACTGTTGTGTGACAAAGAAAACCAAACCCCTCTTTACGGACATTGGTTCTTTAACCATCAGTTTATAACAGACAGCCCAATACAATCGGAGAGTCTGTCAAACCTAAACAAGGTGCTTTTGCAGATAATCGTGTCTAGTCTTAAGGTGGAAATTTACCATAAACACAGCTATGTGAAGGCTGCATAAAATAGGCTATGTTAACAAAGAAGCTAAAATTTCCCTACTTGTCAACTCCTTGTAAAAATTTTGCACTATTGGCTGTGTATCTGCTGCAGCACAACTATGTCCCTCTTTTAATAGAGAGCTAATAGCCATCTATCAGTGGCAAACAGATCCAATATTACTAGATGTAACTGAAAGTGATTTGATGGTGGCCTGAGATTGGAATAAAAATAAAATACTATGTTGCTCACACTTGATAAATTTTTTTCAAGAGCTAACATCACACAGGGGCTATTTCTCTATTATAATTTTAATATGTATTATCTGTTTTAATTAATAAATTTTTAAACTTCTTCTTAGAATGGGTTTGTATGTCATTGGGCACCTCTGCTTTTATAATTTTTAAACTTAATATAATATGATTATTTTTGAATACCTAAAATTTCTGATATAATTTTAAATTTTACTCTGTATATGCAAGTATTTTAAGTTAGTAGTTTTTCCACTAAATTTTATATAACTGAAACCTCTTCAGTTTTTCTGCTTTTATAAGCTGTTACCCTTTTGTAAAATATTTAAATTTTTAGTTCTTGTATATAAAATCCTTTATGTAAATTGTATAATTATAGAATTTCGATTATATAAGCACCTTTCAACTATCTTGTACCAAATATGCTTAAAAAAAACTTAAGTATATTTTTATCTTTTATAATCCTGTTCTTTTTGTTCAAAGTTAAGATTCTATGTAAAAGCAATAGCAAATGATTTTTAATTTAACTATGAAAATATTTACTCAATTTGAAATGCACTTATATAATATAAAATTAATAAGAACCAATTTTTTCTATTAACATAAAGTTATTTTAACTTCTAAAATTTAAGCTATATTAGCTTAAAAAATTCTTTTAGTTTTAAACATCTAATGTTTTATAGAAAATAAAGATGGTAATCTTAATTTTCTTTAAACTTTCCTATATATTCTAAGAAATTTTTTACTTTGAGGTCTGAAATCTGTCATATAAACTTATGAAAACAAATTAGATATCTTAACTTATTAAAATTATTGAATTAATTTTTATGAAAATTTAGTATAAGACTTGAATTTAAAATTTCTTTTCAATTTATTTAACAAGTCTTGAATATAAGTTAAGTTTGAGGTAAATTGTTTGGATTCTAGAATAAATTTATTTTTGCTGAAGTTACTTTATCTTGAGAAATATTTCTGAAACTGAGAAGGAGAAAATTTCATGACATATATATATATATACTACATAAAAAATTTTTTAGCTAAATTTATAGAATTCTCTTAAGTGTTCGATGAATCTTTTATTTGAAATTGACTAATTTGTTTTCTGATCAAAATAAAAAGGTTAATTTTGATATCTTGTTCTTAATTGAGGAGGTCAAATATTTTTGAACCAGTGCCATAGTTTTTAGGTTGCAATCACTAGGTTAATTATAATTCATTATTAAAAATATTTAAATTGAGATATTAAATACACTAAAGAAACATGTACAAGAAATGATTTATTAAATCAAATTTCTTAAAATAGTTTATATGTCTTGATTGAAATTTATCAAAAATTAAAGGCTAAATGAAATATTAATTAAAAATAATTGTAAATTGTTTTTAATGTTAAATTATACTATCCAAAAAATAGTCCTTAAACTATTTTGGATGCTATAAAAAATCCCTTTCAATTTCGTAAGTGATTTGTAATAATGCTCCAATTATATTGCTATTTACAATATATGAAGTTGCATAAAGAGAAGTATTTTAAATATATTTATTACTATTAAATAATTTATCTTAAATTAAGACTTTTACAGACAAGAAAAATTAACTTACTAACAATAAAACTAGATTTCAATATTTTTTAGACTCAAGTAAAAGTTTATTAAATATTTCTTATAATGTCAACAGTTTTAAAATAATAAATGTAAATTGATAATAACGCATGTAATTTAAAATGTAAAAGATAAATTATTGTAATGTTCCTAATTACAGTTTAAAATTCTAATTATTTTTGCTAGAAGTTTGCCTACTATAAAATATGTAAACACACAATTTATAAATTATATTTGCATTATAAAATAGAGAATCTTATATGGCTTGTTGTTTTAGGACTTTATAAAGTTTATATTTTTATATTACTTTTAGTTAACCATGTGAATGGTAATAAGTTTCTAAACTAAGATTTATTTTTAAAAAACACAAGAGACTTAATTGAACTTAACTTTTAGTTTTACTGCAGCAGTAATTAAATAAAAATTTTAATTTCTTATTTTAGAAATGTCCTAATTCTATTAATCGTATGAACAAGATACCATAGGGATAACAGTGTTATTCTTATTTAAATTTCTTATAAAAATAAAAGTTTGCAACCTCTATTGAATAATTTTAATGACTTTAAATGTTCTATAATATACAATAATATTCGATTATACAGATTAAAATTCTTTCAAACTAGGTAGGACTAGCTATTGAATTAATGCTGATTTTTGATTTAATAGATCTTGGAGTTTGGATGCAAGTAATAGTTAGTAATTATCTTTAAACTGTAGATTCTAATGTAATTTTATGTAGTAAAATTATTAAAATGGCTTATTAGGGAAATCTTGTAAAAATGTATTTCTGTTTGGTTTCTACTATAAAAAAATGGATGTGATAAGTGAACATAAATTATAAATTTCTTAATATTTATATAACTCTCTCATAACTATATATTTTTATATATTTTAATATAGATTCCCTTAAACATATTTTACTTCTACAAGATAGTGTAGTTACGGTAATTAATAAAATCTAGAAATTAAATACATTCTTGGTATTTTTTATTGTTTATGTTCCTGTAGCCCTTATAAATTTTTTAAATTGTAAATAAGTGCATCAAGGGAATTTACTGTTGCTTAAATACTCTGTTATGATACAGGTGTTGCTTTTGATGGTGATGCTGCTGGATCAACTATTCAAATCATTCGAAGAAGTGGAAAAGTTAAAATGCTGGAAAAAGAAATTTGGGGTATAAAACTTTAATGTATATTAAAATCTAATTTATGTAGAAATTAAATCGCTTTTAAAATATATTAATTTGTTATTTAAAATTGTAAAGTGTGGAGAAGTTAAATTGGAAATAGCTAAATATTTTTAACATTTTGACTTTAGGTAAAAAGCATTTTTCAAGCCCAACTTAATATTTTAAATACTATAGTTTCTAGTTTGCTTTGAAATTGTTAATGTATCCTGCTAAAAAATAATGAAACTCTATTCAATAAAGCATTTTGTAAAAGATCTGTTTAGTTTACTTTTCTGAAAAATCTATAGTTCTCTTCTGCATTTCAATATTTTATTGGGGACTAAGAAATTTCTTAAATTTACAGATTGTAAATAATCTGTTTGTAATTTACTTTCAATATTTGAATTCATAAGACTTACAGTTAACTAACTTTGTCTTTATTACTTCAAATGTAAGGTAATAGTTGTAAATATAATTTGTTTTTCCTTAATGTTTTGTGTGCTCTTTATTTTTATTTTAAAATAAGTATGGTCTCTATAGATTCAACTGATATAGACTTTGATCAAAGATTTGATTGCCATGTTGGTATTGCACATACACGCTGGGCAACTCATGGTGCACCTAGTGCAGAAAACAGCCATCCTCAAAGGTCTGATTCAACGAACGGTAAATATTGTTTCAGTGTCTATAATTAAAATTTATATTAAAGTTGAATATAAAATCTTTATTCCTTACTAGTTTATTTACTTTTAATATTAATGATATTGAAACAGAACTTGCTTAATATTAACTTGTCAAAACTGAATTTTTAATCCAATAATTATTAAGTTGTATTTAATACAATACAATATAATGTAAATTTTTCTGCATCTATCATTTTAAAAGTTGACAAACATTTTCTAATAATACTTTTCTATTTTAATTTCTAAATATTTAATGTATGTGGTAATAAATACTAATTTTCTCTTTATAGAATTTGTTGTAATTCACAATGGTATTTTGACCAACTATAAGGACATCAAAAAGTTCCTGGTATGTATCACAAATGAATATCTAAATGTAATATATTTTATGACATCTTTTTAAAGTAACATTTCTTAACTAGAACAAATTTTATAGTGTTATGCAACTTATAACTAATGCATAAAAGAACTTGTGAAAAAATTTTAAATTATTAGTATTCAGCTATAATTGGCAACTTTATTAAATTGCTTTAGTGAATTCTAAAGCTTTGCTATGAAAAAATGTGACTGTTCATTTTTATGCAAATATTGAAAGATATCATAAACAATCAATAAATTTACAAATTATCTAAAATTTTTCAAATTTTCTTATTTTGATCTAATCATTTGGTAAAATAAAAAGCTTTTTGATTATAAAGAAGGGAAAGAATGAAAAATACTCAAAATTCAATTATATCATATTAGAAAAATATAAGACTATCATTAGATAAATGACCCAGTCAGCTTGAGCTCTCTTGTATTAAAGAACACAATCATAAGTTTAATCCTTAATTTTTATGCAGATCTTTATTTAGTTCTTATGCAATGATTTATTAACATTAAAGTTTTAAAATATTTTTTACTGAAGGTGATTTATGAATAGTAAACTTTGTTGTGCAGTGTAATGTTTAAATCTCTATACTTACTCGCAGTATTTATAAGATATTTCAAATATTTGCGCATGCTTTTTATGTTAGTGAAATTAAAAAAAAAATTTTTAGGATCATATCAGTCTCTGCTTTAAATCGTTAGGTTCTTGACCAATCAAAATAACGTTGTAATTAACTCTTTCATGTTAAAATTTTTTTAAATATATATTGTTAAATATATAAAACTAAAAACATTATCTGTTTTTTAATTAACAAATTATGAAGAGCTTTACATGTTCTACTTTCATCCTATAACATGACTTTCTGGTAAGCTTATATTTATCTGATGTGATTGTCTCTGTGAATTACAGTATGACAAAATTTAAAGAGTCATTTTAAATGACTTTGGTTCCTATCTAAAAATAATAGGTTAATAACTCATATGTATAAATATATTAGAAAATTCACATTTAATGTCAAAGATTTTTTTACAATTAGAACTTAAAAATTTTTTCTATATAATAAATTCTTAGTTACATTGCAGTTTAATTTTCCTAGTTTTCCCTTGTTTGTGCTTAATTGAATTAGTAATTTTTAATCTAACTACTATTCTTAAAATCTGCTTTCCTTAATATTTAAATATTAGAAGTTTTGAAAACTGTCTTCATATAAAAATTCCAAAATCAACAAATCTGTTTTTGATAAAAAAAATGATTGTATAGATTATAATATACAGTGCTGGACAATGGCTAAGGACGGATAACACTATCATCCATAGAGCAATCACAAAATGAAAGGAAATAAAATTAGAATAAATGCGGGATATAGTAAGAAGAAATATGCATATTTTTTTCCACGTCTGTTCATCACGTGGAAGCGTTCATAAGAGCTTTTGGCATGTCTTCCAGACATCACATAGATGATTTAATGCGTGGCCGAATTATTGGAAAGATCGAAGAAGGGCGAAAAATAACAGATATTGCCATGGAGTTCGACATCGCTCACAGCGTTGTTTCCCGGCTGTGGAAGTCATTTAAAACTACTGGAATGTGTAGTAGGTGGCACGGGGGAGGTCGTGTTAGAAGTGACGCCTGCAGAAGACAGATATATCTTCCTATCATAAAAAAGGAACACCTCAGCTCAGCAGGTGGCAAATTGGATTCTTGCTGCCTCAGGAAAGCAGATCTCCCAAAAAACTGTTGCCAGACGTTGGAGAGAGAAGGACTATATACCCGTAGACCTGTTGTGTTGGTCCCATTGACCAGACAGCACCATACTGCCCGTTTGCAATGGTGTCATGAGCACCGCAATTAGACTGAACAGGACTGGGCATGCGTACTATTCTCAGATGAGAGTAAGTTCTGTCTGTCATCGGATTGTAGATGCCAACTGATCTGGCACGAGAGTGGTACTGCTTATTGTCCAGAAAATATCCAGGAAAGGGACCCATATCCGACATGCAGTGTCATGGTGTGGCCCGGCATCGTGATCAATGGCCGCACGCCCCTACATGTTGGTATGCAAATGGGACTATGATGTGCCAACGATACATTAATGAAGTTCTACTTTCTCATGTTCGTCTTTTCCGTGGTGCTGTCGGTGATAAATTTGTTTTTATGGACGACAACGCAACATGTCATCGAACACTCGCTGTTCAGGATTGTCTAGACAGCGAGGATATTCAACGCCTCGTTTGGCCATCACGTTCTCCAGATCTAAGCCCCATTGAAAATGTGTGGTATGCTTAGGAGTAGGCAAGTTGCTGGTCGAAACTATCCTCCGACAAACAAGAACACCCTCATCCGTGCACTCCCAGAGGAATGGGATAAATTGCCTCAACAGATGCTAGATAATGTTGTGCAAAGTATGATACGAACGTGTGGAATGTTGCATCACACTCCACGGTGGACATATCCGGTACTGATACATTTCTTCAAGGTGCCTGCTGACTTTTAGATGCATTGTTCCATTTTTCCATATGTAGCATCAAATGAACATTTTTTCTTTCAGATGTTTCACAGCTTTTGTACTTTCCAGAACGATAAATATTCTTTATTCTAATGTCTGAACAGTGTGGCAACTATATTTTATCCTACTAGGCCTCATGCCTCGCTTAATGTTATGCTACATTGCAATTTGTGATCTGTCCTTAGCAATTGTCCAGCAGTATATATATAAAACTAAAAGAATGTATATAATGAACTAATAAAAAAATCATGTATTTTCACTTATAATTCAGCCACTTTTAAAGTGTTGGTGATAGTTTATTATAACATTTTTACTTAATTTTCTAATAAAAATTAAGAACTTGAACTGGAAAGTACTAAAATACATTAATTAGGATTAAAATTTAATTCAAACTTTATTAGATCTATCATTTAAAATTTTGAGTTTTTTGTAAACTTAAATTGAGTAACTTTTTAAAATGTATACATTTGAACAATATTTCAAGGATACTATGTAAACAGCTACACATAAAAACTGAATTTGTTTGGAAAAATGAAACTAATGTGCTATTAATAATATGCATGTGTTAATTTATGTGTTAAGGTTTTGAAAATTTTTATTAATCTAAAAAGATTTAAAAAATTGCATTATATTTTTAATTTTTATGTGTAGAAAATTATTTTTTACCTGAAAATTTGACTACTTCAGAAGATATTGAACTTCAATCATCTTGGAGATGAAAGCAATTCGGATAAGAGTGCAATTTGTTTAATCTGTAACAACTTGTGTTAAAAGAATAAAGGATTCCAATAGGTGTGGCTTCTAAAACATCGTTAGTTTAAGAATATTTAAAAGCTCTAAAGTAAATTTAAAATGTTTTTTTCTATTGGGGGGGCTCTGTGTGACTAACATTAGGCCTCAATAAGGCTAAAAACTGCTGCTCAATTGTTACCCAGTGGGCAGTTGTGTGAACCAAATCAATGTCGAGAACATTACCCATGTCACTCCACCACAAACCCATTATAGGGTGAGCCACTTTCATCTCTGAAGAAACCTCTATGCCCTAACCGGAATTCGAACCTCCTGACCAAAAGCTAAAGAGACTGGAACACTAACTTTTCAGCTATTGGCCAGTTAAGTTAAAAATATGTAGTTGTTGAACTGGCTATACATTTAAACATTAACTGAATTGTCCTTATTTTTTAATAAAGTTAGTCTCAATTTTTAATTTTGTTTACTTCTGAAACCTTAATTGGAAAGATAGCAGATTAATTAATGGTTTCTATAAAATTAAAATGTATTAAAGTAATTACTAGTTTATGTAGTTGAAATAAAAGTTCCTTGGTTTATATAATTTCTTTTAAATATAAAATTTATAAAGTACACTCTCTAAGAATATTTTAGCTCTCTTTAGCTTTAGTTTTTAATAATTGTGAAGGTACTTTAAAGTTCTTAATTTCAATAAAAATTAATCATGATTTTAGAAAAATAAAAGGTTTCTGTATTAACATAATTTTCTTTAATTTACTTTGAATTGAAACTTATAAACAGTTTATTTTCAAAAGCTTAAAAATTGCTGTGAACTACCTGTATAATTATCCATGTAACTATCTGTATTAAAGTCTAGTTTGCATATTTTCATAGTTAATTTTTAAACTTTATCATTATGAAATATTGAACAAGAGTTAAATTATATTTAATTTATTCATATTTTAATTGTAAAAGTATATACTGACTTCTAATTAAAAATTAACTAAATATGTTAATTAGTAAAAAGATTAAATATTTCATAGTTTATAAAATATTTAAACAGTTCTCTATCTTCAGTTAAATGTCTTCATTTTTAAATTAGTTTAAATTGCATTTAAAATCTAAATTTGAAATTTTTACTAATTGTTAACTCTTGTTCATGTAAAAATATATTTTTTCAATATTTTTAGATAAACCATGGCTATCAATTTGAATCTGAGACTGATACAGAAGTTATATCCAAGCTAATAAAGCACCTTCATAAAAACAATCCACATTTATCTTTCAGAGAACTTGTTGAACAAGTCATCCAACAGCTTGTAAGTATTAGAAATCTTCACTTTAAAAATAAAAAAATAAATAAAAAAACTGGTAAATAAAGATTATACATAATGTATATATTTTAGGAAGGTGCATTTGCTTTAGCCTTCAAAAGTTCTAAATATCCAAATGAATGTGTTGCAACAAGGTAAGTCTTAAACTGAAATTGTTTTGAAGCCTATTATTATTTTAAGACTATTAAAAAGAATCTAATGAGCTTGAGCCATTAGTATCTGAGTGCTTAATTTATCGTGTAACATAAGTTTTACTCTAAAAATTGTGAGTTTTGAAATGTAAATTTGAAAAAATTTTCTTAGCATTAACATTAAAATGTTCTATCTTTTATGTTCTTAATAACTTCTATAAACTGGAATGAATGTCTTCTGAAGATTTCACTTCTGTATAGAAAATAGTATTCATAATTTCTTGTTTTAAATATTTAAAATAGCTTAGTTACAGATATCTAGTTCCTTCTATTTGTTTAAAACTAATTTACTGCTTATCATTTACTTCAAAAACTCTTAAACAAAACTTGTACAATTTCTTAGTTAACGCTTATCTCTTTTCAGAGATAAAATGAGGTGCAATTTTTAAATATCCAGTAATATGATAAGTTAAACTTAATTCATAGCATACTCTATTGATTATGAGTTGCTAAATTTGTTTGAAGCTAACAACATAACTATTTTGTATTAAATTAATCTTTTAAATATTAATCTGAACTTTTTATATTTTGAACTAGTAATATGAGGAGGTATCAAGTTCTGATTTTCATCCAAGGAAAAGTTTTCTTTGTTTGAAAATATTTTTGCTAAAATTATTCTAATTTTTATATTTTAACAATTCTCCTAATCTTAAATATGATTTCTTGTAAGAAATCCTTCTTAAAATCAGGCAAATTTGTTTAGTGAGTTTAATTTGAAAGTTTTTTAAATATTTAATTTAAATTAATTATTAATAATTAAATTAATATAGAACTTAAAAGATCACTAATCTTATTCTTTTCATTATCCTTTGGCCTTTGGTTGATTAAGTACTAAGGAGCTAAAGATCTTTCCATGAAATATTAATCCAGTCCTTGTAATCCCAATGTTATGTCTTGGCAACCTTGACTTGAATTTTTAATTTGAACTGTTTCTAGGACAGTTTCATTGAAATAAAGATCATTTATACTAATTTAAATACAAAATTAGTACTAAATTTTTAAATCTTTTATAACTTCTTAAATAATTATGTTAGCATTTTATTTAATTTTAATACTATCAGTCTTCCATTTTTGATTTAGATTTTTGCTTTTTATAACTTTTAACAAAATTATACATAGTAGATTTCTATCTTGTGTGTAATGTGGAAAATGCATGAATTTAAACTTACTTTCTTTATAGAATTTATATTTGATTTATCAATTTTCTTTGTTTCTTTCATGACACATCATTAATTCTAGTTTCTCCAGTATCATTGAAGTGGCAGCATGATTTAATGTCACTTTATGGTCCTAAAAACTTTAATGAATTTGTATTGTCTTAAGTGCTTCATGCAAATTTGTGGAAACTTTTCTATTATGTTATCTTATAATTTGCTTTAATCTTTTGGCTTCTAAGAACAATGTTCTTAGATTGTACTAGTATAAACAGTTATATAAAAAACCCTATTGTATACAACTTAAATTTTTAAATTTAGCTAAAATACCAGAGATGTGATCAAATTTTCAAGGTTCCTGAATTTGAATGTTTTGTTTCTTCTAACTTAAATTTCTTGTATTAAATATTTTCTATTGGCATTAAACTCAAACAAAGCAACTGTTTGAAGCCTTGTGTATATAGATCTCTAGACTTCTAGGTAATCTATTTTTGTCAATATAAAAAAATTGACACTTATGTTATTACAACTTATAACTTAAAGTAAACTTAATTTTATAATACCATATAAGATGTATTGGGTAGCATTATATTTTATTTACAGTTCTTGTATAAAATTTATCTTAGTTTCTCTTACAAATGTAAGACTTTGCTCTTACTTGTATTACCTTTTTCTTTAGTTCTAATTTGAAACTTATCGCAACTATGGATAGTGAATAAAGTTACTAATCTTTGATTTCAATTTATGAGAATATTTATAGCAATTCAGATTCTACTTACAATTTAAAGCGCTTGTTGAATTAATACTAATATTCAAAAACTTGGATGATAAACCAACCTAGAGTTTTGGTAATTTAATATGGAAAAAGATTAAATTTAAAGGAACAATACATTCAGGTAATATTATAAACTTAAGTCTTGTGTAAAGTGTTTAAATAAAAAACACTTTATTTTAGACAAAACTTTGTTTAAAGATAGAAGTATATAGTTTCTTGGGAAAAATGTTTGAACAATAAGAATTGTGTTAATTCAGTTTTTATATAGATTTTTGTGCATTTCAGTCATCCTTCTGAAAACTAAAGATTATTCACTGAAAATGATCAAAACTTAAGTTGTAAAAATCCTTTATATTAACTTAAGAATATAAAATTATTTAATAGATTTTCTTTATTATTGAAGATTATATTAAAGACACTTTAGATTTTCTTTATTAAAATTTAAATCAAATAAAAGCCTGTCCTGTAAAATTTTGAATCTAAACAAAAACTAAAGGGCCCAGACAGAAAATCAATTTTATAAAAAAACTTATTTAAAAGGAAAAGTTGTATTTTACCATGGAATAGTAATCTATTAGGCGTTACTAATTTCTATTTTGCTGCATATGAATATTGCTTATGGGAGATACATCTTCCCCATAGATTAATTTAATCGATGATAAAACCCTTTTATCTTCCCAGTTTAGCCTTAAATTTTACATAATATCTAATCGGAACTTGGTTAGACTAGCATTAAATCTATGTTAGTCTTATGAACGTTGTATTACAAGAATTTTTAAATTTACATGTACTCAAGTTCAAAAATAACTAATTGCTATGACTTTGTTATCTTGTTTCTTGTATTTAAACTTTTAATACTTGGGTTGTTAACAAAGAGACTTCTAGATCTATATTAGAATTGTAATAATTTTTTCAAAATTTTAGGCGTGGCAGTCCTTTGCTTGTTGGAATTAAAAGTAAGACTACCTTGGCTACAGATTATATACCAGTTTTATACAGCAAGGGTAAGAATAAACAAATCTCTTTAAATAAATATTCCCCTGTTTTAACTTCTTATATAGTTTATCTAATGACCACACAGTAATATTTAAAAAGTAGATATCCATATTTCATATTTAAACCCAGGTAATTGTATTAAAATAGTTTCCTTATTATATAATAAAACCTAGTCTATAAATGCATGTACTATAATTATACATTTAAGCAATTTCTATCTTTAATGTGGACAATTTCTCAACTTGTATGTGAACTTTTACTCAATCTGTGCAGTTCTAATTGTGTTGTGATCTTTATTTCCATGCATGCTTATTTTCTTCACATGCACGCACCTTCAGATCTGGAAAAGCAGAATGCTCAAGGTACAAAGCTTTTCTCATTCCTTTATATATTTTTAAAATCACATTTTTGAAAATAAACATTTGGAGATGTGTCTGCAATTAAATATAGTACTTTATATTTTCATTGATATATTTGTGATATTTAATTGAAGTTTAATCATATTTTTACTCTAAATTTGTTATTAAAATGACTTTAATTGAATTTCTTAGTTTTAAACTTGCATAATCTAAATTTTGTTCAATACTCTCAAATTTCTGGATTTCATTGTTTTACTTTACTTTTGTTCTGCTAATCAGTCTAAATTTTTGTTTTTCTGTAGAATAACATAGATACCTTATTTCATACTAAACTATTGTGTTTGTTTTGTGCTTTAATTGTCAAATTCTGATTTTGATACCTTCCTTTCACCCTTCCTGCATGTTGACATCCTCTGTTGCACCTTTATCTAGATGACAATGAGGGATCAGGTACTTATTTTTTGTTCTCTTCTAGCTGAAATATTGCTTGTATCATCCTAGCTCTTGTCAATTGTTAGGAATAAATATTTACATAGTTATAATATTTAAAATGAACTTAGAGAACTTTATCTGTTTTAAAACATATTAAGTACATGAATTTAAAGTTACTATTGACTTGAATAAATTAAGCATACAATCTTTAGATAATTAAAACACTTGAATGTACTTAAAGTATGTTAGAATATCTAAGATAGTTTTTAATTTTTATTTAAAAGTTAAAACCTAAAAATTATTTTAAAAGCAGTTAAAAGAATTTTTTTAAATTCTTGATTGTCTATAAATTTACAAAGCAGTATTTCTCTTCCAACTAATTTCCTTAGTGATCTGTAAAACATTGTACTTGTAATAAACTTTATCTTCTCAATACATCTTTAACCAGTGTTTTGCATGAAAATAAACTAAAATGTATTTGTCTTGAAAATTTTTAACCCGATTCCTCTGTTATAGTTTGTTTTTATTTGCTTTTTATAGAATTTTTTAATTTTGTATTAGTTTCTCATTTTGTATTATATAAAGATTAAGTTTTTAATGTAGTGAATGCAAGCTCATTGTTAACTAATTATTTTAAAGTACATAGCTATGGTAAATTTTTATCAAGTCTTTTTAAATGTATTTTTAATCTTTCCTTAACTTTACAAGATATGCGCTCCCATCAGACGTCTCCTTTGCCTGCTGGTACTGTTCAAGCACAGGGAATACCCAGGTCTGAGTCTACCACTGAATTTCATCCAACTGGAGATGATAAGGAAGTGGAATACTTCTTTGCTTCAGATGCAAGGTGATTTAAATCTTCCAGTTGACAATTTGAATATGGAAGCTCTAATCTCTTAAAATTTTTGATTGTTAAAACTACTAAGTGTGTTCAATAAGTAAATTACACTCAAATAATGCTAGTCAATAAATACATTACTGAGCAATGTTCTATAATGCAATGACACACATACACTATTTTTCTACACAATCTTCCAGTCAGTGCAGACATTTCCCGGAATGTAGCACTAATTGCTCAATGGCCTTACGATAGAAAAAGCTCCTTGAACCAGCTGTCTGAATCTAGTCCTCCTTGGGAAATTGTCTTCCACCTATATATATTCTTTGCACTTGCCAAAGACATGAATCACAGGGTGCCAAATTGGGACTGTACAGTGGATGTTTAGATACCTCTCGTCCAAAATTGCGAAGCAAATCCTGTGCTATGCGTGGCTTTCTGCTCTGCCATGTCTGTTTACTTTTGTTCTTCCTTGTCTTTCCTCATTGGTTAAGTCTGTGACTGTTTTTGAACCGCTGGCACCTTTTCACAATAGTTGAACGTGATTTACGCGTGTAGCCCACGGGTTAATATTTTACAACGAATATCTGTAGTCATAAATCATTTTGCCCTCAAAAACTTACTCCAACATTGAAGTCGGTGAAATACTAAGTTTTTAGCTGAGACGCCTTTTTTTCTTTCTGCTATGCAGTAACAGTTCAAATAATCCAAATAAAATGGCTACAGTTGGAAGCAGTAGAATCTAATAATCATCTGTATAAGTTTTGTTCTTTTGATGCCACCTCTGACGGGACTAATGTAACTTTCTGAATGTTCTATATAGTTTCAAATTTTAAAATGGAGTAGTTCTGTTAAGACAAATTTAAGCTTTGATCTTCATGATTTACTTTTATTAAATGAAGTTTATAGTTTTTAAATATTTCAAAGGTCACTTTGTAAAATTATGCTCTCTTCAAAATTCTGTAAATTATATCTGTTTAAAAATCGTTTAAAGTAAATTCTATGTGGTTTTAAGATAGAACATTTATTTGAAGCCTTCATGAGCTTAACTAAATGAGAAAAATAATCATAAGTAATACTGACAATCCCAATCTACCATAAACTTGTTATAAAGTAAGTAATATTTTGAGAAATCTTAGCTGAAGACTACCATTATGCACAATAAATAAATGTAATTCCAACAGGCATTAATGCCCATTTGAATACATTTGCATGACCTTAAATTTTGTTTTGTGACACATGATTGTGTATATGGGAGATTTTTTTTCTGTGTGTGTGCTAGTAAACCTTAAAGCATTTTATTAATTTCTTAAGCGTTTGAAATGACTGATTCAATGTTTGGTTTGAATTATTTTTAAAGAAACTAATATAACTAAATTTGAAGATCGGTAAAACTTGCAAATTTCTGAATTAATTGAATATTTTTAGAAAATTTTAAGTTTTTAAATAAAAAAATTAATGATAGTTTAGAGTTAAAATAGACAAGTGTTAAAAATTTGATATGTCTGGCATTTCACTGTAATCAATTTAATCTTCTAGTGCTGTGATTGAACATACAAATCGAGTGATTTTCTTAGAAGATGATGATGTGGCTGCTGTAAGAGATGGAAGTAAGTATTGTTACTCTTATATGTTCAGTATTTGTTAAATTGCTTTCATAACAATTTCTTTTTCCTTATTTCAGATTTGACTATTCATAGATTGAAACGTACTATTGATGAATCAACTGCAAGAGAAATTATCACTTTGAAAATGGCTATTCAAGAAATTATGAAAGGCTTGTATTCAAATGCTTTTATAATGCTTAGCATGTTTCTTAAAACTAACAAGTATTTTATATAATTCACATGGCAATGATAATTAGGAAACTTTATCATTAAACCATAATTATGATAATTACTATGAACTTGAGGCATTGTAATTGTTTCTAATATATAAATTGAAGGCCTGCCAATTGATAATATACAGTGTCTTAAATGATGAGACTATGAAGTTTTTATTTTTAAAAAAATTATATTAAATGTACTGATTTTAATATTGTTGAGTTCAATGCAGTGTTAGTTTTATGAAGTTTCAATTTTTAGATCTAATTGTTTTTATCTAAAAATAACAGATCTGTATGATGTAAAATTCTTTTAGTACGTCTAAAAGTTTCATCTCTAAGTGTCTTAAGAAATCAAAAGCTTCAAGATTTCTGATCTTTATTTTGGATGATATTTATTTTTAAACTTAATTCTCATTTTTTTGGTAAGATAAATACACTAATGATTTCATTTTGTTGTCATTAGATTTGAATAATCTTGTAAATGCTAAAACAACTCTTAAAAGGTAAGTTTTTTGTCTAATAGTGACAAACTGTAACCTTTTTAAGTACTTCACATTTTTAGTTTAGTTTAACGTACAAGATTTCTTGTTGTAAATATAATTTATATTAGTTTTTATTGATTTGTATTCAAACTTTTAAGAAAAAGTGAACTTAAATTAGAAAATACTCAACAATAGATTTGCACATAATAAGGCTATTTACATTTCTCAAAGTAAATGTTAAGTTTCACAAAGTATTTGTTTTGAAAGTTAGCCATTTAACTCTTCAATTAATTGAAAGAATATTATCTTAAAAGAATAAAATGTGCATTTAAAAAATCTAACTCAAAGTAGTTGTTCTTAAAATGGATCTGAAATTTGTTTTTGAATTTTGAATAGAATGCTAGCAATAAAAACTTTTGTTTTCTTCAATGAAAGCAACTATAAAAATCTCATTCTGAGTTTCTTAATTTCTGAAACTTGCATGGTACTCCCTCAGATCAAAATATTTTAGTTTAGCTGCTTCATCCTCCAAAATACTACAATGCTTAAAATTTTAAATTGTTTTTCAGGTAGCTATAGTTCATTCATGCAAAAAGAAATATTTGAACAGCCAGAATCTATAATCAATACAATGAGAGGTCGTGTGAACTTGGATGCTGAACGAGTAGTTCTTGGAGGGATTAAAGACTACATACCAGAAATTAAAAGGTGCCGAAGACTTCTTCTGATTGGTTGTGGTACTAGTTATCACAGTGCTGTGGCTGTAAGTATTGTAAACTGTTTTTAATCTTGACAGCTTGATAAATGATTTCTTTAAAACTCTTAACTACTATTACTTAGACAAGACAAATTCTTGAAGAACTAACTGAATTGCCCGTAATGATTGAATTGGCTAGTGACTTCCTTGATCGAAACACTCCAATCTTCAGAGATGATGTATGCTTCTTTATATCTCAATCTGGTAAGTTATTTTTAAAACTGCTCTTCATGCAAGATGAAATATTTTTAGAAAGTTTAAATATTTTAATTTTAAGTCTTTTATGGCATATGTAGTTACTCTTGTAATTAACATTTGTGAAATATTCTTTTAAAGTTAGTTGAAATCAATTTTTACTGCTTAGCTGTTTCACCTAAGTTTTTCTAAAATTAATAGTGCTGATTTAATTTTTTGGTTTGCTTTTTTAACTCCTTTAATTTTTTGCTTATTAAAATTACAAAATTTTTGTTTATTCTCTATTTCCAAGGGGTGATTTTTATCTATCCTAAATACGAAACTGTTGATTGTTTATTATAGGTGAAGTTATTTTCAAAAAACTTTCCTCACCAGGCTTGTGGTCGTATTAGTGGGGCGTTGTGATTCCCCAGGATTTTAGCTAGTAAATGAGTGTATGAGCAATGTACATAAATGAAAAGAGAGACATGTTTTTCTTAATATATGTAAACAATACTTCAGTTTATTTTTCCAAAAAGACATCAACGTAAGGCACAAAAATATTATTGTATTTACTTAAAGCTCAGCAGCTAGGAAAAAAAGGACTTTGTAAGGGAAGGTTTAGGCAGTGCAAAAAAAAAATTCAAGGAATTCTTGTTGTGGCAGGGAAAGTGATTCATCAAGGAGCTATGCCTAATGGCGAAACGTGGCAGGAGTCCGAGGGAGAAGAATGGCTGGTAAACAAAAGGCGTGTAATTTGCAGTGGTAAAATGCTGTCATGTCTGATACAACAAAAATTATAGGTGAATGGATGTCAAGGATCGAACCAGAGTGAGAACAGGTTGTCCTTACCGTGGGGTCATGGATTAGGATGAAGACAGTCGATACAGGCTCTAACTCCTGAAAGAAGGATGCTACCAGTCTTTAATAATCGCGTATCTGGATCCGTCAAAAATTTGAAACAAGATGACTTTGAGAGCAGCTCCAACTGGAAAGGCGCTACAGAAGTGAGGCAGATTCATTCCATTTCTCCCATTTTCTATTAAAGGCTGTGAGATCCTCGATGAATTAGAAGACGGAAAAAACCAGCACCGCAGATGAGGGAAGAAGACTAGAGGCTACAGCAAGATGCAGGGAAAATACCAATATAAAATTCACCAGAAAATTTCATCATATTGATTTGACGATTGATTAATATTTTTTCTGCTCTCTAGTCAAGAAAGGAAGACCACGGCGATAAAAAACTTCAACTTTCGTCCTTGCCGCCTCGCAGGAGAGAAAGAGAGAAAAAGGGAATTCCCGAATACCAAGGAGAAACATTCTGCTGCCACTGGTTGTAAAAGGAAAGTTTAGGTTGTAGCACAGCTAGAGGGCGCTGCAGAAAGCAAATAAGAAGTTGGCAAGGGCAGGAATTATGTGAAGCAACATCATATAAACTTTTACATGTTTCAGCATTAAGAACTTAGTTACTTAAAATAACATAATTTGTAGTATAATAGTCTCTTGTAGCACAGTGTGTTGTAATGTACAATTAAAAGGTACTCTAGAAATAGTTCATTTTATCAAATCTTGCCTTAAACTCTAATGTTCTAAACTGTAATTGTTTATCAGATAGATCCTACTGAGAAAAGTCATTACCGAAATTTTTCTTTCTGCATTAACCAGCTATAGTAACTCCAATATGTTTACAGATAGATTTTTAGGTGTTATTATTAAATAGAGTGAATATATTATATTTTAGGACATCGAAGAGTTTGTAATGTAATTATAAGTATTGATTTTTGATTTGGTGAGAAAATATTAATCAGTTTCTACTAAATTGGATACATGTTTTAACAGAACATTAGTAGTTTTAGAATATAAAGCCTAAACATAATATAAAGCTTAAACAATTGTTTCAGGAGAAACTGCTGACACATTAAATGCTCTTCGTTATTGCAAACAAAGAGGAGCACTTATTGTTGGTGTAACAAATACTGTTGGAAGTAGTATATGCAGAGAAAGTCACTGTGGCATTCATATTAATGCTGGTCCTGAAATTGGAGTTGCAAGTACAAAAGTAAGTTAACTTTCTACATATCTAGAACTTAAGATTTGCAAAACACATTAAAGTTAAAATTATAAAGAGATATCTTAGATTACTCAAAGCCTGTATTTAAATTTCAACCTAATCATTGAAATATTAATGCTTTAGTGTGTTTAAGTTTTGTTTATATAATGGACAAAACTCTGGAAAAAGTGAAATAATGGATTTCATTACATATTAAAGAATAAAATGTTATAAAATTGAACTATAAATGTAAAACATAAATTAACACATTAAGTATGCAGAAACATAGCATTTACTTGAATACTGGTCGCAAATTCGTTTCAAATATTCATTTGCTATGAACCAATAGAATTCTAACACTATTCAAAATTCATAATTTTGAATAGTGTTGCTTTAATTGAATCTCTCATCAATTGTATTAAATTTTTTTAACAGTATAAGCTTACATTTTTAATTTTCTTTATGTGAATGTATATTATTAAAAGCAATTCATTTTTTGATATTGTTTTTGATTTGAAGCAAATATTTTTAAAATATCCATTTATGATTTAAAATTCTAATTCTAGAAATTTAAAAGCAATAAAATTATTGTAGCACGTTTAAAATCAAATACTATAAATTTCATTTGAATTAATCTGAAATTTTTTATCTAGATTGTTTAAGAGTTTACTGAAATATGGCAAGCTTTCTTATTTACAGCAATAGAAAATTTACACGTTATTTTTAATGTAGCATTTGAGTTCTTGAATTAATCTGGAGTTTTAAAACTTTTCCTTTAATCTCTATTAGAAGTTTTGCATTAATATTCTGTTTATTTTGTAGTAAGTTGTGAAACTTTTTATGAGCCTATTAAAAGAAATTAAAACTTTAAGGTTTTGATCCATTTGGTTCTTGTTTTTGAAAAGTTCAAGTTATGATGCAATTAACATTTATCCTTTTGATACTATTGCATCAAAACCCTTTGCTCATTCTTTGCTTCAAAATAAAAATTCAATCTTGATTAAATTTTGAGATTTTTATAAGTCATTTAAGTAACTTTTTTAACATCAATTTAAATAGGTTTTTTATAAGGTCTTGATGAAAATTTAATAGACTTAGAAATCTGCAAACTGAGTTTTAAAAAGTTGATTTAAAACTTAAGGAAACTGCTTTAATATTAGTTTTATTTGCAGATTTATTTTAAAGCTATGCTGGTAATAATAAAAACTTAAGAAGCACCTATTTAATAGATTTATTTTGTCAGATTTGTAGAAATCTTGAAAAATTGGTCTCTTGTTGATTTTTCTTGTAAAATTTTATGTTTTTGCCTCTTGATAACTTAAAATTTATTTTGCTTCCGAATTTGCTAACCATTATTTTCATAGACTTCCATAATTTGTGATCAGTTACTTTCTTCCATCACATAGTTAAAGTAGTTTTGCATAACATTATATAAAATCAACTAATAAAATATCAGTTATTTTATAAAATCTTGTCACTTATTGTTTAGAAATTTTTTAGTAAAGTGTCTTAAGTCTGTATTTGCTTGTTTGTTATTTCTAAAGTAATTATAATTTAGTTTCAACAATTAGCAGCTTTACGTAAATTAAACTGAAATTTCTTTGGTCTCGTTTTGTTGGGAATATGTTTGAATTTGAAATATTTAAGCAATTATTTCTTTAAAAAATATTTGTTCTTGTTTTAACTCTTATTTGTTTCTGTAATAAATAGTGGAAAAGAATTCTTGAATTTAAAATCTTAGTTTCTCTATTGAGTATTTGTGATTATACTGAGAATTTAATAAAATTCATATTTTGAAATCTAAAAGTTTGAAAAAGCTTTAAAAAGTAATTTTAATGCTAGAGCCATATTTTGCACTATATTTAAAAAGTTTCAGATTTATGTAATCAATAAAAGCGCTAGCCTTTTACTAAAAACAATGTTCAGATTTCAACCTTAATTTTTGTACTCGTTCTAATTTTCATAGGCTTATACAAGTCAATTTTTATCTCTTGTGATGTTTGCTTTGGTAATGTCCGAAGATCGTATTTCTATGCTTTCTAGACGCAGTGAAATCATTAGAGGTCTTAAAAGTCTTCCAGGTAAGAAACTTTAAAAAATCTCTTGAATATAACTTGGGAGTCTTCTTACTAAAATTCTAGTTACAATTATCTTCTATAATTTATAGAACTAATATCAGAATATAAATCTTAAATACTTCAATCTTTTTCCAGAACACATAAAAGAAGTCTTGAAATTAGATGAAGATATCAAAAAGATGTCTGAAGAATTATTTCAACAGAAATCTGTGCTAGTAATGGGTAGAGGATATAACCATGCTACCTGTCTTGAGGGTGCTTTAGTAAGTTCTGCTTCTAGTTTGTCACTCGACAATATTAATTACTATGGAAAAACAGTGAAACAATATTCTTAAATGATATAAATTTATGCTGAAAATTTAACAGATTAAAAATCGTAAAATTTTGTTTGCATCTATTTTTCAAATAAGTTTATTATGAGTAATCATTATTTCAATTGAAAATGCCTTCAATTTTCTGCAATCAAATTGTAAGACTATTGTTTGCTGGTTTTATTATCTTAAATCGGTTGAAGCAAGTATTAAACACTATTAAAACTTAGATTATCTGGAATTCTTAATGTACAAGAATTTAGATATTGTATGTGTGTAAGGGGGATTGTCAACTTTTTAAGAATGGTTATGTATTTGGAATGGATGGAGACTTTAATCTCTTACCAATTTAAAATAACTCTTAAATTTAACAGCAATTTAGAATGTATAATTTGAAATGTGTGTTTGGCATTTACAAAAAAATGTAGAAACACTTTGTCTGGAAGCATTGATTGGGGTATGAATTTTTTGCAAGATGAGTTGGTAAACTTTAATTTTAAGCTGCTTTTTTTAATTTTAATATTACTACAGGAAATTTAATTAGTTAAATGGGCAATAGGTTTTTTAATTTTATTTACAAAAATTTTAATACTAAATTTTTGCACTGTATATAATATATAAATTTTTGTGCCATATAGTTGTATAAAATCGTTAGTTAAAATGTGTAACTGCAGTATTTCTATTTACAGAAAATAAAAGAACTTACATATATGCACTCTGAAGGGATTTTAGCTGGTGAACTAAAGCATGGACCTTTGGCATTGATTGATGATGCTATGCCTGTCATCATGATTGTAACAAAAGATCCAGTTTATGCAAAGTGCATGAATGCTGTGCAACAGGTATGAATTCTAATTAGATTTTAAAATGTTTCTCCGTCTAATTAAATTACTAAGAACTCAAATTCTTCAGGTAATGGCTCGTGGTGGAAGACCAGTTATTATCTGCGAGAAAGATGATAAAGAAACTCAAAGTCATGCTTTTAAATATTTGGAAGTGCCTCATACAGTTGATTGCCTTCAAGGAATCTTGACAGTAATACCGCTGCAGCTTCTGTCTTACCACATCGCCGTTCTGAGAGGATGTAATGTAAGTTATTTTTTGTTAGAACTGCTTTATAACATAGCTTCTTAATGAATATTTAAATAAAATTCAAAGTCTTCCTCAATTACAAAAAAAAACTCGTCATTAATATACGTTAGATTGATTTAAATCTGTCTTTTATGTTCAAGGTTTATTTTAATACAGTATTTAATTCTTTTTACTTTTAACTGTTATAATTTTGCCTTTTTTTTCTTGCAATCAGGCTTAAAGATTTTTTCAGAGAACTCTATTAGTTTTAACTTTATTTGTTATTACTTGAGTTTTGGTCTATGCCTTCTATAAATTAAGTTTTTAACTAAATTTAATATTGATTTAGATTATTAATAAAGTACATCATCAAATGTGTTGACAGAGTTTGCATGATGGAAATATATGAAATCACTGTCAATTTTCATTACATAATATTCCCAAATCTTTCTTAAAAAATATTTGTTTTTATTTTAATCAAAAGTTTATAAATTAGTCCATTAAAGGACTAGTGTTATTTTAAATAAATTGTAATCTTAAGAGTTATTAGTTTTGTTAAAAAATTTAATTTATTTATGAATAGAAAACTTTGCAAATTTTCTTCAGTAATAAAATTGATTCTATTTTAGGTTGATTGTCCTCGAAATTTGGCTAAATCTGTGACGGTGGAATAAAATCTTGTTTGAACATTCCAGAGAATTCTTGTGGATTAAAACATTTTAGCCTTTGAAAGTTTAACATTGGTGATTTTATGAGAGAAGTGTAGTCTTTCAAAATTTCATATTAAACTGTTTCTGTGATTATTATATTGTATATACTACCACACTGAAATTTTCTTGTTAAAATATGTTCTTTATACACTTTGTATAATATCAAGAGAACAAATATATATAAGGAACTGCTACCTGGTGTTAGTATTTAATCTTATTCAAATTTGTTTGTACAGTTGAAAGTTTATTAATTTGGTCAAATTTTTGCTTTCTATCATGTGGTTGCATATGAATTCCATGGAAGCATTTTAATTGCTTTTAAAAATATAACAAAAGTTTCACTTAAAAATGTATTTTATAGCATTTTTAATAAATGTTCATATTCTTATTTCATGGACTCTTTTTTTATTGATTTATTCTTGACTTAGTGTTCAGTTTACTATTAATCACTGATGAAATCTAAAATGTGTTTTCATGAGCTCGAATGTTTTTTCGTATCTTGTAGAGTAAATTATATTCACATATATAATAACTAAACTGCCACTTGTATAAAATGTATTAAATAAAAAAGCGTGAATTTTATATTACTTAATATCTGGTTTACTTTCATGAAAATGGGAATATAAATGAATTAATTCTTATAAATGAGTGAATCGGGCAATGTAGTTACACTGTCTTGCTAAAACACTTAGCACTGTGAAAATGAAAGAGAAATTATTTTCCTATAGACATTGCATTAAACAGCCTTCAGCTGAGAAAAAAGTTGAATACAATGTCTACTAATTTTCAAAAGTTAGGTATTAAAGTTAAATATATATTCGATTTCCTTTCACTATTTAAAACTATATGCTGAACCTATAATGCACCATAAAATAAAATTTTAACATGTGTGATTATTCTCAAATATTTCTGAAAGTAATGTATATACTTTTTAAAAATGTAATACTTTTTAAAGATCTTGTTTTATTGTACACATATTATATTCTGGCAAAAAAATCTTAAATATTAGATTTCTAAAAATTTTTTTAATAAATGAGAATTTTACTTCAAAATTCCATTAATTTTTAAAATGATCAAAAGTACAAAACCTATTTTTATTTAACATATTTTATATAAGTGACAGTTTAGTTATATATGTGAATATAATTTACTTTACAAGTTACGAAAAAACATTAGAGCTCATGATGTAGATTACTTTCAAAAGGGTCAGTATATAAATTTGAGATTATAACTTGAAAACTACCAGCTGATTTTGTCTAGATTTGTTAAATTTAAACTGTCTAAATTCTACTTATTTACAATGCGTATATTATTATAACTCTAACTATATAAACTGAAGAGTTTAAATTTACTTTTAGAAATTTCTATAAAAAACTTAAACATAAGTTTTTTAGGAATGATAAAAAAAAAATTAAATAGCTGGCTATATTTTAAAATAAAATAAAATACTTATAAAATGTAAGGTTAAATACTCGTATGCTTCACTTTCATTTAGTGTTTTATTTTTTAAAATTTTATTACTCTCTTGTTATTCTATTTAATATTATAATATGCTTATTTTAATAACCTCTTTAATAGCAAGTATTTGGAGAACATGTGCGATACAGTGAATTATTACAAAAATTGCATTTTATGATAGTCTTTAGACTTCAACCTTGCAAATTTCTTTACAAAACATTTAGTGAAATTGGATATCTTAATTAGGTTTTTAATACTTAAGTTATGCTCAAATAAGCTTTTGGATTGTTGGTTGTAATAAATTTATATTGTGCATGTAAATCGTAGATTTCAATTATATATGAATATGTGAAATATAATGTAAACGACTTGAGACAAAATACAAATTCTGATCTTCATATTATATTGCTTTAAAATTTGTAACAAATCTTAATTTTAGACTTTGTACGATTTTTAATTTGTTTTGAAATCTTTCTAATTGTTAAAACATCCAACACAAATTTTAAAAACCTTGGGTTCCAAAATTTTCAGAAAAAATATTTTTAACCATAAAGCAAAGTATTAGCATGAATATACAAGACATGCATAGAATGAAATGTTTAAATAAAGTTTGAGAATAAAATCGAATTTATAAATGTGTGTGTTTATCATATTAATACAAATTTCTCAAGGAAGTGTACTTTAAAATATATTGCAATTTTAATTCATAAATTAAAACTGCGCCGTTTAGTAGTGATTTTGGAACAGTAACTGTACAAAATTGGCTTATGAAAAACAATTTGGTCTAAAATTATTATAATAAAATATGTCAAATTAAAAATTTTGGACACATTTCTCTAATTGCTAGAAAATAACTTAATTTTGTAATAAAACATTTCAAATTTGTTCTGCAAAAACTATTACACCAAAACTTCAAAAGTTAAACTTTTTCAAATAAAAATACTAAATTGGTTTCTTTTTAAGAGGCTTGGAATATATTTAATTTTTTTTATTAAATAAAATCTGAGAAATACTGTTTTGTATTTTGTTGAAAAAGAGAACCCATTTATAATTTGTACTGTGATAAATTTTTAGTTACAGTGGTTTACTTCTCCAACAAAATTTAAAGGCATAAAATCTATTGTAAAACGTACGTGGTAGAGTCGAATTCCATTTTGTGGGCAGAAAATGGTCGTGGAACAACACACGAATTTAAGTACAACTCATTAATTACGTGCCTTTCATTAATTACAAAACTGTAAAAAGTTTTTCTAACAAATTATATCTGATTTTAAAAGATGGGACAGAAATTCATATAAAATAATTTGGCAGTAAGGTTTGAAGAATTATGAAGTATTAAAGTGAATTGGCAGAATTATTTATAAATGATAAAAAATTACAATACCAAGTTAACCATATTTGTAAATACAAAAGTGTCTATAAATGCTCCTTTGCAGGAAGGTACCTGTGTTTATAGGTTAAACAAATTGCGTACAAATATGGGGAATGATGTTCACATTACAAGATATAAAAACTCAAAGGCTATTAACAAATAGAGGCTCTTCCCCTACCCTGTATATTTTGTAGATGCTGTTCTACATAATAGTTTTGTTCTAATTTATCCACAATCGTGTAATTAGTCCTCGTGTGTAAGAAGGACCCTTGAGTGATGCGAACCAAATCGTCTTGTGCAGTTATAATCACGCATGTAAGAATGCACTCCCATGTTTCCATGCTATCTCCTTCACTTCGAAAAACAAAACTCAGTTCCTATGTCGATGAACCTAGTGGTTAAGGCATTGGCCTTCCGTCGCGAAGGGCTGAGTTCGATACCAAATGCCGCGAAAGACCCACCGAGTACATGCGATACAGTCGATTACACAGATTTGACAAGCAAAGTCCTAAAGTCGATCGTTGAACAATTACCATGGGTGTAAATAGTCTGGAGAAAATGTCCTCCCTCTTCAGATCAATATCAAAATTGAGGAAAAGGATTCTCTGGTGATGCCATCTATCGGAGGAGTTTAGAGTAAAGTCGTCCTTTCACCTTTATGGTGCTTTGGTTAAATGAAATTTTCACGCTACTGACTTACATAAATTCGCATATAACCAACATCATGGACTTGCTTATGACACTTTGGAGGTTCAGTGCTACTGTATGCGTTACTTATATTACTAATAAGAGATTCCTTTGTTAATCACAGTACATGTGCATTGCTGTTTTTGTTACTGTGTATTTTTCTGAACATTTGAAAAAAAGTAGACTTCACAATCATTTTGTTTATTGTACTGTTTCTATAGTTTAATCATGATTTGATATGTAGAAGGTTGTGTAAATCTCCTCAGAACATGTATATGGAGTACAGACATTAAAGGAAAATGAAAAAATTCTATCGTGATTTTATAAAAAGAGATTATCTTTAAATGTTTGTGTCACATAATGATCAGGATAAAACATGAGCTTTAAAATTTGTACGAAATATTCAAGACAGTGAACCACTTGGAAAAACAAGTCTCAGATTCAGTTTACGGATGATTTGCAGCGAATGCAGAAATTATGTCGATGTTTGGTATTTAGGCTTAGTAAATATTACTGGAATAAATTGAAGCAACTGTAGCAAATGAACACGCTCTGATTTAGTTTTTGGAAAACATCTGCACGGTGCCCATTCAAAAGTAGTACTAATAGCAATGTAATGCCGGTTTCAAAGGTCTGTAAGAATGAAACTTATTTCTTTCATTTTAGTGAGAGTACTTGGGATGTTATCAATTCTTTAACGCTTCAACCAGGATGAGTTAAGTGATTTCACCAAAGATTTTTAGCTCTCAGAAGCTTCTGAATACATATTTCCTCGGTGAAATACAGAAATTTAACGGAAAACTAGGAATCAAAATTATATCTTATAAGAGGATAATGCTTGCCCTCCTTCTCCTAAAAAAACGATATAAGAAACCCACGTGTGCAAAAAGTTATTTCTCACCGTTGAGCGAGAAACAAACTAAACAAAACTTTAGTCACGAAATTAAAGAACTTTGAAAAAATTAGCCTCTTTGAATATTTTCGAAATGATTATCAGCTATTTATTGGCCGCTAGAAATGAATTTAGACAAGTGTCCTGTATAATGGAAACAAATATAGCTGAATACCGACTGCTTATTCAACGAAAATAAAAGAATATTTAGAGCTTTTATAGAAGGTAACTAATGATTTTCACAATTCTTTGATTTGTGTGGAATTGGAGATTTCCTCTTTGGATAATAAAATGGCCACCCTTGCTTCTTAAGTATGTGGAATAGAGGAAGCAAAATACATACAGGGTTTGAAGAAAGAGATCTAAACATGGGCATTCAATTAAAGAAATGTCTATAACGACTCGTTATGTGGATGAGAGAAAATCATCTTTCCTGCTTTATAAACATTGAAAAGACTCTTGAAAAAGAAAGGGAAAAAAATACACGCGCACAAAACAGGATCTAAGGGGAAATTGACTTTATTGAATCTGGGGAAAAAATTAAATTAAAAATATAAGGAATCATGTATATATAAATTAAGAATAATGTTCAGAAATAAAAATTATGCATTTCGCTTACGTAAATTCAATAAATAAACTTCATTATACTTGCAATTATCTGAAAGTTCCTGATAGGAATAATGCGATATTTCTTTTATCTGTTATTTATTGCTATACCATTATTTTCTTATAAACACCGCTACAAATAAAGAAACTACTTTTCACACGCCTAATTTGATTTTAACCATATTTATAAACAAAAAGCAATTGCTCATTTTTTAACACACAAAATCTTCAAAAATTCGACAAACCTGTAAATTATGGAAACTATTTAATAGTATATACATCCAAAAAAAGAATAAAGAACTGTAAGATATGATGGAGGGGGGGGGGAATTATACCTGCACAACAGCAAAGAAAAGTTATAGTGTTATTTATACTTACATCAAATTTAATTTCTAAAATACTAATTTATTTGCATTAAAAATGTTTGACTACGATATCATACTAAATTTAGCTAGTATTTACTGTAGCTCTAAGGGTTTATCATTATTGAATGAACTTTGTGTAGTTAGTAGCATATTTCTCGTTCTGCATCTGAGTGCACATAAAATTTGTGGTCGATATTCTCTTAAACGGGCTAAATGATTTTTGTTTGGTTTCATATAGGATTTTTTGGTATAAATTACCATCTTCCTGCTTATAAAGCAAAGATATTTGATGTAGTTATGATGCTAAATTGAATGACCGAACGTATAAAATTGATTTTTTCACCAATAGAATTTAGTAAATTTCTCATCTTAAATAAAATTAATTCCTTATTCTTTATCACAAATTATTTTTAAAAAAGTTTTTTTTTAAATATATTAAATGATTACATAAACGATATTTTTACTCTTGAATATCTTACAAAATGTTATTCAATGCAGTCCTACACACTCTTCCAGGTTAATTTTAACTATTTCTTTTATTTAAAACTGCGAATGTAAGATTTATTTTTTCGAAGTTTATAAAATTACAATAATTTTTTAAATAGAACTTCCTTAAAAAATTTGTTTTCAATTCTTTCAAAATCATCGGTGCACGAAATATGTATATATCACGAGTATCCTTATATCAAAGAAATATTTTCTTGTGTGTCAAGATAATCATTATAACTCGTTTTTATTGTTCGAGACAGATTCGGTTTGAAAGTTATAGAGTTTATTGTTAATCAAACATTAGTTAAAAATAAATTATTGTCCAGTCATCCATATTACATCATTCAAAGTCTCATCGAAAAACTATATAACAATTTCAAACGTGTCATTTTAAAAGAATATTTCTGTAAAAATTGGGTTTTTTAAATAAAAAATATGATTCAATTTACAATAAAAAATAAACTTTATACAAACTGATTTAATACATACAATCAGAAAAATTGTGTGAGGAGATAATATCTGTGTGTTAGGCAATTGTTTCCTTTTTCTTACAAAAAGCGAGACTATAAAATAGCCTATATTATGCGTATGTATTTTCTCTAATTTATATTAATTCTGATAAAATTTACTTTTCCAGAAAAGTTTTTTCTTTTCCATTTATAAATCATTTAAAATCATATTAAAAGTACAAGATCTCATATCATTTTCAATTTTCTTTATTTACCCGTTTTACTACTTTTTTATTTGGGGATGGTAGAGGAAATACCCTCCTTCTGTCAGCCCCTTCCTTCTTATGCAGAGTTCAACAATGGGGTCGGACTCCTGCTCATCTAGGGTATTGAAAAACCTTTCTTTGCCAGACGCCCGGAAACACGCTTTACAAGCCAAGTGAAGAAAGTGGCATCCGTTTTTTGCCTACTGTGTTGGTGGAAGTGTTTGCTCGGAATTAAATAAAGTTCTCTCTTCCTCCAAAAAAGTAAATTTTGTTCAAAATATTTAAATCGAAAAACATTGCAAAGCAAATTTCTTTTAGAAGCACGTAAAAAGCTCATTGAGAAAAATATTTTTTCATTTAAGAATATTTTTGATATTCGAAATAAAACTTAGTTTCAACAAAATCGTTTGCCTTCTGTTTTGAAATATAAATTCTATTCGAATAAAAATAGTAATTTCATCTGATAGACAAAAGTATTTGATTTATTTATATAATACAATTATATTTTAAAAAATTCAAAACTTTTTTTATAGTATCAATAAAAAATGATGTCATGAAAAATTTATTTTTTACCATGTTAGACTTATAAGATAAATAACATACATATAGGCTATCCAATTCTTTTTTAAATACTGTTTGTAGTTTCCAATGTTAAAAGTTACCTTAATAGAAAATTTTGTTAATTAATATTTTTTTAATTCTGAAGCAAACATTGTAATAAAAAGATTTATCTTTCATTTCACATGTTTTAATTTGATATATAGTGAGTGTCTACTGTAGTCCGCCTAGTTTGACTTTGGTGTCTATTTGAACAAGCATTTCTAAAGGCCCATTTAGGCGCGCACGTTCTGCAAGTAGCAATTGAAGCCGTACTATGAATGATGCGCGATATTAAATCAACCGATTTCAGCGTCAATTTGGATATTTAAGCCCAAATTTTATCCAAAGTAACTTCTTAAGCTTTTAAAAATAAATTAGTATAGACGGTAATACAATAATAAATACATTAGCATAGATGATAGCAATATATGAAAGAATAAAAATTTGCAAATTTAGCACCAGCAGACTAGAAGTTTTCAATTTTAACTTAAGAAAAGGTTAATTCCCGCTTCGTGTTTTTCCATTTTTTCTAAAAATTTCGATTTTTAAAGTGATTTTTTTTATGAGAAAATCTGCATTTAATATGTACTTCATTTAATCTTGTATCGACTGTCTGGGATATCATTCGTTCCCAGGGGTTTTCTCCCACAGCCTGCATCTGTCGAAACATCTGTTGCGATTGTGACTCATCTGGCGGAAATGAAACGCTACAATGTTCTAAGGAAACTTCAGTGGCGCGAGTTTTTATTTTTCACTCATTAGAGATGCTCAAAGTTTAGAAATTAAAAGAAATTGATTTATGTGCCTGTGTCCATGCAGTCAATTTTAACAAGATTAATTTTTTCTTACAAGGCAAGAAGTATTCATTTCACCATGAAATGAATCATTTACAAGAAATGTGAAAGATTTCAATAACCTGTTTTAAGTATGTAATGGTAATACCTTTTTAAAACCATTGCATACATTCTTAAACTGAGGACAACCTTTTTTAAAATACTTTCGATTTATTCAATTACTATTAATTTTTTTCTAAAAAATCAAATGAATTATACAATAAAAAAAAACAAATTCTAAGAAGCAGCGAAAAGAGACTCATTTCTGACGAAAAAATAAATTTCAGAATTTGGACCAAAGCACAGAATTAATATACCGATGTGGTCAGAAAAGTTCTTCATACACGAAATGATTGGAAATTTACTACTAATATTTAATACATAACTTAAAGTTACATTAAAATACTAAATGTTACTATTTATAATTATTTGCGATATTAAATTTGCCAACGATTACTCGCTTTTTTGGTTATAATTTTTCATTTGCTTATATATTTTTTACTTGGGTACATTATAAATTGAATATTGTTTATATAATTAGCATCTTATAATCCTATAATAGAATATACAACTTAGTCTTTAATACTCTTAAACTAAATTTTTTTAGCAGCACAACTTTATTGACACAATTTAAAAATTAAGTTTTCGATCTAAATTAATACATTGTCTCATAAAATGACAAACAATTTTACTAACTCCAAGTCATGAACATCTGAGTTTGTATATTTTTAAGTATATCATTTTAAAAGGCAAAAAGGTAAACATTTTTTGAAATAGGTTTTGTGCGTGACAATGGTGATGCCAAAGAGTCACGCTACAGATTTTGGATTCGTAAATTAAGCAAGGAACCTTGGCGTGCTGGAAATAGTTGAAAAGTAGCAACTTTGAAGCGTGTCTATATATTCTTTCCAATTTTATAGCTGATATCTTTCCTCTATTTTCAAAATAAAATTAAATGAATTATTTATTTTATTGAAAATTGTAACTTACTTAAATGGGTTTTAATCAATCTAAGCGGCAATCAGATAAATTAATAATACATTATTTTATTTATTATTATTTTTTTACTCTATTTGTTTTTGAAAAAAAAGTGCAAATAGACAAAAAAACCTAAGCCGAAAAAATTAAAGGAAAAAAAACTGGCAAAAATTATAGTTAAATATATATATATATTTTCCAAGGTTTCTTAAATTAACCAATTATTGTTTATATAATAATTTGTTGTTTAAGTGTACAATATGTTGTGGGGCCATATGACATCAAACTATTTTAATTTTAGACGTATTTGCAACAATAATTACGTCTTTCCAATTTTCATAAAAAAAGTGTGGGTAAAAATAAATATAGAAAACAAAATGACATTTTATGAATTTATAATTAAATTCTTGTTCACAACCATTCCACAAATCGCAAATTAAAATTAAACATTAAATAATAAAATATAGATAATTGTTACTTTTGCATGTAGCAATGCTGTGTTATTCTGATTGAGTAAATTAATGATGTTCAAACTACAAATACAGTTAAGAAATTTAAAACTGATATTCAAATAAAATATATCTTTTTGAAAAACTGATCAAAAGAAAAAAAAATTTTCGGGTCATTATAACTTTATTACCAAAAATATTTACAACACATACAGTCCACCTTTATAATATAAAGCAACACAAAATACTTTGTGTAAAACAAAACATTCTTTCAAAATTTAAAATATAATTTGCAAAACATTCTATACAATAAGGATATAGAGACGTGCTTTTAAAGAAGCAGGAGGATTCAAAAATGTATCACATTCCTCCCACTTTAAATATTTCATCAGTCTACAGGAATTATAATTTTAGCACCATAATTATTCTTCTGCTCAACACTGTCAGTCATCTTCCCATGCAGGACTTACCTTAGTTTTAAAAGCTGTGATAAATCTTTTATTTGTTTATTGATCTATAAAACAAAAATTTAACTTTATATATAATCTTCTTTCTTATATATATTTTTTTAATTTTTCACTTTTTTCGAAAAACAAAGATTAAAATATGATTGTGAAATGTATAAAGTGAGTTTACATTTCCTACAGTAGATGAAAAAATAAATGTTAATAATTTTACTCTGTTAAAGTAATGTTAATAGTGTACTTAATAAGGATAAATTGATTACAACATTTTCTGATAAAAGTACTTTCAATGTAAGTTTATTTTGAAAATATTTTTATCTTAAATTTATGTTCTAAAATAATTCAAGAATTAAGAATAGTCTGATGGAATATTTTGGCACTCATAACCTATGAGAATAATTATTTGATTAAATTTTTAATTACTACAATAAATTAGAATAAGCATAACATGCATATAATGGATGTAAGATTGAAATAAGAGCCTCTGCTATATAAATGCATTATTATATACCTATAAATATTATCGGAGATTACCAGCATCTGGTAAATAAGTGTTACAAAGCAACTCAAGACGCTCTGAACTCTTTTTGACAGTGCTTGATCTTAATTCGAAATACGTTTCTCTTTACACAGGCAACGCCTCTATAAACAAACAAAATAAGAATAATATTGCATCTATATTATGGCTCTAAGTAAATATATTGGAACTTGTATTTACAGGAATATTTTACGGTTCATTTTAGAATGAAATGTTAACAGAATGAATTTAAAAAATGCAGTTCCGCATCAGATCTAATAATCTCGCAAGTCTAAAAATTGCACTATTTTTGACAGTCTAAAACGAATACCGCATCAACTGCTGCCGTAATGCTTAGCTACCAAATCACATGACTCACTGTAACTGGAATGTCTGTAATAATAAAAAAGTAGTTGATATCGACGCTAGGTAAAAATGTTCTTCAAAATATACAGTCTTTTGTTCAGATACCATTGCTCCGATGCACTGGCCAGATTTTTATTTTTGAGAAAATCCTCAGTCACTTTGAAATTGGCGCCCAATACATCCGATTTAAGAAAGTTGTTCTCTAGAATGCACAAGAGTTGCCATGGAGTAAAGTTTCTTCTTATCGTCCAGGGAGACACTTGTGACGTGTTCGAACAAGAATGGGAACGAAATTTCCTTCGTGCTTAGCTGCTTTGGCTGAAAGAAACAAAAATAAACTATTTTAAAATGTTATTTAAATTTTAATAACCTAATAAGGTTCACTGTCGAATCAGGTACCACTTGGTTTGATGATAAATTTAAATTTCTGATAATCCCAGTAACCCTATCGTTGTACAGCTTTTGTGTAGCAACCACCTTGTTAGTCACATTTCGGCAACTACCTTGGCGTCAAGAAATCAAGAGGCACCCGATTGTCAATTTTTACCACTTAATGTTTATAAAAATATAATATATTCACAAAATAATAAAGCTTTAAAATAACATTTAAAGTACATTATATAAAAACACGTGATTTCAAATATTAGATTTGATAAGTAGAAGATTACAAGATTTCAGTACATGTATTTAATTAATTATTAAAGCTCTACCATCATAACATATAACAAGAATTGCACATTACATACAATTACACAGACAGCACCAGAAGAACAACGAATTACTACAAAATGTAGAAGAGAGTCTTATCGAAATTCCCTAGAATTTCCGTAGTTGCGTTTAGCGCCATCTACTCACGTTCAACAGGGAAGATAGCTGCAATTATAACCACTACACACTGAATTTAAGACTGATGAAAAAAGCTACAAAATTAGAACAAAACTATTTTTGAAAGAAATATATTTCCCTTAACGATTTAGTCATGTATGAAAAAAGATTCGTTTATTTGTAAAATATTACAATTTATGTATATATATTTCCTTAATAATGTACTATATATCATTTACATCATTTCAAATGTGTTTACGTATTCGAAACTTTTGATTCAAAAGGCAGAAAGAATGAAAGCGCATGAAATGTTTTTTCAAGCTTGTCGCGATTAGCATTTATGTTATTACGATAAGAACATTCGAAAACGAATATCAGTGAAAAGGTAGAGCAGTTTCACTATCGATAAGTATTTTACATTTTGCAATGGTTAAATAATAAAATTAAAAGCACAATTAGCTTATCGAAATTATAAAGGGGAAAAAAAGGTAAGCGTAATTCAAGATTTACCTTTTCTTTCTTTTTTGGTATTTTGAACTTTTTCTTCTTCTGCTTTGGCACAGAAAGACTGATGTTCAGAGGATCTTCAGTTAATTGCTTGACTTCCTGTAAAAATTGATCGGCAGCCTCTTGTACATCAAAGCTAAGACCAGCCATTTTGCGATGGTCTTTGGACCAATACATCGTGTGAAATGTTTCCTGTGACTTATAATTGGAACGGTAATCAATGGAATCTTTCCACAGCACAAAACCCGAGCCCCTTTCTGCCAATACTATTTGTAGTTTTCGTTCGTTTCTGGCTCGAGTATCACCTTTGTCCAGTAAAAGAACAGGTATACCGGTCCTTTCTGGCATTCCCCAATCATTGGTTCCGATTGTTGAGAAATATAAGTTAGCTAAGCAACGGCAGACAAAGACATACGTTTTATGACTTGAGAAAAAAATTTCTATTTGAGCTACTTCTTGTTCTGATAGTTCGCCAGTTTCGGTTTCATCCTGTTCGTAGCCCTGACTTTCAACCGCTTGGTCATTGTCCTCCTCAGCTGGGGCTTTGGATAAAGAATCGTTGGAGTTTGGCGAAATTTGAAGGTTATCCAACTGCCCGTTGAGACATCGTAAGGAATCATATTTTTCCATGATCAGTTTCACGGCATGCTTTTCATTGTTCGAGTTCTTTTTAACGATTTCAGGGTCACAATATATTTGTTCCTGTTTATCGTCATAGTTTCTAACATTTCCATTTTGGCACACTTGGTAAGGGGATTTCGTTATATACTGCTGTTCCATTTTGACTGAACTTGTTTTTATGTAGCAACAATCAATTTATCGCAACTTCGAAAAGACAGTAAGCAGCCATTTGTTTAATGATTGTTTTTCACCAAAATACAGGCAAGATCCTTCTCTGAAAATAAGAAAAAAATGCATTCACTATAAATGTTTTCAAATCACAAAAAAAAAAATATTCCCCTCACAAATGCATTTAATTATTCAATATAAATTACGATTTAATATATGCAAATAAATCAAAAGTAATTCTTTGTGTGTCAAATGGACTACAAATATTCTAGCAGATCATAAATAACCGGTACAATTTTTTTATATAGTATATGTGTACATTAAATAATGTTACAAATACTAAGTTGATAATATTATATATGATTAATGCAGATGTAACATAAATTTTCGAACTATCATAGATTCAATATTAAAAAGTTGTACCATTGCTTAAATATCAATAAACCATTATATATTGGTCCTATGCCTGCCCCCTCTGGGGTTATACCCATGACAGTAAGATCAAAAAATTAGAAATTCTCCAAAACAAAATAATTAGACAGGCGGTCACAGCACCCTGCTATTTTCGAAACAAAAAAATAAAAGAACTTAAACTTCCAACAGTAAGTGAATATTTTGCCAAAATCATGTACAACATGTACAAATATCTAAATAAAACCGAAAATACATCAATCCGACCTATAATGACCTCAGCACCCATAATCGGCACCGTCCTCGCTCGCTACTTCGCTTCTGTCCAAAGTTTCATCACCAGCCACCATGATCCTTACACATAAGCAATACGTCCTTGTTTTTCTTAATACTAACAACTGACCTTTTTCCATTCTTACTCGCTAACATAAATAAAAAAATAAACAAAAAGTATATAACCCAAAAAAAATCAATAAAAAAATAAGGATTATAAGTGTTTGAAAAGTCATTATATTCGTGTATTCTCATGTTCTCTTCTCATTCTATCACTCCTACTGTTTTTAGCAGATGAGATAAGGACATTTCCTATGTTAATCCAACTAACTTTTTTGTAAATATTGCTTATTAATTTTTATCCATATTTATTATAATATATATATATAATATTATATAATATATTATATTAATTATATATATAATAATATATATATATAATTTGTTATGGGTTATATATATATATCCATATATATATATAACCCATAACAAATTAATTTTTATCCAAAAAACCAAAACTTAATAATTTTTGAATTACTCTGCATCAAAAATTAACTTTTCAATCAGATCATGCTATAGATTCCTAGTTTCATTTTAAAATAGTCAATGAGGGTTGAGGTTCATTAGAACCTCAGCAAACTGCCAGCAGGCAGTAACCATTATGTTTTGTGAATATATTTTTCGTTTTTATACTTTCAAAATCACATGGATCGTCAAAATACTTTTAAAAGTTGATAATATCAGGACGTGAGTAAAATATATTTGCAAATTTAATTTGAAAATGAAACCCATTTCTTTATCTTCAGCATATGGAAAACAAGCAAAACATACCAAAATATAGAAAGAAGTGGAATTAATTCAAAAGTAAAACGAAAAGTCATTCCGGTTTCCTAGGCAAATAATTTTGCCCATCAGCATACAAAGCTTCTCCATTAAAAATACAAAAGGAACACCCTCAGAATTACAGCGACTGTACAGACTGGCCAGCAGACAAAGCTATTGTTTGCATCAAGGATAAATTTCCCAGAACTTTGCTGCAACCACGCCTGGAAGAAGATAAACTACCTCAAGAAAGTTCATTTAAGGTGTGGTTACCAAGTAATTTCTTGAGAAAAAATAAGTACATCAAAACGTGAAACACGAAAGAAACACCTATTACTTTCTTCCAAGTCAAAATGTTTTTTCATGAAAGTGCTCATATTGACTTTTTTCAAAGGAGGAAAATTACTGAAAGAGAGTCATCTTTTTCATTAACGTCAAAACGGCTGATTTACAAGATTTTGTTTGAAATGTGGAGATTTGATGGGCCCCATTTCTACACGAACTTTATTGGAAATAATTAAAACTAACATTCTATATGTTTGGTTTGGTTCATCACATCATCCACAAATTATAGAATTTACAAATAGGTTCACCGACCATTCAGCTATAAGCTCAGATGGCTAGATTCAGAAAATAAAAAGAGCTTTGTTTGGTTTTTTATCACTCAACGGTCATTATTTGCTCACGAGGACTAATTAGAGCGGAACCTATAGTTTGAAGTGGACTCTGAACCACTACAAACATCCATACCTAAGGTGAAACTCAAACTCACGAGCAACTGAACCAAAGTCCATTCAGTTGTCAGCTTGGCAGGCAAAGATTCAGTCTACAGAAATTACGACAGTAAGAATTTGGTACAGTGACGATGCTTTTTTTTTTTTTTTTTTTTTCTATACTCACATTTTTAGCCACTAGAACTGATTCGACCAGGACCAATGGATTGGGAATTACAACAATCATCAGCACCCAAAGTGGACTGGTTCGGTTTTTTGTCGATGAATGGTCATCTTTGACATGCAAAATCAAATGAAACCTGGAACTACAAATCAATTGGATTCCGAATCACAAAAAACATCCCTAACCAAGGTGGGATTTAAACTCACGAGCTGCTGAACCGAAAGGCAAAGCGCTCATCATAAAAAAGCAGTAGGGAAAATTATCGTAACAAACTAAAATATTTGTTACGATAATAAAATAAGATTTATGAAGTTTATTTCGATTTATAAACATACAACAATAGCAAGATTCCTCAATATGACATATTTTCGTCCGTAAGAGATAAGAATTATAAAAAAAAAATTTGAGTCAAGAAATTAGTCACACATTCACTGGAAAAAATCAGTATCTTAATTTTCCCCAACCTTAATAAGTGAAATGAGTCTCTATTTAAAATAAACTGACGTTTTTAATTCAATCTAATTTTAGTAATAAAGATATTCTGGTTGAATTCAACCAGCAGAATACAGTAGAGACGATCGTTTCTAAAACTAGAGCCTGGTTTTTAATGTAGTTTCATAGACTCATAATTTAAATTCCCATTTACCAAGCAAAATCTCGAAAAATCTTTTTCACGAACTCATTTTCATGGATTTTTCGACTGCTGTTATGGCTGAGAAACTTGGACCAACGTTTTATTCGAGATTCATAAATCTTATGGATAACTAATAGGAAGTTCACCTTGAAATCCAAGATTTTTTTTAGTGAATTCGTGAGGTATTTCTCTCTAATGCCTTATATATATATATATATATATATATATATATATATATATATATATATATATATATATAAACTTATCGAAGAACACATGAATACATAAAATGTACCTAATTAGCAAAATAAAACTATTCATTGTAACGAAATTATGAAAACTTTATTAATAAGTTGTAATCAAATAAGCAAAAACTGTAAAAACAATTCAAAAGTGGTTCAAGTACATGAAATTTCCGGGATAATACATTCCTAGTGTGACGAATGTTTCCATTTACTTAAAATAAAATCTCAATAAAAATTATAAACATTATTCTAATAAATATTAAATAATTCTCAAGCACATTGTTAAGATTTAAGATCATATCAACCATTTTTTTTAAATTAATATAACTCTAATAATAGATTGAATATATTTTATATTCTGCTCAATAAGTAGTACTGATTTATTGAAAGATGGTCTGTTTAAAAGTCTGCTCACCTTTACATGTTTGAACTCATAAACATATGCAACATGCAGATTGAACGCTAGGGAGAGCTCGAAACGAAGCGACACAAAATCTGCACAGCTACAGCAGAACAATTTATTATATTGTTATTCTATTAAAGGGCGTTATTCTAGGAAGTCATTTTTTAATAACTATTCACGTATTAGATGAATTGAATTATGTTTCAATGCGTCTTAATTCCACATTTTTCTGGGAGCCAGTGGAATTTTCTCGCGGACCCTCACTTGGGCGACCGCTGGTCTATAACGATTACATGAAATGACAATCGTTAACGTATTCATTGAAATTCCGCATTACCTAAGAGAAGATTTTTTCCAACAAGTATTTTATAATTTCATTTTACACTTATTTTTCATGATGTGTTAACATTTTTTACTCTAATTTCTCCATTTAAATGTTATTTTTTCGGGCTGCCATGTATTTTAACTCTGTGTTTAAAATTATTGAATCATACAGCGGTTTTCACTGAATACCATGTCGCGTAACTTGTCTAGTGGTCAGCGTGTCTGACTGTGGATATGGAGGTCCTGGGTTCGAATCCCGGTTCGGGCATGGATGTACTTTCTCTATCCTGTCTTTGTCCTTTCCTTGTATGAATGTGGAGTGAATGGTTGCCTACCCTATAAACAGGTACCTATGGCACGTGTGTACTGAGGAAGTCAGACTCCACACCAAAATAAGGTTCAGTTGAAAAAGTGGAGCAGCGCACCCCATATTGCCAGCCTCGCTGGCACACGACAACAACTGAATACAATGAATAGCCTATAAAACTGATATGAGTTTTACAAAAGAAGCAGAAACGCAGCATTCATCGATAAGGCTCTCTATGGCCCCGTGTTAGAACCACACTTCTCGATGTTCGATACCAGCTTCTAAAGCAATGGTATATAAATGTTGTACTTCAACTTACTACATGCACATCTAACGGGTAAGTACTGAGAATTTTCCGTTTATATATACGGTCTACTATCTATGAGAAGTTCCTCCGAAATGCTAAACACTTGCGGATGATGTGACACTTTTATTCGTTAAACTGGTGGTGTCAAACATTCACTTATTATTCAGAAAATGGTTAGGTTCGAACCAGGAACCTTCCACACTGAAAATTGGGTGTTATTATTAGATTATAATAAAGTTGAGTTTGTGTAGAAAAGTTCGTGGTGTTGACATGTTTAGATTGATTTGTTCGCGAGTTACTGGCAACAGCTGAAAGTACACTGCTGGCCACCGCAAATGCAACACCGTGATCGAAGCATGCAAATAACATGAAACTTACAGCATGCATTAGCGGAAATGAGGTAAGCAAATGATTTCAGCGCAGACGCACATCACGCGCGCCTGTGGCACCACTTCAAAGCGCTATTTAAGGCTTGGAGATTCCGGCGATTTCAAGTTCAGCAATTGGGCACTGGGTATTATGACATGGGGCGGATATTACTCTCGCTCTCCTCCAGTACGCATTGCCGGTGCTTTAAACAGCCAGCGCTACATCTCTTTAGGTGTTGGAGCCAGTTGTCCTTCCTCACACCTTTAGGGATTGCCCACAGCCATATATCAACAGGATAATGCGCGACCACACGTGGCAGGCATTGTTCAAGGGTTCTTCGTCCATTGCCAGATGAAATGGCTTCCCTGCCCGACTCGCTCTCCGGATCTTTCGCGCTAGAAAACACATGGACCATGGTTGCTCAAAGATTGACCCAGATTACATCCCCAGCTGCCACACCAGATCAACTTTGGCAACATGTGGAAGCTGCTTGGTCTGCTGTACCCCAAGAACACATCCAAATACTCTTTGAATCAATGCCGAGGCGTGTGGCAGCGGTGATCTCCAACAACGGTGGCTACTCTATCTACTGATTTTGGCAGGAATCACACTTCACAGAAGTCTATAAATTTAATCATTTGATACTGGGTCAACATGTGATCTAGAAAATAAATTTTGTTGTGATATCTCTTGTCTTTTTTGGTGTCGCAATTTTGGTGACCAGTAGTGTAATTGCTATCCTATAAGTTCTTTTTTCATATATATATATATATATATATATATATATATATATATATATATATATATATATATATATATATATATATAGTTTTACACTATACAACAATTAATATGAAATCAAAATAAAAAATAAATAAAATTTAAATACAATGTAAGTGGTTCTTTATGACATGAAAAAAGGATTGGCAAATTCTGGTACAGAACGTTTTTTAAGGTTCAAATAAGTTTGTGTACAAGGCACATGAAGGTATGAAAATAATATTTTTTTACTGAAATAAAATTTTAGGTAAACGTGAAAAAAAAAAGAATATTTCTTGTTTTTTTTATCTTCACCTGAGAATTAAAGCTTTTTTCTTTCAGATTCATTATAATAAAATAAATCGTTATGTACACGTATAGTTATTAATTTTTTTTTCCTTTTTCTCAATGCGGTTACAGTGTGCTAGTTGTTTACAAAAGAATCCAACTAAAAATGTCTTGTTTACCTCAAAATGAGGGCAGAGAAAAAATTATGTCCATTCCATCTGTTTCTCATGGATATGCTTCAGTAGATTTTTGTCATTTTTTCCCCGTCAGCAAAATATTTAAATATTTTTTTCAAGACTTCAACCATTCTATGATTAAAATATTTAATTACTGTTGCATGAAGGATTCGTATTTTCATAAACTGTCCTATTATATTATTATGGCTACTAAGCTAGTGTTACAGCTATTTAAAAAATATTTTTAAAAAGTTAATTGCATACACAGAATCTAATTTAAAATTTCTTGTAAGAAAATCTTTAGATGAGTTGTTTACAAATGAAAATTAAAAACACAAGCATTATCTTTCGAAAACAACGAGTAAGCTAAAAATAAAAACAAGTTTGATTTCTAGTTAAATTGAATATTTTTATAACATGGAATATTTTAATAAACAAGGAAAATGAAATTATGTTGGTCATTGATATAAAATAGTTTAGTCTTTCAAACATCATCCTATTTTGATTATTTCTTGCATAATACAAGAAAATAGCAGTGTTTTACAAAAAATATTAAAATCATTTACTGTGTCCTACAAACTTATTGAACTTTAGCTCCCATTTTCCAATGTTATTTATTTTACATAGCAATAATATGAAAGAATTTTTTTAACGTTTTCTCGAGCTGTAAAAATACTTGCAATGAAAAGTATTTATTAAAAGTATCGGTATCGGCCAAAGAAAAAAAAACTTACAAAGTTAGTTTGAATGTAAATAAGTTATTGTCTTCATTAGTTATAATTCCAACTAATAAGAACTTTATTTTCCAATCCTCAAAGTCATCATAAGCATATTATGACTTTGAGGATTATAAGCATTAATGAAGATTAAAATTATGATCAATAAAAAAGAAAGAAATACCTACTTTGTATCATGAAGTAAGTATTTCTTTCTATAAAAAGTAAAAAATTCTAAACATATACATATATAAGTGTTCCGTGGTACCTTAGAACACTTCAGAAGTACGTTCTATCAAATGATTAATGAAAAATTTCAAAATAAATTCAGCGATCAAAAATTCGTTTTATTTCTTCCCTTGTATGAATCAATTCCATCAATCATCAATGCCGCATAAATTACAGAGAATGCCATGCATTTCGACTTGCAATGCAAGTTACTGTGGTCGCCAGCACCTAGGATCAACCATTTGGGAGTCCGTGAGACCAATTATTTATGGATCGTCCCCTTTGTGGGCGTAGTCATCCTATACACACTGTAATTCATTCAGAAATCATTGTGACGAATGTTTTCATTTCAATACGGTTTTACAAGTGTGAATATTATAAATAAAAATGTGAAACGAATTCTCGAATTATTAAAACATGCATTTGTTTCTAGTTATTTTGTTTGTTTCTCAATGGCTATTTCTCTTCCACGTGGATACATTCGAGTGGGATAATACAAAAGCAGATTCCTATCCCCATACCAGGTGAGAGTAGACTTAATAATTCACCACAAATCGTTAAGTAGCCCATTCGCTAGGTAATAGATTTTTTGATTTTCACTAAATAAAATATAACTAGATTAACTTCATTCATTAATAGAAATTTTTTGACATCAAGTATCTTAGCATTTGTAACGTCAATCATTTTCATTTATACCTACTTTCTTTATGCAAGGAAATTTAAACATACAAAGCTGAATACCCATAAACGCAACATGCAAAGTTCATTGTCATTTGTAACATTGAACCACTGAACTTGTTTATTTGTTGCCAATTCATTACCTTATTTTTGTATGCTTTACTCTTCAGTTTAGAACAGCCAAACTATCATTCAATTTCGATTTTAATCATTCTTTATGCTTTACTCTTTTACAAATTAATTTATGTTTTTATTTCGCCCTATACATAAAATTAATTGATTTAAAGGGGCTGCTAATGTCAATCACTTGAATCGTTAAAATCTTTGAAAGCGATTGAAAGTGAAACAGGTTGCTTCTATAGGTTTTATTAGCTAATGAAAGTTAAACTAAGAGAAATGCTCAGTGTTACCATACCGAAGAAGCAGCTTTTAGCTCTTGTTAATGAAAGCGAATTCTTAAAAATTGTAATTAAAACATGAGAGATCAAATTCCAAGATATTTTTAATCATTAATCAAATATAAACGAACGAAACAATATATTAAATATTTAATGGCATTACATCATCATATTTCGATGCACATGAAGTTATGAATATTGACTTTTGTTATTTATATATTTAATAAATTAAAAAGGGCCGTTTTGAATTTTTTTCTACAACATCCCGCGATTTAGTAAAATAAAATACACTTTCACTTCGATTACAAAACACCTATTTGAATATGGATAATTTGTGACGTTATTATAGATAAATTTGAAGTAAACGCGTGGGCGTCAGGAAGCAAAAACAAGTATGGAACTTCAGAAGAACTGCTCTACACAATATACCGTAGTGGGTAAATATGAACTGTTATCAACTCATTCACACCATATACGAACAAAGAGAACCACAGCTAATCACAGCTGTTAAACAACACAAAACCACTCACTTTTGCAAACACAATGACATGAACTTTCATGTAAGAATCGACATCACGTTCTCTTTCAAAGCTGCTGCGAAATTGGAATAATTACATTTTCATTGTAGCGTAGCTAATGGTGTCAACTCGTGGACCATAGAAGTTGAACCCTTGTCTCAGGATGAGCTTCTATCCCAGTTACCATGGATGATTTTTTTTTTTTTTTTTTGTGTATTATCTTCAGACATGCATTTTGTTTATGAAATGTTTTTAATGTTTCATTATCGATTTTAACAAATGAATAATCAGTAATAAAGTATTAAAAAAAGTTTATATTTCAAGTGAAGCAAAGCCATAGGTAATAAAATAATAAATTTTTTATTAAGTTTTTAATCAATATAGATACATAAAAATTCTTTCTCTGCATTCTCTTAACGTTTTGTTCCATTATGTACTCAATATTAATATAGGAATCACAATTTGAAGCTTTAGAATACAAAAAAAAAATGTATTTGAAAAACTTTTAAAACAAGTGCATTTTTCCTCTAAAATATAAATGTTAAACTTTATATACATATTCAAAATTCTTAACTCACATTTCTACATATTTCTGTATGTTGAATGAATAAATTCGTTCATGGTATTTGTACTACAAAAAAATAATAAAAATATTAATCATAAGCATTCATTTTATAATTAGATATTTGAATTCACAATTGCTTCATCTTTTTTATTTTGAAGGCATTTTCTTTTCAGTATTCAAAATCTTAACTCTCAAGACTTCAGAATTGAATATTCAAAATTTCAAGCAAGATATAGATTTTAAGCACTTTATATTTTTATACAGATTAAAATAAACAAAATTATATATTAACTTCAATAGAACTTACTATTTATTGTGTGTGCCTCATAACTACCAATTACTATACTATTTAGCGGGACCTACCGTTTAATCTATAGTAAAATAATCTATTCGATTCTCGTCCAGTCTCTAGTAAATAAGAATAATCCTAGAAACGTGTCTTCAGATATCCACAAATTAAAATAATTTGCAAATAAAATGTACACGCAAAATCTTCAATACTATTGTTTATATAAATTTTATTTCAAGAAACGTAAAAAAATTGAATTTAATTCATTATTTCTTGTCTTGACTTATAACTGAATTTTGAATGCGTAAAATTGTATTGTTCAATATGTTGCTTATTTGAAAAATGCAATTTAAAGTCTAATTTAAAAATCTTATCTTGGGAAGTGGAGGAACAGTTTTTTTCATTGAAAAAAATGTGAGAATTTTTTCTTTTCAAAAAATATGCTTCATAAATCAGTTCAAAACAGATTGTTTGAGAATGTTAATTGGTATAATGGTATTTTTGTCCCTTGCCAAGTTGGTCAGAGATGGCTGGAACATGTGACTCGGCGAATCAACCTCTTGCAATATAACTTATCATAACTAAATCCCATCATCTGTTATCAAAAGTAATTTTGATTTGGTTTATTGAGCCACACGTAAAATGAAGTTTGTTTAAAGCGATAAATCATGAAATCAGAAAATTAATTCTTATAATTGGAATACTCCAACACAAAAATAAAAACAATAAATAATTGTACTTTTTTTAATAAGAAATTAATAACAAAAGTCAGAATTTGTTCTAATTAATAAAAATACAATTACCAGTTACAATTTTTTACAATGTCATATTATGATTATGCACTTAATTTCAAATGTAAGAACATCAAATAATAAATATTCCCACTGAATAACAACGGAAGTTTTGGTTCCAGGATCACTTTTTAGAGAAGAGGACTTATTCACATGCATCTATTATTAAAAATGAATCCCAAACCCCTACAAATGCCTGCGTTTTAATTGGAATCGAATTTTTAACTAAAATAGGAGAAAGAAATTAATATTGGATAAAATATAATAAAACTTGTGTGTAATATAAAAATATCCCATATCTTTATATTTATGCATACTAAGCATCCACGCAACTTTTTTATACCTTCAAAATATATTATACGTACTTCTTTTTCACCGATTTTAGTAATCCAAAATTTTTGATAGACCGAAATAATAATTTAGCCGTACGTGATCATCGAATCGAAAGCAGCTCAATTGATGAAACTATTTCAAAATTTGCCTTAGTTTTCTTAAATTTAAATGTATTATTTTGTTAAAATCTTAAAAGTGACGGTCAGTTTTGATATAATTTTATTTCGAATATAAGGATAGTAATACTGTAAAAATAGTAAATTTGAAAAAAATTAAACAAATTTTTTACATTTTAATATATTTTTGCATAACTTGTATAATTTCTTTATGTATATTTTTGATATTCCAATTGTGCAATAATATAAAACTAAAGCAATTTAAGTAATACAGCGCGCATAAATAGTTTTAGTAAATTAAATAATATTCCAGTAATCGATAATTCGCAACAAAATCCTGCTCCACTAAATTACACTTTATGGCAATGCAGAAATTTAAAAACGTTCAAGCTATTTTTTTATCACTAAATAGTTTAAGTCTGATTTATATTTAATTACAATTAAATAGTTTGATTAATTTTAATTCTGATTATGCAGCTGCATTCCTCAAGGGCATAGAAAATTTATTCATTATTATATATACCATATTTACAATAATTCAATACTGTTACAAATATACAATTGTATACACATTCAAATACGTATAAACATAGCACGTGATATTTTTTATTCCTATTATCTTAGTTTGTAATCTTGCCAAGAGATGGCGCTTCACAAAATGATTCGGTTTTGATCTGAATGTGCATTGCATGATACAAATGAAATGGAGTTCCACTGGTCAGTGAAACTCGATTACCCTTTTTAAAATCATATAATGTAACATCATAGTACGGTAAATGTTATTAATGATTTGAAGGTGTTACGATATTATATATATTTGAAATAATTGCTGAATTATATCATAATGTACTAATTGTTTGTTATAATGAAAGATCTTTACACCATGTTTGGAATACCATGGGATGTGCTTGCTAAATTGAGCATTTGTTGACATGCAATCAGAATTTTTTCCTTTATAGTAAAACAAAGAAATTTTGTATTTTATGTTAATGACTTACGTACTTTATGTGCACAAAGAACAATATTTAGCTACGATTCAGAAGCAAAACAATAATTTTCTAGATTTTTACATTGAAATATTTCTTAGCAGCACAATTTTATCCACATTACACAACATTTTCCTGAAACAATTTTTTTGTAAATATTTGAATACTGGCAACGAATTCAAGACAATGATTTAATACACGAGTTTTTACATATAAAACAGTACAAAAAAAATAGTTTTCAGTAGACGCAAGTAAAAATCATTGCTTTGGAACGGACATTTAGTATTACTGGAAATAAAAATAATTAATTGAAAAGCAATAAAGTCAATTAAAAATCAATTATTCATGATATTGTCTACTTTTTCCTTTTCTATAATCTAAGTATTTCTATTATGATGTGATTTTGCAGAAATAATTTTTAGAATTCTTAATGATTTTATGGCCGATCATTTTTAAACAATACTTTTGCACTATTATTCTGGACTATTAATATTCTTTTTAAATCTGGCATCATATGTAAATTTTATTAGCTGCAATACATTCTTATGATTCTGCACCCATAAATTTAGAATTCAAAACATTAAAAAAAGACAATTTAACAGTAATATAGGGCTCACACACAAATTCCAACAGGATCGCATTAAGTGACAAGAATCCGTTTTCGGTTTGTATAACCAAAATATCTACATCATGCAGCATGGTATATCATACTTTAAGCTTTTGCAATGTATTTAAATTGATATCATAAACCGTCCCATAAATATTTACGATAAACTTATTCAACAAACAATAAAATGTATCTTTCTTCATGAGATTTTATTTAATCAAATTTAATACATTATTTTGCGAATTATTGCAAGAAAATGATCCAATAAATGCCAACAAATGGGTGCTTAATTCATGATTTTTTAACTACTATAACATCTGCCATTTTTCATTGTTTTTGAAGAAATAAAGCAACACAATAAAGCAATCCGGAAAAAAAACATTTTGAACCTTTACTAAAATGCAGTAATTTTGATAATAAATTGTTAAGAAATTCTTTTAACTTTTCTTAATATTGTGTGTGTGTGAGAGGTGTTATTTTATTTAGTTTTGATTACATAAATAACTGTTAAGACGGAATAAAGGACATTGGAATCAAAGTGATTTCACTTTAGAATGATAAGGCGTCAAAGTGAAAAAAAAAGTTTCTTTACAAAAGTGACGTAAAATGTACCGAAATAAAAATACTTATCGATTGCTTCATTATGAAGCATATGAATGATGTTCATTTTTAAGGTTCAGAACTCAAAAGATACAAATTTTAAATTCCTACGATTGAATTGTGATTTCGCTTTTTATACTTGTAATGGATGAATGATTCCAAGAAGTTCATTTCTTAAAATTTAAAGTCTGTAGAAAAACTTGACAATCTCAAAATATTTTATTTAGCTATTTTTTCATCACAAATTTCTATTTATTTTTCTTTTTTGTAATCTATTTAAAGATATTGAACACAAATATAAAAATTGGATTTTATACTTACAACATAAAAAGTAATATAGGTTGAAAAGCTTAATTTTTCACTTATTTTTAAAACTATAAATATAGTAGGAAAAATATTATAAATGCATTTAAAGCCTTGATCTATTGATTGATTGATAAGAATTTGAAGTTAAATGACAGCGCCAATAAAACGTGAACTTAAAAAAGTTGAATATGTAAATACGTAGCGTCAAGTTTCTTTAAAAAATCGCTCATGAAGTATCAATAAATCATTTGGTCCTAATTTTAATATTATCAGCACAAAACCGAAGAAATAGCATTATTATCATCGTACAAGTGATTTATAGATGGGAAGTATTGTGTGTAGATAATTTCAATTTACAGAATATTCCACAATAATAAATTGAATGCTGACTTAATTATTCTAAATTGTAACGAAAAATTTATGAAGATAACATTTATAAACTTGACAAATATTTGAATTAACCTATAAGGAAATCATAATTGATCATAGGGTGAAATTTGAATTTAGTATCTCAAAATGATGTAATTAAGAAAGAAATTTAAATTTAATTATAAATTTACTTTGTGCGATTTTTTTAATGTAAGTAGTTGTGCAAAATGCAGTTAAAACTGAATGCGATCACTGTACACTCATAACGATCAGCGAACAATTTTAGAACACGGTGTCATGGTTTCCAGACCCCGACTTCTTATTCTTATCCAAAGGGCTGCTTAATGTCGAGGGGAATTACCCGATGAGACAATGCAGAACAATAGTTTCCCAGCCGGAAGTCGGAATATTAAAAATAATTGCACCACTGTTTCGGTCGCAGGTAAATGAACAAAACTGGTTTGCAAGTGTCTTACTTGAAACAAGCAATCCGAGAAGTAAAATTCTAATCAAATATCAAACAGGAGCAAGTGAATTATATCGACTGCTGTTTGCACTAAGCGATTAATGAAATAAATATAAAATTACCCCTTAAGATTGAATCGTTTTTTCACAATAGAGCAATCTGAGTGGGAAGTAAAATTCTTCCAAAAGCAAAATGAGGAGCAAAGTTCAAGTAAGAATTTAATTTAATTGCAAAATATTGTCACCAAAAGAATACTAGAATGAATATAAAATTACCTTTATTTCTGAGTATTAAAATTATAAATATAATGGTAATTATAAACAAATGCAAATTTTTTTTTAATAAATTTAGCCGCAATTCTTAATTTTTATAAACTTTAGTTGCATGCATGGATTGTAACAATTACCGCCAAAAATATTGCGTTTTTAAGATGGATGTATTGCATTACAAACAGCATAACAATTGGAACAGTTTGAAATTATTTGGAACATTTAAAAATTTTTTTTATTTTGATTGCTAGTAAATTACATCTTTACCTGGAATCGTTGATGAAAAAGATTACCAAGAAAGAATATCGTGAAAATTAATCACACATCTATTTCCTGCAAATGATTAATTAGAACTTTTAATTAAATGTTAACAGTTGCTCATTAAAATTTTTAAAAACCATGTTGTATTTTTTAAATTTTCATAATAAGAATTTGGATAAAAAAAAACCACCATCAAAACAATCTTCGTTTAAAAAAAGGCTAAAGACAGCGATTCTAAGACACAGAAATATATTTCACAAATAGCATAAAAACAATTTAAAAAATTTGAAAAAAAAATGGTCTTTTGATTAATATTTTTGCCAATTCACATGGAACGTTGATACGTATGGTTACTAAGCAAAACTATTGTGAAAAATAACAGTACATTTATATTTTGCAACTGATTAATTCATTTATATTATGTTATTGATTAATTATGACTATATTCATAGTTTTTATTTAATATTGTTTATTAACTGTTATATTTTTTAAAAAGAAATAGCCATCAAAACAATCTTAGTTAAAAAAGCGTTCTTTTGGAGTAATCTTAATGTATGTGAATTAAATAAATGTATAAAAAAGAATACGAAAGTAAGAATTTCCGAAATTCGAGAATTTAAGAGCCGTGATATTTGGATATTTTTATAATTCTAGAAATTCGTCCACAAATATTAATCTAAACTACAAGTTGTACATATTTTTACAGGCATAAAGTTAAAAATAAAAACTGAAATTTATTCAAGAAATAATAGACGCAGCTTTCTTAAAATACATTTAAGGAAGACTAAACCCTCGTTTACTTCATAGCACTTAAATTGTTGAGTCTAATGAGGTGGACATAAATATATTTTAAGAACGTGTCACGAGGAAATAATTGGATTCTATCCTGGTGATTATCACGAAAAGGAAGACATATGTCCTTTGAATCAGATGACAAATTTATGTTAGGATGACTCATATATAAGGATCAAAATACTTGAAGAGGATACGTAAAAACTTTAAACGGGTCACAATTGCAATACTTCTGTTGTAAATTTGTTTGATCTATGAAGAAAATCGCTCACGATTGATAATCAAAGAGTGAACTCACGATTCACACGCACAAGATCTGAAAAAGTGAGCATCTTGCTCAATAAGCAGTTCACCAAGTTCACTAAATGAAGCAGAATAACAATTTAGAGATGTATTATTCTACTTCCCCATCCCAAAAAGTAATTACTTTTGTTTTGAAATTTTTTTAAGGATTTTGTGGTCGAAATGGTGAATTTACAAAGCTTTTAGCTCTAAGAGTTGTTTACAATTTTCTTTCCTAAGAAAAATGAGAAAATGTTCTACTTATCAGTAAACATAACAACGCTTAAAAATATCAATATATTGCGCACTAAAAGTCGTCAATTTTTTAATTAAAATTTTAAAATAAAAAATATGAAGTTCATCTATCATTGGGATTTCGAAATTAATAAATATTTTTACTGTGTACAATGGGAAAGTATTTTTTTTATTTTAGATTACATAAGTTGACACAGCCCTAGTTGAAATTTTTACATTATAATTCTGTTCCACAATTTTCATTTGTCTTCCTAAAAGAAGTGGTATTCAAATTTGGTTTGTTTGTCGCCCAATGATCATTTCTTTCAAAACAAGTAATTAAAGTTTAAAGTAGATTCCGAACGACTACAAGCATAAAAGGCCCCGAGATAGGTTTCGAATCCACGAACTATTAAACTGAAGACCAAATGGCTATATATTCAACAGCCTATTCGATGAATTCCGATCTGGATTATTCATTCATTATTATTATAAACAAGATGTAAATTTATAAAAAAAATAATAAAGGAAAGGTTTAGAAAAAAATCACTAAACAAAAGCAATCCTTTTTCATTTTATTTTCTTTTTCTAGAACATTTATTTACATGAAAATGCGATAAGATAATAAAATAAACAGAGCGAAAGGAAAAAACACTTTTATTGTGAAATATTGAGATAACTGACGACCATCCATCGCAAATAAAAAAATGTTTGGAATCCAGACTATTTTTTTCAACGTCCATTCATAAAATGCATCAACATCAATAAATAAAAATACGTTTACACATATTAAGCTGAAAATTTAACTTCTTATATTATAAAAGTGAGTACTTTTATTGTATCACAAAGCTTTTTTATATTATCGGCAAAATGCTTATTAATAATCAATTTTTAATTTACACATATTCGTAATATATTCCATTTATTTATATATTTAATTTCTTTACAGAACGTAATATTAAAGTTCTTAAAACACATTTACATAAGAAATATAAAACAGAAACAGTTTTAAGTTATATTATTCTTAACATAAATGAATTTATTTTTGAATGAGAGATTTTGAGCATAAATTAAGGAAAGTAAAGCAAAAACAAGTATCCACTGAAGTAAAATTAGTTCATATCAAACAATAAACTGTTTCTTAAAAATGTGGAATGGAACAAACTTGATCATTCGAACAGTTATTTTTGTTACATTAATATGAAATGAAATTTTAAAATTAGAAAATTATACCTCCGATATTTTACATTTATTGCAATTTCTAAGTCGCAACGATTTTGTATCTAGCTTAGAATCCCTGCATAAATCAGCAATAAACGAATACTTAGAATTTACTGTACAAAATAATAGAAATCACTAATCATTAAAACATTTCTTTCAGTAAATATATCCTTACGCAAAATAACTTTCTGTTCAATAATGATAAAAAAATAATTTAAAAGTAATATATATTACGCATTATTTCAATAATAACTATTAATTCATTTTTTAGTTCTAAAATATGAAAATGAATATCTGAAAATACAAATTAACTTTTAAAATGTAAAATATGAAATCAACGCAAACTAAAAATTCTCTTTCTGATTTCATGTTCTTAACTTATAAATAGCAATCAAATTAAAATCTGAGGTTTAATTTGAAAATTATATCAAATTTTAATTGACATAATCACCGCTTTTACAAAATGTTCTCTTTAAGAGTATAAAAGGAAGAATATTTGAATTATTTACATGAAAGTTAAATTACCCACACAACAAATAAAAATAAAGGTAAAGTGCAGTAAATGATATCTTATCAGTATCATTTTAATCAATGAAAACATAACCTTCTACTAGTATTAATATTGCAAATAATTTCT
>CM075852.1:15180318-15200318 GCA_037975125.1 Latrodectus hesperus | reverse complement strand
TGCTACCTGGGACTGCAGCGATGGGAAGAAGTTGCCAGGGAGGTGAGTCATGGATATTGCTCACCGTGACGTCATCGCTTGCTGATATTGAAGGAAGAACGGAATTCGTTATCAACTCACTCAGATTTTTATTGATAACTATCAATGAAATATTTTCAATGGTTGTTAGGAAACATCCCGGATTCAATGATTTTTTTATTTATATATTTATGATAACTCATTTCGCGATAGATTCCTACGTCAATTAATAACAAATATATTACACCACTACGAGGAAGATGGACACTAAATTTCGCAGTGTTCTATGAAGATAGATTTTAATTCTTAAATATATATAGAAAATGAAGTTTATTGTTGTGAATACCAATTTTATTCAATGATTTTATTATTTTTTCTTATGATTTAAATATTATTTTTTAAGTAATATTTAATTAATTTACAATAAATACTAGTAAATATGGAAAAATTACTTATTTTTAAAAGTTTCAGAATTTATTCCGGTCATTTTAAATACAGTCACGTGACTTGTTGGCTACGTTCTGCTGATAAGGTTAGTTAAAAATCAACTAACGGCGCTTTTTTTATTTTTTCATTTTTTTTATTGGTAGTATGAAATGGAGTATAATTTTAATAAACTTCCATATATATTTCCCTTGATCTTAAATTTAAACCTGTTATAAACAGGAAATCGATTTGAGTTGGTTGCCAAACGAACTGTATTAAAGACATTTAATTTAATTATTTCCAAAGGTAAATGTGTTTAATTATAATTGTTTAGTATGTATAGTATACAAGATGTGTTCGAAAAGCTCAGTGATGGGTCTCATAATTAAAAAACCGCGCCGGTTAGGATCTTGCACCCACGCAGACGCAGTGAGAGAAATGTCATCTAGAGCCATCTAACGGCCATTTTACGACAGATAAGAGGAAGGGCACGCTATGGCATGGTCAGCGTGACGTGGAGCAACGCATAAACACAAAGTTTTCCTTCAAGTTAGGCAAAACGGAGACACATGACATGTTAGTGAAAGTTTACGGTCAGGAAGCAGTGAGTAAAAAGTGTGTTCATGAGTGGTTCCACACTGCGATCCGTGTAACCCAATTCCTGGACAGGCACCCACCAGGTTCCAGTTTTGGATCACCCTCCATATTCTCCAGATCTGGCACCCGTGGTTTTCTTCCTTTTTCCCGCCTCAAAGGAATTCAGAAAGGCCAACACTTTTCCGACATTACTGAGATCCAACAGCGTGTGACAGCGGTGCTTCGAGCCTTACCGAAAGAAGCGTTTGCAGACCGTTTCCAACAACTGTACCCCCGATGTCAAAAGTGCATTGTTGCTAATGGCGAGTACTTTGAAGGCCAGTAAAGCTATTTTGCTTGTTTCTCTTGTTTCCTTTTTTTAAGGCAAAATTCACTGAACTTTTCGAACACACCTTGTATTACCTAACAAGGTTTGAATGTACATAATATTTGTTTTGAACAGGTGTTAATGCAATCGATAACATTTTTAACACTGAATTTTCTACGAAAACATTTGTATTCACAGAATGCTTTATACGAATAACATTTAAAAAAAATATTTTGCAAAATAACCAAGTTTCTCAATGGTCGCAGCGTAGAAGTAAAATTTTTAAAATATATAAGCTTTGAATTTGTTAGTGAATTTATAAAACTTCGAATTATTTCAGTCTCTTTTTGGTTACCATTTTTTCTGAGCCCGGCATCCATGTATGTGATAACCAAACTCTGTCATCTTTCTGGTGTGACAGTGGAACGCTGCAGAGGATCAGCTGCCATCACTCGGCCGATACGTGCCACCTGAAATCTAAATGTGTCAAGTGTGCACACAACAGGAGGGACTGCCCTCATAATTAAGTAGAAACCCCCAAATGCTCCAACTGTCATGCCAATAACAAAGGCTGCCCTAAATTTCCAAAACCAAAGTCAGCCAAAACCATAAAAACTAATACGGGAATAAAAACCCAAGTAAAAACTAATACAGTTGAGACCCGGAGTCTCGTACGCGAGAGCTACCTCCCACCCCCACTCAAGACACAGAACAAACTCCTCTGTTGGCTACTTCAGAATTACATGGGAAGTTTCTCAGAATAAATCTTTCTAATGAATGAAATGAAAGATATTTTTAATATAATTCCAATTAAAAAACTCAAAGAAATTAAGTCCACTATGGACAAACTACTTAAACTGACTCAATATTTTCAAGACATAGAATAATTTAATTTAACTTATGTAAATTTTCCTAATTAATTTAATAATTTTCACTTACTATTACTTAATTATATCAATATCTATTAATCTTTCTATCAATATTTTACTTAAAAATAATACTTTAATTCAAGATTTTCAAACAAGTTAAATTTTTACTAAGCTCCTCCCACTCAAGTAACTAACCAATGATGTGCCAGTCAGTCACAGTTGTAGCTCACCAACATGAGGCATTTTTTAAACCCCTAAAATATTCTAAATTGTTGAGTTGCACTGGATAAATTATTGAGGTAAAAGGACAAACAAATGATAAAAATGATTATTCGTATTTATTTAATCATTTGCATATTATTCTTTCGTACTAGTTCATTTTCACGATTCCTGTTATCGAATCAGCGTTTCCAAGATAGTCGCCATCGCTTCTTTCTAAACTGGCGGCACGAAGAAAGATAATCACCAAGTTCAAAATATTCATATATATATATATACAAGCTGACCCAGCCACGCGATGCAGTGGCTGAGTTTTTAAAATACATTGAATCAATTTTTTACTAATTCTTGGGTTCAATCAAATTAATATTTTCTAAAAAAATTTAGAATAGGTTCATTCATAGGAGATTAAAAATAAAACGTTTCACCAAAATTTAATAGTAATAGGTAAAGTATCGAAATTTTGAAATTAAGCACAAATCAACATATACTTTCTGAATTTACATTTTATTCATCTTATATTAAATTATAGTTTGTAATCAGTGACTTACTTATAAAATATACTATATAAATTAAAGACATCTAAAAATAAATTGTTATAAATGAGGTAGGTAACATTGACATCGAACTATTATTATTTTAATTTTAAATTATATTAAAACTAAAAATTTTTTCCGCGGCATTATACTGAAATAAAAAAAATTAAAAGAATTTATCATTTGAATAAATAAATTAGATCAAAATGTTCTACTGAATAAATTAATAATTATCAAATTATAAAATAAAAATAAAAAATAATAAAAGGCTATCAAGAAATACTTACATATTTTCGAGGTGGTATGAAAATTAGTAGAGAAAAACAATAATAAATAAAATTTTATTTTACTATTTATAATATTAAAAATATTCAAACTGAATACTGCACAATAATAACACAATACAAAGTATAATTATGAAAATGATTCACGAAAAATTGTTATAGTATCATTATACATCATGAAAATATATGTAAATTCTATATTTAACCACGCGCTTGCGCGCGCACGATAATTTTCTCGAAGATGGTATAATCTAGAAAAATAAACACGTCGCCATCTGCCGAATACCTGTGCAACTTAGATGCTAAACCGCCATCTATTAGGAACTTACAGAACTAACCTAAAAAAATAAAAAAAAATTAGGGTTGTACTACCCCTAACATTTAGGGGGATGAAAAATAGATGTTGGCCGATTCTCATAGATACCGGATAAGCACAAAAATTTCATCAAAATCGGTCAAGCCGTTTCGGAGGAGTATGGCAACGAAAACTGTGACACGAGAATTTTATATATTAGATATATATTTTGTTACACTCAAAAGTTTCTTATATCAAATGTAAATATTTATTATTGAATGGTGATTCTCTCGCACGATTACAATATCTAAAACTTCATCGATTCTTGAGAATAGAAATCAGAAATTTTGGCGTTTAGAATAACTCCTCATTTGACGATTTATGGTGCCGCGATTGTCTTAGTTATGCATTGTGAAAACTAATTAACATCGGCATTTTTAATTCATTTTTAAATTTCTCACAAAATGTTTTTGAATAATACTCTGTTTTCTTCTCTAATAAAACTTGTCTCAAAAATAGCTGTTAGGCTTATCTTAGGATAAACAATGCTACTGCGTACTTAAAATTTTATAGAAGTTCTCGATTAAGCACAGATGACGACTATTTAAAAGGTCAACCAATTCCTGATAACAAAGGCGTGGAAATAAGCAGTGTGATTTCGCTAATCTTTCTTGCTCATCAATCACCGTCATTTCTATTGCAAACTGTTCCTAAAATAGAATACAACATTATGCTAGTTCCACTCACAAATAGAAATGATTTATAATTTTGTTAAATCCAAATGAATTACATCAAGAATCCTTCAAATCAGTAGAACTTCTAACTATCAAAATTATGTTATTTTATGATATTTTCCTGCTACTTTATTTTCCAATAATCAAGTAAATTATTGCTTAGCAAAAAATGACAGTAAATATATAATTAATGTTTTAAAAACAATACAAGCCAGCAATTCATGATCAGTCTGTGTCTTGAATATTTTAAATTATTTATCGGGAAATAGCTAATTATTTACAAATGTAATTTTACTTATTAGTTACATACAAAGAATGCAAAATAGTGGGAAAAAAATTGACGCGCTTTTGTAAACGGCTGTACTAAATTTTAAAGTCCCATTAATATTTTTATTTTATCCATCTGATAAATCCCTTTATCAGATGAAATGAATGTCACGCGACTTCAGCCGTACAAGTTATTAAGATAATTACTTTCTAGTGTAAAAATTTGAATGATGTATTTAATAACAATAAAACAAATATGTAAAGTCAATTTTAAAGATTAAAATTAGTGAAGATTTTAAAGGCCAGAATCACACAGTTTGCCAAATAGAAAACTGAATCCGCGGCGTTTGAGTAAAATCCCGAAGGACCAGGAAAATTCTTCGAGGCATATTCAATAAAAATGAAGGCAAGGAGTTAAATTTTCAAAAAAACTATTGAAATAAATGTGACAGTAATAGCATGCAATTAAAGACACACTTAAGGCACAATTTATTTGTTAAAATAACTACACATTATTTTTAGCAACAACAAAAAATCATTTAACAGGAAAACAAAAAAGAATAGCAAATTGGCAGTCAAAGCCATTAGAAAACTATAATAAATGTGTCCCAAGTGTTTTTCCTTTTGTGATGTAAATGTACAGGAATACCTATTAGAGCACTCGCTTAAAAAACACAAATGATTATTAAAGTAGCAATTATGTATTTGGCATATAGTTTTCAATTGCTGGCCAACAGCTATGCATCATTTTTGGCGCCATTTTTTTCCTTGATGGATTCTCCACAAAAACTCCATGCGCTTAAGTTTTCAACCTTGTCCTATACTGATTACAGAAAACTTCTGATTAGTTTCATAGATGTCGAATGTTTGTCACTTGACGACCACTTCATACACACAAAGGTGGAATTGAGCCCACGAACCATCCTATATGTATGTTCAACAGTGGATCGAATCTGGGATCTATGTTTCAAAAAGCCATGTCCAACCACTAGGCTTCGGAGAGCCCAAAGGATTATTTGTAACTAAACTGTTTTATTGTGCTGTTTTTATGTGGGCTCCACGAAAAAGTTCTTTTCTTTCTTTCTCTTTTTTTCGGTGATATTATAAGCGTATAATTTATACCAACTGGATAGATAAATAGGATAAAAACGAGATAAAAAAATTATGGAAACGGATAGATTTAAAAATTAAATAAAACAAAAGTATTTATGAAATCACTGCAATATTTGAGATATATTTTTTATAATAATTACTAAAAACATTAAATTCTAGTGTAGTAAGGGATTGTTTTACGTTATTAGACACACATTACACACTATGGTTAGAATAGAACTTAAGAAGTATTGAACTTTTAATTACATTTGGTAAAGCGAACGTTTCTTATTTTAGTGTTCTTTGTTCCAAATTTAATCGATGCAATCAAATTGAATGCTAAACTTAGTGTTTTTTAGCAATAATTAATTCATGTGTCTTATACAATGTTTTAGCAAATTTAGCACAAGATTAATTAGTTTTGTCCTTATAATAGGGTTATCTTTAAATTAAATAAATTCATTAATTCACCAAGAATAAGAAAACTAAATTATGCTTCGTAAATATGTCTTAATCACGAAATATTTATTTCTGGCTTAATATCAAGTGAACCGGAAAATTCTGTCGATTTTTGGAAGAAAACAAAATACCAAATTTTCTTACGTCAAATAAACTTTATTAAATAACATAATTACCATTTCAGCGTATGGACTTCTTTCCAGCGTATGGATAGTTTTATACCTTATTTTTTTCCACCGTATACCTTCGGGTGGGTCGATGTATCTTTAAGGTTATACCCCATTTTTAAAAAATATTTCATCGCTTGATGGGAAAAATTGAACCAGCGCTTGTCTGACATCTTCTACGGTTTTGAATTTTTCGCCCTTCAAAAAATTTTGTAAAGACAAAAACAAGTAATAGTCGGAAGATAATAAGTTTTGGGAATAGGATGGATGCGACAGAATTTCCAAGCCTTGTTCTGCAGCTTTTTGACGAACTCTTTTCTCGGCCTCTTTCTTGGAAAACCGCCGGTTTCTTTTCTTGGAATGTCTTTAAATTATCCAGTTACTGACAATATTTCTCCAAACTTAATTTTTCCTTCAGTTTTAAGAACTCATACTATATTAGTTCTCGAATGTCCCATCATAAACACAATTTTCATATTCAGCATCAAATTTGGCTTAGAGGTGGAAGGGTTAGATTTTCCAGGTGTGTGTATGCCCTTTTGATGCCTCTATTGGTAACACACTTTTCATCCCCAGTCATCATCCTGTTCAAGAAAGGATCGATTTTATTTCGAACAAGCATATGACACGACTCTATCATTCAAATTATTCTAACTTTATTTATGTGGCAACCATTTCGAATATTTTGACATCAATCAATCTTCCGAATAGGGTCTGAAATGGTCTGCTGGGCTGAGCGAAGCCTTTTTGCGATCTCTAATGTTGTCAGAAAAGGTTTTTGCTTTAATATGGTTTTAACAACATTGTTGTTGAACAACTTCGTCGCCTGTAACGTGGTTTATCAGAAAGATCGAAATCACCTGTTCTAAATTTTTTAACTATCTTCTGCATGTCCTGTCAGAAACGGTACTCTCATTAAACGCTTTCAATAAAAGCTTCTGGAGCATTTCTGGCATGTTGAAATGCGTATGAAATACAGTGGCGTAAATAAACTTTCTAAGTAACCAGCTATCGCATCACATTTTAGATTAACATGAATCACCCTTGTTTTATTTAATTTCCAACGTCAGTATGTATACATTAAGCGATAAAAACAGAGAGCCGAACATCTGCCAAATAAACAAGTGCTTAAGTGTCAAAAATTATTGTCATAGAAACAAATAGAACTTTCCAGTAGACCTAATATATTTATAACAATATTCATGATAATTTAAATACCTTAGATTTTTATCGGAAAAATATAAAGTTTTAAGACATTATATGCGTTAAGAATAAACTAAGTATATTTAGTCAAAAGAGAATTAAAAAATTGTATATACGTATGAATCTTTTTCATAGCAGTAAAATATTTGAATTTATGCTAAAAAATAAATAATTATATACCAGAAATAATATTTATTTTTATAATCAGTATTATTTTAATTAGTTTGATATGCATATCTTACATACTAACATATTAATTAAATTTCTGCAAAAAAATTTTTAAATAAGTAATTAAAAAGTAATTTTAATTTTATGAAAGATATCAATTCCGATTTAACTTTTTGAAATCCCTCGGCTACAAAATTATTAGATGTCATTATAACTTATTACATCTTATAAAAAATATGATAAAATAAATATTAATTCAGTCAGTCTTTAGTTAATTTAGCCATATTGAATTCTTGAGAATTATAGGGTTGTTTTATATTTAGGGTTACATATATCATTGTTTTTCTATTAATCACCCTCTTATCTTTTAAAATATTTACACACTCTTTTAAAAATCGTTTTCATTTGAAATTTTTTATAGTAATCATACTTGGGAAGAAAAGAATCTTTTGCATTAAATCGAACAAAAATCATTTCCTTTATGAATGTGAATACCTGGTAAAAAGAGTTTATTTGGAATTGCGCAGATAGACAACGTTTTAAAATTTTTTATTCATCTGTCATTTAAATAGCAGGATTTCTTAAGATGTGTCAGAATTGCTTACGAATTAATAAAAAACAAACAACTTAGGAGGAAAACGATTAAAAATGTATTCAAAGAGAAAGAAACTGTTGCGAAATAAAATGCGCTTATTTTATTTCTGCGTATGGCAACACTTTCTCAACAGCAGTAAAGGTGAAAAGTCAGTGCATTAATCACATAGCAAATAATAAATGCGTAGTATATAGGTATGAGATATTTATAAATATAACATTTATCATAGTATTTTGTTTTAAAATTAGGAAATGGAATATTTTCAATTATCTATAAAGATATTTGTTCTTTTATTAAACATTGTTTTCCCGTATATTTCCACAATGATTTTTAAAGCAAAAGTTATTTTAAAGTAATGTCTAACATTTTATTCAAATCAACAGAAAAAGAATATAAACTTTAAAACTCAATGCCTATTAGAAAAATCTTATTTTATTATTTTACTTATTTATTTATTTATTTTTACTGGATTTTATCTGCCTTAAATTTTCAAAAAGCATACTGTTAAACGAATTTTGAATCATGGTCTAAAAATGTGATCGACACCCGGGCTGGCATTTTCCTTTCCATTCTATAGGAGGAACATTTGATTTTCGTGTGCCTATTCTGCATCAACAGAACGGTCTTTGATTGTCTAATCACATTGTCTGAGGCCCTACTTTTTAGACACAAAAACTATATTTTGCTACCATAATGTCGAGAGACATTTACAAAATATTACAAACTTTTAATGATTGTGGTTTCATTCCTGCGCATGTGCATTGAAATGAATTTTTTATCATGTGTGATCAATTTTAATAGTTACACTTTATTACTATTTGAGTCAGCTCTAGCACACAAACGTCATTAAAATTCCAGAACAATCTATTTCCATAGATTTTCTATAAGAAAATTTTGAGATAATTTTTTACGAATATTTTCATAAATAATAATTATTTTATAAAAAAATTATTAAAATTATAAAATTATTTATAAAATGAAAGCTATTTACAATTTATTAATTTAATTTTAGAAAATATCAGCCTGTAATTTCATTTGTTCCGCGAATGCAATTTTTTTAAATTTTAACATGATTAAGATTAATTTTTATAGCAATGAGCACACAATTCTTACATTTTGAAATATTTTAAATATCCATCAAAAATTGTATGATTTTAAAATTGGAATGATATTTTATCTATAAACTAACATTTTAAAAAACAGTGAACTCAAACCATGTCATAGTATTGCATGAAAAATCGTTCAATAGTTTTAGAAACTTACATGGCAAAGACGTTTGGGGTAAGCTAGGGTGTCTTTCTCGTGACCAGAGGGCAGCAAGTTCAGTACTTGATCCCGCTGAAGGGAGTCGCGGTGTCTGTTACAAGTTCTATAGGGATTAATATCCTTCTATCAGTAGGACTGGAATAGGCGAGAAATGTGCCATCTCAGGTGTCATTTGAGTGTAATTCAAAATCACGAGGTTGTGGGGAATATTTGGAAACTTGTGTGTGGCTAAGCAGAAATAGACAGCATTAAAAAATGGCCATAACTTTACTTAACTTTACAGGAAGGCGCAGTGGCCCGGTTTGGAGACGCGTCTTTCTGGTGACCAGGAGGGGATGAGTTTTATACCTGACCCACCCTAAGGTTCACGAATGGCAACTGAAGCCACGTACACCGCAAAGGCCTCACAGTAGTCTACATGGGACAGCTATCTTTGAAACACAAGACCATAAGTTTGATCCTAGTCACCAAAAAACAACGGGAAAGGGATGTTACTGTTTTGCTTTCTGCGTGCACCTCCCTTGGGGTTCATTCGCTGGTTTTATTCATTCTTTTTTCTTTGTGCCACATGAATACACTAAATTATCTAAAATAAGTCTTTCCAAAAAAAAAAAACTTACAAGAAGGCAAAATGCCTTACACAATGACGTACAGCCTACAATGCGAATTCAAAAAGTCCTTCCACTGTTGTATCATGATATGGAGAGGAGAGTGCCGGCTTAGCTGTCGACCTCGTCATTGGAGTGTCGTTCAACATTAAAAAACCAACTGATTGCTTTTGTGAAAATCAAACACTTAACAGACGAGAGCTTTCGATTTCGTTATGTGCGGACGTAAGAGACACAGGAGACATAGAGTGGGAGTGTGTCCGAGCGAGAGGAACGGTGGGGTGTGAAAAGACGAGTGGTTGCGGAGGTCCAGGCAATGGAAAATATATGTGTTTCGAATAAAGTAAAAAGAACCATCTAAATTTATGTTTGTGTCTGTAATTAATGTTATGTTTGTTAATGTAAAATAAATCTGTCGTTAAAAAAAGAAGATATTTTGGTATTTCTGTGAACGATCCTGGAAACGACAGGTTCGTGAAACAATCGCAGCTTTTTTGGAGTCTTACAATCTGCAGCAATAGACAGCTGCAACTGTATTGCAAACAAACATTAATTAACTTTATATGATAGAATTTACACTGTCAAAAATATTTTGATGATAAATTGGTTACATTTTCCAAAAATATAGCATTATCATAAGATAGACTACATAGTTGAGACTATGGTAAACTTTAATTTGTGTTATTCATTAAATGCGTTAGAAAAATAGTGAAGTAAGAATTTTTTAAAAAAATTGTTTTATGGATGACTTCACATGTGTCGTATATCTGTTTCCTTTTTCTAACTATAGACCAATAGGAGATCGCTCGCTTTTCCATCCTAGGAAGGATAAATTCCGGGAATTTTCCTCCAAAAATGTAGTTAAGTGCTGAGCACTTGTGCTTTATTTAGAAGAGTCTTTTTTCTTCGGATGAGTGCAAAGACTCTTCAAGTACAACATTCGTGCCGCTACCAAGAGCACTTCATCCGAAACTCTGAATAAAGACTTCTGTGAGCAGGGAAGAAAGCGAAAAGAAGATATTGGATGTTGCCAAATATGAGCATCGTACACTCAACTAATATTAAAGAAGTCCGAGGCATTCGCTGTTTTTTTATTACGAGAATGGGAGTGTTTTCCACATTGTTTTCGAGATTTTGTATAATTCTGTGACGTCATTGTGGGATGTGAACCTCGTTGAATGACACCGTTTGGAAGAATAATTATAAAAGGAATTTTAAGATTTATATCCGTGGGAAAACAATTTCTTTTTATGAAAGAAAAGCTGTGGTTATTTTTGTTGAATGAGTTATGTTTCTAAATGTGGAACTATTTCTAGGGGATTAAGTAATATGTGAATTATTTTTTCCGAAACTAATCATATAACAACAATATAGCTTCAAATTATTTGTTAGATTATTGAACTTACAATTGTGTTTTGCTTATTTTCGTTCATTGCCGGATAGCTTTTTACGTTGAAGGCCACTGAAAAAAATAAATCCTTGTTGGATTTTAACTCAATGAAATGACGACGTCAACACTTAAATAGGTATTTTCTTCTCCAATCTTTCGCACCATCCAAAAGGAGGACTATTTCACTCATAAAAAAGTTCAGCTATCATAAGTCCTATAATAAAAATGCATTTAAAGTGGAGCTGGTATCGAACGCACTGCTTTCTAGCCAGAAGACTGAATTTTTTCTCAACCATGGTGCCATTGTTCTAACTTATTATTTTCGTTCATCGTGTATTGCCGTAAAAATAAATCCTGATGAATACCAACCAAAATTTATGGATTGCTTAAATGTGGAATTTTTGTGTATAAAGAAGGATTATGAAGTATCTTAACAGAATATGCCTCTTTAATTAATTTAATGTTCATTTTCCATTCCAGTAGTTGAATTTTTTTCAGTTAAAATCTCAAATATGATATGACTTGTTTTTATTTCCGTTGTGCCTTCCTGCTGCCAGGACCTTTGAGCACAACAAGGGACCGGAAGGGATAACATTTTACATATTGGGGCACCCAGTGGGTGTGCCACTGCTGCCCAGGAAGTGAGTGGGTCATCGTCATTTTGAAGCAAGGACCAAGCATAAGACCCCCAGATTTAGCCAGTCACACCTAGAGGTATCATTTCACATGGAGGACATTGCGACCATGACCTAATTAATGTTCAACAACAGCTTTTAGCGAACACTGCAGATCTTCGTTTATATCGGGATTCGAACTCGCTAACTTCCGAGAACAAAATCCTGCGTCCTAACTAAACGAGCCAACCCGCCCTCAGTATACTATGATTGAGATTCATCTAATATACTATCATAAGCTTCAATTTTTCACTGTAAAGTTCTTTAGCATCAAAAATTTCAAACTTTTAAATTTTAAAGTACAATATATATGTACTAACGATCATAATTAATTGCGAATTGATTATTTCCCTATTTTCATGATTACTCGTAAGAACTACCGGGCAATCGAATGTAACAAACATTTTTGATGGATGACAATCAAGTTTGATTTTTTTAAAGGCTCCCTTTTTCACATTTTTTTACAGAACTTGTTTTCATAGTATTATCAAACTGTCAAAATAAGATTATATTCTTAATCCTTTTCTTAATCTATCTCTTTATAATTTTGATTTGGTGAATAAAACTGCGATTAGGTTTGATCCGAAAGTCGCATATATCTAATATATCCGTGTTCATCTTGAATGTAATTTAAAGTAATACAAAAAAAAAAAACTGATGACACCCAATAGAAAAATAATGATTCCGCGTGAATGCTTCCTCATTTAGCCAAACCAATGTCCGCCATTTCTCTGTAGAACATTGTATGCACCCAAGAAGCTGACCCATGATGCGACTGCACGACCTGGCATTTAAGGTTGACTCGTCAGCAGATGCTGCATGCAATGAGTTCAAGACGCGCTGCTGATCCACCCTCACGGAATATTTGCTTATGCTTATCGTGACTGTGACCACAGTGCATCACCGGATTAGGGTAATCTACGGCGCACGCGCATAATTTATAGGACGACATTGCGTTCCACTTTGACTCGTAAACAGTAACGATTGTTCTTCGCTGCTTTGTTTGCAAGAAACTGACGAAGGCACGAAGAGGACCCGAGCTGTGTTGTCACGTTCTTCGAATGCAATATCCATTCGGACTCAGTATCACTAAGTGTACCAAAGGGTTGGATTTATGACGTTTCAGATAACAGTATCAGCCTTGTTTCTTTCTGGAGGGAATGATAAGGAAAGCTAAATAAAGAAGACGGTAAATAGGTTTCTTATCCTTATCAGTTGTTTTTTTCACGTTTAACGATAAAATATGGGGGGATTTCTTTTCAGCGAATGGGGAATAACATGAATAAAGTGTAGACAATAAATTCTTTCTCTTCTATTGCATACGAAAAGATAAAAAGTAAGCTTGAATTCATAAACACGTGGGGAAATCTTTCACTAACCACGTTTCCAACATTCTTTTCAAATATTGCTAGTTAAAAATATGATTGATATATAATAAAAATCAATACATTTCATAAATTCACATATAAGCAAAGCTTTTATTAGTAAAGGAGCAATATTTTATGCGGGATTTTATTATGTTACTTAACATTCATGTCTGTTGTGTGGAATTTGTATTGCAATTGGGAAAATTTTACATTATCGAACTGTTAAATCAAGAGAAAATTGAATTATATTGTTTTACATTTAAACGTGAATGTGAAAATGTCATAATTTAAAAAAATGATAGATTCTACTATAAAAAATACTCATTTATTTGTAACACATTTCGAATAATCTTAATCAAAAATGAACTTAGAGTGTTTTGCTTTAATTTTAAGAAACGTCCCTCCAAAAAATTTGGGTGTGATGGTGAATTATTTGCTTTCCATTTTTTTTTTAAAGAAATGTAAATTTATTTTTATTGTTTAGCTGAGAGTCTTAAAATGAGTTGGTAAATCCCAGATGGGGTGGCACGCGCAAATATTCAACATAAGTTAAAATACACAACTTAAAAAAATCCATTAAATGTCCATTTATTATATATTAAACATTTTTCCAACTAATTACTATATTTCGTATTTTCAATGAAGTACCTTCTATTTTCTTTGAAATTTTAAGATATATACTGAACATTTTTCCAACTAATTACTATATTTCGTATTTTCAATATATTGTTTTTCCATTTGGTATTTTCAATGTATTATTCTTCATCTAATATTTGATTATTAAGTTTATAAAATATACTATTAATTATACATATATGTATATATACATGTACATGCACACACACACACACACACATATACATACATATATATATGTGTATATATATATATATATATATATATATATATATATATATATATATATATATATAATTAATGAAAATTAAAGTCTATAACATACGTAAATGAAACATAAATGAACGAAAATATACAGCAAGTAGAACAATAGAAGCCAGAAAAGATTTTTTAAATCAAAAAATGTTTTAAATGATTATTTTTCATACAAAAGAAAATACAGAGTAATGTAGGGCAAATAGAGAGTAATGGAGTTATTAATGAAACTAAAAACTAAAACCAAAAAATTAACGTTTACAAAAAGTGAAACATAAAAATTTGTCTCCTAGCAATCTGCGGAATAGAAAGAAGGGAAAGAAAGAAGTTCATTTCAGTATTGTAACGGTTTCGAAATATAAATAATATTATGTGTATTTTTGTGGGTGGGATTTTTCAACATTTTAGTTGGTAATGGTAATATAAAAGTATTATTCCGTTTGTGGAACTATGTTAGCGCCCAACAGTGAATCCGTGAGTGGTTGTAAATTAGAAGTTCGTAAAAACGAGGGTCTTCTGTACTGTGGAAGGTTGAGCAGGGAAACATCAAGTGAACAAGACTTCCAAATATTATGTCTGCAATGATTATTTACATGCGATTTGGTAAATCGAAAATAACTAATTCATTACGTAAATTGTACAACTGTTGCGATCCCAAATGAGAGAGATTTACCTCTCGGCAAAAATTGCATTATCGTTAGCAATTATTGCGAGTGGAGAAGAATGTCTTCTGATCAAAATAATTTATGGATATTGATTAGTTAGATTTTTAAAAGAGGAGAATTCAAAATAGAAGGTCTTACATAACATTTGTGAATATGAAATTCACCTTGATATGAATTTCATCCACATAGAAATGGTAACCACCGCGATGAATTTTGCTGGAAGATATCACTATGAGATATATTTAATCAGCAAAAGAGTCGAGCAACCATTACGTCATATGCGAGTCACTAAATCAGTCAAATTCAGAATGCCTCCTCCTCAGGTAGAACTCAAAAGGAATGTACAAAACAAACAATATAAGTCCGAAGATGTAAAATAATTCAGGATAAACTAAAATAAATAAAATACGATAATTATGTCTAGTACAAGATGAATTAAAGCTCGCGGTGGTCTGATGGGTTAAGACGTTGTTGTCACCATCGGAAAATAGTGTGTTCGAATCCCGGCTTAACCGAAGATTGTTTCGTTCACTAAAAGTGGCTGGGATATATTAAAAAGGTTGTGGTCGCAATGTCTTCCAGGTGAAGTGATACTTCTGGGAGTGGCAAGTCAAGTATTGGGACTGCCACTCCCAGAAGTATCACTTCTGGGAGTGGATTCTAAATTAACTGTACCAGTTAGGCTGCCACCTAACTGGTACAGCCCAACTCTGGGCTATCTATAGAGAAGTATGCTGATGCAACAACATGGTGAACTGTAACTGCAATCGGTATTCGATTTCAGTTTTGAAGTGCAAGGTCATATTCTTTACATGAACTAATGAATCATATTCTATTTGTCATTAGGTTTTGTAGCCAATTGAATTAAATCCTTTTTAATTTTTAATTATTGCCCATTATATAATCATACTACAAAAATTAAAATATTAAATCTCTAATATGCATAGATACAAATAAAAAAATTACCGATCAATATTAATGTCTTTCCTTTAGGATTAGAACAAGACTAAATGTGATTGAAAATGAAAATTCTATTATCTCATGAAATGTTGACACTTAGAAATGATTACTACTCAGTGGTAAAAAATGTTAAATTTTAAACTTCCTTGTATAGTTAGAAAAATAAAATAAAACTTTTCCAAAATTTGCTTCAACCAAATTAAAAATTCAAGTTTTATGTAACATGATAAATATAATTAGTTAAAGAAATCATAGTTTCACACTTGGATGCAACATTTATTCGTCGATTTCCCAACAAAGGATTATTGCAGAAAAATTATTCCCTCATATCGCTCCCGTATCATCAGTTACCATAGCAACGATACCATAACATCACGGTCTAGAAACCGATAACTCCGCACAGAATTATATGTCCTTGAGTCTTGTTTGTTTTTACCAGCATTTATATAGCAACCTCATTTGCTACATAAAAATACTGGTTCAAGGAAAATCTTGAAATTCATGACTATATGTTCTTTCCTGTTGCCATTTCTGAAAAACTATCGCACTCCAAGAGAATTTATAATCAAAAACACGCTATTACTCTATTTAGTTGCTGTCTCTTTTTAGTCTTAGATTTGTCTTAAGGAATGTACAAAACAATCGAGCCAATATAAGGGTGGACATTCACGAAATTAATTACCAATATCACTAAAAGTAATTAAATTAAAGCAATCATATTTTAAATTTAAAATGAAAATTTACATATAAATAATTTAAACTTAAGTAAAAAACAAAAAACCGCGAAAATGGGAAAAAATTTTTTACAGACATGCAATTAGCATAGAAGGGGGAAAATGTTCTGAGTGTTTGTGATTAAAATTAGCATAATTTGATTTATAGAATTTGTGAATGCAAAGTCTTAAGTTTAATAATAGAGTGATTTGTTTTGTTGAAAAAAGAAGCTTTCATGCAATGTCAGTTGTTGCTTAGAATAATAAATTTTCTATTTTCTTTAAGCGAGTGTGGGCAAAACAGAGCTGTCAAAAAGTGTTTGGCTTGATTCATAAAATAAAATGATTGTTTCAAATATTCTACATCTTTTTTAATGTTCTTTTACTCTTAACACATAGAATTTTCATTTTAATTGAAAAAAACTGGTAGTCTGACAGTAGTTTAGACTACGTACTTGAAAGTGGAAGGTTTCAGGTTTGACCCCAGCAAATTTTGAGCAACTGGAAGTGAATACTCCATCAGAACAACAACACAGAAAATAAAACATTTTTAGCGTAACAATTCAAAAATGTTCTTGAATCTGTAAATTTATCTTTATATTCCCTTAAGTAAATATTTCCCTTAAGTCTTATTAGTGAAATCTAAACACTTTACAAAACCAAATAAGGCAATAGATTAACACTTTTAAAATGTATAAATTTTCTTCTTATATCATCCTTGGTTTAATTCTGATTTTCACATAATCGAATTTTCTATTTTAAAGCATATTATATTTTAATAAAAATGCTTAAAAATTACGTACTCTTTTGTTGTAATTTATTAAGCATTGTTTTGTAAATGATAAATGTGATGACTTATTACTATTATCAATTCTCTACATTCATAAATATAAATGTTTAAAAACTTTAGACGATAAATTTAAATGAACAAACACTGCGTCCCACGGAAAAAGCCTGACTCATTCATCGCTATCAGATTAGCAAAAGCAATCGAAAAACTCGCCAACCAGACATCCTGCTTTAGAGAAGTCAAAAAAGAGAAAGCAGAGTAAGGGGGGGAAATTCAGCCAGGTAAATAGATCATCAAAGATAGAACAGCGGACATCTTGCTTGAACCTACTCACGGTCGAATGAGCGCCCTCTACGACCAGGTGTGACCAACCTCTGGTCTCTACTCCCACGCACAAATTACTCTATATGGCGGTCATGGTCGTCCAAATGATAACTCTTTGCAGAAAAAAAAACACAGCTTATATGTTAAATTGGAAAACTTTGAAAAAGTACGTAAATTTATTGTCTCCAAATTACAAATTATTCACGAATTTATATTCTTGATTAAAAAGCATTAAATTGAAATGAATTTAACGATTTTATTAAAATTATACTAATTGTTTTTGAATTATTATTTTGTAATTTGCTTTTTTTGTATTTTGTAATTTGGTGACTGATACACACTCATTCAACGAATAACTAAGCATTGTTATAATTTTTATTTGATAATGACGATATCGAATTTTTTTCACATTGGAAAGTTAAGGTTAATTTAGCTTAGTTTGTTTCTATAGTTTTTGTTTAAAATGTAAAATAAAACAATTTATAAAGTCAGAAATTATCAGTTCGTGTGCTAAAACAACACTGTTGGCTAAAAGCGATAAAAAGTGATGGTATATTTCAAAATTCATAATGATTTTATACATTTAAAATGCAATAAATAATAAAGTTGCTATTAGTATGCATAAGAATTATTTATTTTTTTAAATTTTAATAGTACTGCTATTTGTCTAATTTTAAACGACTTAAAAAAATTTTTTTCTGATAATATTACTTATTTTTATTTTAAAAAAATCCAAAAAAAAATTTCATGATCGGAAACACTTTAACGATGTTCAATCAAAAAATTAAAGAATTAATTTTACTTTGTTTATTTTAAAATCAATAGAAGTTTGTCAGCATTTAATCCATATTCAGTTTGAATATTTAGGGATGTAACATGTATTGTATAGAAAGACAAAACTTTAAAGGTATTTAAGAGGGTTAATTTGAAACAGTTTCCTTGTTAGTAAATGAATATTTGAATTGAATGTATTGAATACAAAAAAATAGCCGTGGATACAATTTAAATAAAAATCTTACGACTTCCTTATACGAATAACAATGAAGCAGTTTTTTTTTGTCAAAATTATTTACGAACATTTGGTAGTCGAATGTGGTGAAAGAGAATTAACTCGCGCTCATACATTGTTTTCAAAAACAAGAGAACGATTAACCTATTTGTCCAATCCGCTAGTTTGTATTCTAGAAGAAATCTGATAAACGAAATGGGTTTCACACGTGGTTGTGTTTAATGCATAGCAATAGAATTCTTACTGTAAATACTGCAAATAACAAATGTGAAATGGTAAAAACGCCTCGTAAAACATTTTGATTTACTGTTGGTAAGAATGGGGCAGTTTTTCATATACAAGTCTTGACTTCTAATTTAAAGGGAGAATTTCGAGCAAAAATGCAATGTTTATAAAGTGAAGTATTTTATTTTTATTTTAAGAAATATTTATAGTAAGCGATTGTTGAAACTATATTCACGAAAATAGCAAAAGAATGAAAAAAATGGAAAAACAAAGGCGTCGAGTTAATTCGATAAAATATTACGAGCAAAAATATCGAGCCCATATGACAAAATTATATCAACAAAAATACCAAGTCAGTCCGATGAGGTTATATTAACAAATGTAGAGAATCGGTTTCACTAATAAAAGAAACGAGTCGATTAAAAAAATTTTCATTAACAAAAGAAGCAACTGTCAGTGAAAAATCTGAAGAAACTATTGACAACAATAATGCTTTACTTAAAAGAAATTTTAGTAAATAGAAAGAAATTTTGTATACATACTTATCCCACTAATCCAAAAAAATTTCAACAGTAAAGCTATCAAGGATATGTGTGAAAACAGACAACGTTACCAAGAATATCAAGTAAAAATCCGAAGAAATTATATGCTTACAAAAATATTTATTAAATCTGAAAGTTATTTAAAACTAAACCGTCACATTTCACTACCAGGCTCGATTTAATGTAGTAATATTTCTGGCCAAATATAGTTTTTGTTTGACACAAATGACATCATTCCTTTTTATTCTGATGTATGAAATTGAATGTTCTGTATTGCTATGTACTACAGGCCACTAAAGTTGCCCCACTAGATACGTTATAATTCATGCAACTGAAACTG
>CM075852.1:14772818-15175318 GCA_037975125.1 Latrodectus hesperus | reverse complement strand
ATGAGGTGTGAATGGTTGCCTACCCTATAAACGGGTCCCTATGGCATGTGTGTACTGAGGAAGTCGGACTCCACACCAAAATAGGGTTCAGTTGGAAAAGTGGAGCAGCGCACCCCATGTTGCCACCTGGCTGGCACACGACATTCAATGAATGAATGAATTCAAAGAACTAAAACAAGGTGTCGTTCCAATAATCAATTGCTTAGGTGATTTGTAAACATGGAAGAAACAAATAAAAGATGTTCACAGTCAATTATTTAAGTGAATTTATGTCTTTTACATTCGTATCTCTAGTTAAGACAGAACCCTTTAAATGACCAAAATTTATTCCTTCCAATAAGGTTTCACCGATGATTTTAAGTAATGATATAAGTTTTTAGAATGACAAACATATATTTATTACATATATTATGCATTTTAATTACAAATACACAAAAACATGAACAAAACAAACAAGTCACTTAAATCGAACTATACGAACATTTCTATATCAGTTCTGGTACAGATCCATTGTGCATCTCATAATTTCCTAGTTTTTCTTCGCATAAATGAATATTTCCCTATGATTATGGGATTCTTAGTATTCTACAGAAGCTTAGTTGTCGTGAATTTTCTGATTAGTAGAGTAAAATTGCGACCGAAATTTGAGAAGGCCAAAACATTTGCCGTGCGAGATGATCATCGGGTGTCGCTTTAATAATAAGAGAGATTTCTGCTGCTCAGATTTAAAATTATGATATAACTTAAGTAACTGGAATTAAATGTTTTAATTAAATAATTATTAGATTAAATAAAGACATGAATACACTATTACTATTCTAATAAAAAGTTGAAAAGTTTTCACATGAATTTCTGCCTATAACAAATGAATCCCATTAGAATACAACTAAATTGACGAATATTTTTTACTTATACAATTTTTTTATTGTATTATAATTTCTGATTAGAAACATAATTAGAATATTATCAAAACTTTTTAGAAACTAAAACATACGCGTTGCATGAAATTTTTTAGTTTATCGAATTTCTTTATAATATGACAAGAAATTTGAGTTTCCAATTTTAAAATTATTATTCACTTACTGTAATCAAAATAAAAGTTTTTTTAAACTAATTTATATGAATTCTTTTAATGAAAATATATGATTAATACTACAGATGCTGTAATGGTAGGTTCTTTAATTGATATTAGTGCTTTTAAAATAGAATAACAAAATTTGTTAATTATTACCAAAATTCTTTTTTTTCTCGAAACTTTGTTGTCAGTCAATTTCTGATTAGAAACAGTTTCATGAAAGTTTTTCTCGGGCTTTGAAAAAACAAGTTATGAAGTGATTTTTTTCATTCATTCAAATCAAGTCGTTCCAATGATACGATTGTAGTTCCAATATTTCCGGAAAACTTAATATAGAAATTTGCCGTCAAATAATCCATTTTCAATCCTTCTAACTTTACAAGTGAATAGTTAGCTTTGTGGTCTTCTATGCAGCAATTCAAAAATTCGGATCCTTTTCGGGTGTGGATATTTTTAATAATTTAAGTCATGTTGAGGTTTAATTCTTGATCGAAATAGCCCAAAAGTACTAAAGAAAAATTTCGATAGCAAGAAAAATGAAACGAACCATATTTATTCCCCCGCCGACTGATGGTTGAGTGGTTAGCGCTGCTGACTCCTGAGTTATGGATCTTGGGTTCGAATCCCGGTTCTCGTATGGATGCTTACTTTCTCTTTGTGTTTCTCTGTCCTTTCTTATGAGATGATGTATGAATGTGGCCCAACCCTATAAACGGAATTGTGGTGGTATGGCGTGGGTAATGCTACTCACCTCGGTGACTTGGTTCACACAAACGACGTCCTTCTGGGTAACGACAAATGAGTAGCAGTTTACTGCCCTGATGTTTCGAACCGTTAGTCCCCGCCATTATAAAACATATTTATATTCCTCCTTGATTATCAAATAACGTTGCTATAATTTTACTTGTGCGTGCCTTATGATTTTACAAAAACTTGTCTACTTATCGTTTTACAAAAATTAATTTAATTATTTAAAACTTTTGAATAATTGAATATTTCGGGAATGTGTTAAACGTTTGTTTGCAATAAATTTCCACCTGCTTATTTCTGCCAACTGAAAAATCGATAAACGCAATCAATCGCCAAGTAATTTTGAATTTAAGAGGTCAAGTGTTGAGGCTGACACCTGAGCTGGCCCATTTCTCTTCATGCCACAACAACGTAGGAGCATGGCTTATGAATCCCATTTGCCATAAGTAAGCTTATGAATTTTCGACTGGTACGGGTATAGAGCTTATTATCTCATGGTCAAAGGAACGCGTTTCCCAAACTGGTCACAGTTGCTCTAAAGTCAATCAAATTCATTTCTTTTTTTTTTTGAAAATTGATTTTATTGTGAATGTTTAATTTTGTTATCAAATTGAAACGACCCTGTGTACAGATAACGAAAATAATTTTTTTGTGATTTAAAACGCTTCATTTATAAAATTTCTCTAATTCAAATGTGATTTCTAACACCTAATGAATGCTTTTTTCTCGTCATTAGCACTTCAAATGCAATAAAGAATTGAAACTCCACAAATATGGAAAATTTTCCTTGACCTAAATCCACGATAAAACACCCCAGCAATAAAAGATGGCGACTTTGAAAATTACTCACTTTACAGATCATTGGCTCTGGCGAAAGGGAAGATATTAAGAAAGGCCTTGGTGTCAATGGAGGGGGTGCGCATGCCAGATGCAGTGACACCGCGATAAGGAACTTAATGCTTTGGTGGCCGTTCATTAATTCAATTATTCCACGCGACGGTCTCAGTTAACGTGTTCTCACTTCCTCCTTAGAAACAGATGGAGAGGGTCGTAAATAGAGTGATTCAGACGACATTTTTCATTACTTCTAGTGAAATCGGTTGACTCAAACTCTTGAAGAACAAATTCTAGTGACTTTGGAAAAATGTATAGATTAAGGTTAAAATTTCTTAATAATTTGTCTGAAAGGTTTGTTTGGGAAACACAAGTGTCTGATAATTCTTGTTACTTATATTTTTAAAGATAGCGCAGCTATTTAAATGTTTTATCAAAATATTATAATTCCCAATTTAATATACAATTCAAGAGTATAAGTAAATGATGTATCTTTGACATAGCGTTGTTGTCTGCCAAATAGTCTAAGGCTATTGTTCAGTCTAACGGCCTAAAGCTATAAATTTAGGAGGGCAAGTAATATAAAAGGCCATACAAATGTGTTTAGTAATGTTAGGCCAACCATTAGGCTGTGTCAAAATAATTATTTCAATTCGATATTTGTATAAGGATCTTATGCCGTCCACCCTATCTAGTGGTTAGTGAGCCTGACGGAGGCTAGGGAGGTCCTAGGTTTGAATCTGGGTTCGGGCATGGATGTGTTTTCTTTCTCTGTATGAATGGGTTGCGTACCCTGTAAACGGGTCACTATCGCATGTGTGCATTGAGGAAGTCGGACCCCACACCAAATTAAGGTTCATTTCGAAAAGTGGAGCAGCGCACCCCATATTGTCAGCTTAGTTAGCATAAGACAGCAACAACAACATAAGGATATTATGCTATGAAACTGAATTTTTTATTAAAAAGGGAACAGGTCATCCATAAATAGCAGTTTGAGGCATTTATAAAAATTTTTATCTTTTTCAAAACTTTAATCTTTAATCAAAATAAATTATTTTGAAAATTTATGGAATTGTTTTACTTTTTTAATTGTTACAAGGCTCATTAAAAAATAACAAGTAGATGCCTGTTACTACGAATCGGCTACTTAAAATTTGACAGAAATGGGCGGGATACGCGGTCAACTGATGTACAAAAAGTCAGTACGCATTATGGACGCCAGAAGAAGCGTAGGATGAAGTAAGAGAAATTCATCGCTATCCAAAAGTCCATTATGTGGTATCCATTCTCCAAAAAAGAAAGTCATATTAACACTTTTTCGACCATCATGGACCAATACTTATCAAATTCCTGAGAAAAGGCTCCACAATTAACACTCCTCGTGATGAAGAGACACTGACCAATTTGTGGTCAGTGTCTCTTCTAGGTGTTCAGGTCGAAAGTTCTGGTAAATTGTTTGGTGGCGTTATTGTTCTACAAAATGATGTTTGTCTTCTATGGCAAATATCTTCAAAAATCATCTGGGGAAATTTAAGTGGGAGGCTCAAAGCCATCTCTCTTACAATCTGACCTATCTCCCTGGGTTTTGATGTATTTGGAGAACTCAAGTAACATTCACGTGGAAAATGGTTTTAAATTGGAAATGAATTGTAGGAAGAAGTTTGAAATTGGCTATTGAAAGTTCTCTTTTAGTCCAGCTTAATTTCATAATAGAATAAAGGCTTTAAACACAGCGGTTAATATTTTTGTATAAAAATTACTCATGTTGTCAGAAGTGAGCATGGCTCGGTATTAATTGGATATATTTTGTAAATAAGAAAGAAATTAGATTTATAAAAACGTTCACTGTAAGTTAATAATACACTACTGGCCATTAAAATTGCTACACCAAGAAGGAAGGCAAATAACAGAACGATATTTATTGGACACATACATTATAGTGGAAATAACAAGTGATTAGATTTACAGGAAATTAGGATGTATAGATCTTGAGAAATCAGTACCCAGAGCTGCCACCTCTGGCTGCAATAATAGCATTTATCCGCCTAGGCATGGAGTCAAACAGAGATTGTATGGCATGTACGGGGATCTCAGTCCATGCAGCTTCAACACTATGCCACAGTTCATCGACAGTAGTGGGTGGTGAGTGATGGCGTGCCAATCGCTCGGCAACCATTGACCACACGTTCTCAATTGATGACAGATCAGGAGAACGTGCTGGCCAGGATAACAGTCGAACGTGTTCTGTATCAAGGAAGTTCAGAACAGTACGGGCAACATGCGGTCGTGCATTATCCTGTTGAAACAAAGCATTAGGGAGGCCTCGAAGATAGGGCAGAGCCACGGGCCTTAACACATCGGAAATGTAACGGTTGCTGTTCAAAGTGCCGGTAATGCAAACAAGAGATGATCGAGACGTGTATCCAATGGCACCTCATTCCATCACTCCAGCATATGGGACAGTATGGCGATGTCCAATGCAAGCTGGCAATGCGCGTTCTCCACGATGCCTCCAAACACGGATGCGGCCATCATGGTCCTGTATACAGAACCGAGATTCATCTGTAAAGATGACGTGATGCCATTCCCGCGTCCAGGTTCGTCGCTGATTACACCATTGAAGGCGCTCCTGTCTGTGACGCAGCGTCAATGGTAGCCGAAGCCATGGTCGCCGTGCAGACAATCCATGCTGCTGCAAACATCGTCGAACTGTTCGAGCAGAAACTTGTTGCCTTGCAAATGACTCTAATTCTCGACTCAGGGTTCGTGACTGTACGATCCCTTGTGACCATGTGGATAAGATGTCTGTCTTCTCTGCTGTTAGTGATGGGGGTCGCTGAGAGCCTGCATGACGTTCCGTATGATTGTCCTGAACCCATCGATTCCATATTCTGCTAACAGTCATGGGGTCTCGACCGACGCGAGCAGCAATATTGCGGTACGATAAACCGCAATCCTGGTAGGCTATAATCCTTCCTCGATCAAAGTCAGTCAGATCATGCTGATAGGCATTTCTTCTTCTTACACGAGGCATTACAACAACTTTCTTTGCCGAAAACAACGTTGAAACGGAAATTGAGTATGAGAAAACTGCTGTCAAATCTCTGGTTTCATACACATTGTAGATGTCGCTACTGTCACCTGCTTTGTATGAATGCGCTGAAAATCTAATCATTTGCATATCACAGCAATTTCTACCTGTCATGCAAATTTCACGTGTGTGGTGTGCCGCCTTCCTGGTGTAGCAATTTTAATGGCCAGTAGTGTATTTCTTAATGTTTCACCAGTGTGAGTGTGTACAGTCAATAATTTATTTACACCGAAATTCTCAAAAAATTCATATATAAAATTTAATTTGCTAAAAAAGTAATTTTATATAAAAAAAATTTTTAAACATCAAAATTAGTGATTTCAACTTCAATTTACGTTTTACCAAGTCTCATAATAATAAAAGTTATTCACACAAGATTTACTACAGATTATACAATAAGCGATGTATTTTGCTTAAAGAGCTGCAGGTGCAGATACAGTATACAGTGCAACATGTGATTCTTAAGTGTTTTCAAGTAAGGAAACTTTTGTGCTCATTAAATACTATGATTTACAATCATGTGACTTAAATCACGTAACAAGCTCACTTTTGTGATTGTAATGCTTAACGTCTTAAATTATTTTGCCCGGACATACTTCCTCTTAGAAAACGCGTGAAATCATTCGTCCAAGGGAAAGTTTAGCAGCTTCAGGTTTTTAAGTAGTTACGCTTTTACTTTACATAGCAAGGAACTACTCAGGTTACTGAAGGAGATAACTTATTTTAGCTGCCTTCTGAATTTATAATATCAGCAATCTTTATGGCTGAGAGTTTTTGTAATTATTATTTTATTTTTCTTTTCAGATATTGCCATTTTTTATCATTCGGATGGGTTTAGTTCTAAAAATATTTTTTTCACACGTGTATATATGTTTTAGTCAGTGAGAATTCGGTAATAGAGGGAATCAAAATAATTTTTTGAAGATAATCAATCCTAAGAATTATTCCCGGAAGAAATTCAAGGCTAAAAGAAGCATTACCGTCACTTCTCTCGAAAAGCAAAAAGCAACCAAATGTGGTACAATCTGGTAATTTTTGATGGGTGGCAAGTAAATTCAAGTCAATCGAAGTTACTATTCTTTCAATATATTGAAAGAATAAGATTTAAATGGGCCATGGTAGCCTAGTAGTTAGGGCATCGGCCTTCCGTCCAGAAAAGAGGGGTTCTATTTCCAAAGCCGCCAAAAATCCACCGAGTACATGCGATATAAGTGCTCATCTGTGGAATCAAAAGTCTTTTGGTCGGTATTTTGGTGGTTACCATGGGTGTAATGGTCTGGAGAAAATTTCTTCCCTCTCCAGTTCAATGTCAAAATTGAGGGAGTGGATCCTCTGATGGTACTATATATCGGAGAAGTTTAGAACAAAGTTGTACTTTCGCCTTCGTGGTGCTCTGGTTAAACGAGACTCACCCTTCTGACTTAAATTAGCATAGCCAACGGCATAGCTTGTCCAAGTGTCATAAATAACAACAACAACAGATTTATGCTAATGAAGAAAGAAGATTAAGCAAGAAAGTGCTGAAAACCATTATGCGACAGACATTAGGAGTCATTAAGTCCATCTAAACTTGTAACAAAACATAATATTAAAAAAAAGACTCTACAGATATTGTATAAGAAATTTGATTCTTGTGAACAATGGTAAGAATATGAAAATATTCTTTAGGGGAACTAATTGGTTTCATGTGAATGACAGAAAAACATTCGTTAGATTTAAACATGACGCAATATATGTTTCATATCGTGTATGATTACCACGAACCGCCAAGAATGTTAAATACGGATGTATTGATGGTATTATTAAGACTCTGGTGAAGTCTGTACCTTTCGTGGAAAAAATACAATTTCCAAGTCTCAGACAGTAAAAGAAAGCTCTGATATCTCAACAATGGGACATTTAACACGAGCGATCGCATTCATGTTGAGCGAATACGATGGTAACAGCATACTCAGTATTTTTCAGCTTCAGACTTGTTCACCATGGACAAAATGTACGAAATTTCGTATTATCACCAACCAGAATCTCCAATGGCTGCTGAGTAAGGAAGACTTGAGGTGCCTTCGCTGCATAAATTCTGTGTAATCTAATCTTTTCAGAGTGAATAAGGGAAATACTTAAAACTATATTCTTTCACTCCATAACCAAAGGTGCCAAGAGTCACACTCCAAACTGAATTATATTAGTCAGCACACAGCACTTGACATCAATCACTTAATATCCAGTGTTATTGTCCAGAAACCCAACTTCTTCGGCTCACACATAACGATGTCTTGAAATTAATAGAACACGAACCACTAGCTTAAAAGCATAGAAATTGCATCGATGAAGCTTTTTGGATTATTTGATTTGAGGTACTTCATACAATAGTAAAAGAACTATTTTTGTAACTAGGGAGGATTGCTTATATTTTTTGGGTTAGTTATTGTTGTTATTTATATCCCAGACGGTCCATTCCAATGCTAGACCAACTCCACACGTCCATAAACCGCCAGAAAATCCAAAAACATAAAGGGCTTTGAAAAAGCCTCAATCAAGTCAAAATTCAAGCAGCTCAAGATATGACCCTGCACATATTTGAGGCCCCATGGGTGATCACTGGCTAAGCGTGAAATACAAGTCTGTTGGCCTCTAGTTCAATCAAAAACAAGGCGCCAGCAGTGCGTTTTCCAGGATACCAATTGTGAGTAGGTGGAACCTTCCAGACATCCATAAGCTTTTTTTCACTCTCAGAAAAACCTCATTAAAGGTGGATGGCAAATCAGGTTGTGAAGATTCCAAAGAGGCAGCCTTAGCCAGCGAATCGACAGTCTCGTTTCCCTGAATACCGATGTGTGACGGGATCCACTGAAAATGAAGAAATTAGTTTATTAATAGAATATATATTACCACATTATTTGACATCTGCAAACAGTTTTGTTTCTCCCGACTTCAAATCTATCGATCATACCGCTAGATTCCGGTACTTTATGTTTTCTTAACATTTCAAGCTACCTTCCCACAAAAATAATTTCACTCATGCTGTGACAAAAAGGATGTGTACTTATATCCTTTTCTAATTTTTAACGTAATGAATGTTGATTTGCATAGAAAGTTTTTTTTTTTTGCTGCTACAAGATAAGCTATAAGTCCTTTATTTGACATTATCTATCGATGTAAGTGTAATCTATCGATTCGTGCATTTATTTTTGAATATTTGCATTGATAGATAATGTATAATTATTATCAACCATAAAGTAGTTGTTTCTTTCTTTCCAGTTGAAAGCATGATTATGCTACTTAATTACAATTCCCATTGGCTTAAAGTATCCATGACGTCAAATAACGATTCATCTATGTGAGATCGTATTGAGAAGGTGCCGTAAATCTGACTTGTCGACGAATTTGCAGCCTGCCTTCAAATAGCATTTTTCGAGTGGCAGCAAACAAGGCGAAGTTCACCATCGAATGTCTGAGTGTCGTCGGCGATGAGAAAAAATTCATTCATGATTTTTGCCAGTAATAAAGAAGTGTTTTTTTGATTATAATTTTTTCCGTTTGCAAAAGTTTTCAAAATCATGAAATCACCTGTTGTTCTGAGTAATTAGTTTACAAATCTTCAGCGATATTGTGCAAATTTGAACACAGAACAGAAGAAAAAGCAAAACGAAAAAGGCAAGACAAAACATCTGCTATATAATTAGTTTAAATCGGTAAGGACGATTATAATTTTTTATTTGTGCTAATTTTTTTTCATGTATATGCAAATATTAAGTAAATATATGAGTACACTTTACTATATTGGAATGTAAATTTTCTTACACTAAGCACAAGCAATATCAGAAAACAAAATCACTTAATGTGTTTTTTACGAAAATAATGTTTTATTATTTTAATATTTTTTCTCGCACCCAAATAAATAACACATAGTTAGTATGTATATATTGTAATAAATTTACAAATTAAAAACAATACATTTTTAAAGACAAATTATCCAATCTACACTTTTGATAAATGTTTTCAATTGTAATATTTTTGTACTTCTTAAGTACTTATGAATAACAAAGATACGAGATGAAATATTCAACATGTAAATTTATTGAAATTTATCTACTAAATAAATATGCATGTTGAATATGCAAATAAATTTACATATTGAGCAATACATTTTAGAGAGCAAATTATTTTTATTTTTGATATATCTTTTCAATTATTGTTTTATTTTTATTCTTTTTGGGTGCTTATAAATAAAAAAAAGGCATGACAACTGATTGTTCAATGAGTAAATTTTACTAAAATTTAGGACATTAAATAAATAAATATGTTCAATATGTAACTTCCTCAAAATTTAAATGTGTAAATTTATGTAATTTACACTACACAAAATGTAATAAATTTTCATAAATTTGCAGATTAAGTGATTGATTCAATTGATATACGATTGAATCATTTTATGAGTGATGTAGAGAATAATGTAATTAATGAATATTTTAATATAGAAGTCTGAAATCTCTTTGCATATAATTTTTATGAATTTAATTATGTCGCTGAGATTTATAAAGTTAGTGAAAACCTTGAACAGAATTACCAAAAATATTCCTTTAAACAATAACATCAAAAATTAAAAAAACACTTTCATAATTAATGCAAAAATCTTATATAGGCAAATTTAGCTATTAATTTAAAGTACTCCATTATTAGAAAGTAATGTTGATTTGGAAAATTTCTTAATCAATGGAATCTTGGTATTTGAAACCGAAAATCATGCATGCCAAATTGGCGAATTTAGTTTTATCAATTACTGAAACATCAAAAGATAAGTTTTAAACAATGAAAGCTGCGATTAAGCTATGACATGAAATGTCAGTATGGTTTTGTCTAAAAGTTCAAAACTAGCGAGATTTATTTTCTTCTTAATTTTAATATTTGTGCGTTGTATCAGAGAGCTAAAAAAAGAGAATGCGTTTTCTTTAAGAAAATTCGGTATAGCCTAGAGCAGGGATGGCGAACCAATGGCACGCGTGCCACAAGTGGCACGTTTGAAAATTTTGATGGCACGCACAAAAACAAAATTATTTTTTATAAGTTATCTTTTTTGATAAAAAGGAATTAAAAATTAAAATTATTAATCTACACTTAATTCATAGTTTTTGATATAAATTTGTAGTACTGAATACCTATCTTAGTATGTTAACTAGAACCATCTAATTATACATTTTATTATTAAACTATCGCATGAATTCTCTCGGACTATATAAAGATGCGCATTAAATAAAAAAATTTTGCGTATCCAGTTTCGCCCTCTAATGTTATTGCATGTTGTTGCCGTCGCAGCGCTCGAATCAGACGACAGACTTGGTCATTTTTAGTAACCATCGTCTTTTAAACTTCAGAGTGACTTCCTAAAAAATACAACCGTTTATTGTAAAGAGATATAGAGTTATTTTATAGGTGAATATTTTTACTTATTATTTCAAATTTGAACCTGTAACAACCTTAATGTATTGAATGTTACTAAACTTATAATTTATTTTGCTTATTTTTGAACAATAAAAGATTTTAATATTATGAGAAATTATTTTTTCATTAAATCAGCGTAAAATATAGAAATAATTAGCAAAATTACCTTGAATTAATATAATACGAGGGTCACTCTGAAATTTTTGAGATACAACTAGGTTTTTAAAGTTATACTTACAAAATTTTAGAAGTGTTCAAAGTAGTCTCCTCCAGCATCAATGCACTTTTGTAGACGAATTTTCCACAGATTAAATGCCTCAAGCCATTCATTTCTTCGAATAGATGGAAAAACTGCATTTATAGCCACATCAATCTCTTCTTCTAAATGAAAACGTCGTCCACGTAAGGTCTTTTTTAGATTAAAGAATAACCAAAAGTCGCACATAGCTAGATCAGGTGAATACGGCGGATGTTCGATCACTTTAATTTGTTTTTGTTTAAAAAACTCAACTGTTCATCCGGCTATATGTGAAGAAGCATTATCATGGTGAAGCATTAGTCCCCTAACATTCAGTTCGTGTAGAATTTCTGGAAGACGTTTAGTGGTATACCAGTTTGCTGTTACTGTCTTCTGTCCTTCCAACTTGATGGCTTTGACCCATCCCGTACTTCTGAAGAAAACGGCATACATCACTTTTTTCAGTGGGCGTTGTTTTTTCACCATTGTCGGCTTGGGATCATCTTCAAAGACCCATACTTTGCTTTCTTGACGTGTTGGAACGTCAAAAAACGGTATGTACGTTTTATCACCTGTTACAATTTTAGAAATGATGCGGTGGCCACCATCATTCAGCATATTAAGAGTTTATCTACTGATTCTGACACGCTCCTCTTTTTGATGCTCAGTTAGATTATGGGGAACCCAACGCCAAACTACTTTTTTCATATGTAATTCTTCATGAATGATTATGTGTACGGCTGCAAATCCAATGTTAAGTTCCTTCTGTATCATTTGATAGGTACAGCGATTATCATTTTTCGTATGGCAGATACATTATCCGGGATTACTGCCGACGGTGGCCTTCCTATGTGTTCTTCATCCTGAAGAAAATTAAGACCTCTTCTAAATTCTCTGAACCATCTGAATACAGTAGCACGAGCTGGAGATTCATCACCCAATGCTAATTGCAACCGTTGAACGCATTCTTCTGGATTGAATCCTGCTTTGAAATCGTAGAAAATGATAACGCGAAAATGTTCTCGCGTCAACTCCCTTTTCTCTTCTGTTTAAAATTGATTCCACGCTAAACAAGTTGAAGTAAGTCAGTAAAAAATCGTCTTCTGTGTTAAAATACTTTGTACTTTAAAATTAAACCGTTATTTTTATTTTGTAAATTCTCGTCTGCGCGTATCTCAAAAATTTCAGAGTAACCCTCGTATTTATTATTTTCTTGTGTTGGTAATATTTTTAGTACTTTAATATGTGACGAAATATGTTCTTGTAAACGAATGCAGAATAAATTATTTATTATATAACACTATTTTTAATATACATATATATTTAGAATTATTTATTGGATAAAATAAATAAAATGACAAGATTAAATTCTAACTACGTAGAAGTCAATTCCTACGCGTTTAATTGCTTAAAAATATTAGCAAAGGCAATTTTATCAATATTTTCATCGACGTGGGAATGTGAATCTGTATTTTCAAAATTACATTTTATAAAAAATAAATATAGGAATAGAATGACGGATGAGAGAGAGTCGAGTTCTGCAGACGTATTGTTGAAATTATATAACTAAATATAAATCTCAGATATTAAATCTATCATTTTGTGTACAGCAACAAAACTCCCATTAAAAACAATTGTTTTTAACGAGAATTTTGTTTCTAGCATATTGCTTTTTGTAAAACATTGATTAATAAAAAATTTTCTAAGTAAGAATTCCTTTTATTTGTTTACTTAATTATACTTTTGTTAATTTCACCACGCTAACATTTCGAAGGAAATTTTATTGTGGCACGTTATCTATTTATAAAAGAATTTTTTTAACTTTGTGTCGCGGACATCAAAAAAGGCTCGCCATCCCTGGCCGAGAGTGCTGAAACTGGGCTCTGTGGTAAGAAAAGGCGCCCTTCTGTAAAGCAGCAAACGATGGATGCGGAACTTCCTTTAAATTTTCAGAACTCTAATTTTACTCAAATTTTTAAAAATTCGATTTGAGGAAAAATTTCGATGTGTATTTTCTTGGTAAGCATCAAACATAGAAGAAAATAATTGTTTACTGAAAGAATTTTCTTGAAAAAAGCTAAATAAATTGAGAGGTTGAATCAACACGGCCCATCAGAAACACCGTAGACGGGGCTAGTTTAAAAATTGGGTAAATTTATTTTTTGGTCATCTTTTAATCCTAACCTTTGTCTTATAAAAAGAAAAACTTTTATTATTGTATAAAATTTATGTTTAGCCAGTACTATTATTTGCTTTTGATTGCATCAATAAAATTAACATCGATTCCTAAGCAACAAATATTTTTTAAAAAAACTAAAAATATAAAATATATATGTTGCTTTTTTTCATAAAAGTACTGTTAAATTCGCAAAAAAAAAAAACGAAATATAATAACCAAGAATTTTCAATATAGAATATTCTTTATAAACATTTATAAACTTCTTCACAGCGTGGCTCGGTGGTCTAGGGGTATGATTCTCGCTTTGGGTGCGAGAGGTCCCGGGTTCAAATCCCGGCCGGGCCCGTTCGATTAATTTTACTCTAATTCTTTTTGAACAGGTCACCGTTAATTCTCGAAAACTGAATACGTACATTGTCTAATTAAATGCAGATTAACCGTTTCGTGCGTAATCAACAGTGTTATATCGAAAAATAAATAATATTCCATTAGTTTCCTTAATTCAATGATATGTGATAACATTGAATTATAAAAAGTATTGCAGTCTTTAACTGATTGATCATTGATTCATTTCCATTGTATTAATTTGACTTTTTAGGTATCAGAAAATAAATAATATAATGTTAATTTAAGAATGCAAAAAGGTTGCTTTTCCAAAAAAATTCTTATTTTCATTTTACGCAGATTACCTAAGTAATTTGCGGATAATTAGTGCCATTTGGGAAAAGAAATATTTTTTCCACTTTAATGGATTGAATTAATTAATCTGCAATTTACGTTAATAATCTGCATTATAATCAATCTCTCTCTATTAACTTTTGTATTAATCTATATATATTCTACTGTATATTTTTCTATTAATTTTTTCATTTCAGCGCATAGGTACTGCCTACAAGTATTTTACATTAATCTTTTTAGTAAAGTTTTGTGAATATATTAAAAAATAAAAAATAACAAACTTTTTTAATTGAAATATTTAATTTTCTCCATATAAAAAAATATTTATATCGAGGAAATAATTTTTGAAGTATCAATTGGGTTTTAACTCACATTGCAGTGAATATTTTAAAAAATCTATCGCAATATTTACATTTAACGTAAAAAGAAATTATAAGTTTCCTTTTATTTTAAAATGTTTTACAATTTATAAAAATTTTTAGACTGAGTTAAAAATAAATAAAAATAAAAATATACTGCAGACTTTTGTGATAAAAATTATTAAATTTGTACAAGAGTTAATTTTTCATGGCGATAGGACAATTTTTTGGATAATTATATTTTAAATACATCCGGAAATGTTAGAAAATATAATGTTTTATTATTAAGCCTTAAAGTTATGCGAATTAAATATATGTGTGTGTACAAACTAAGTACATCCTGTTAAATTCTACTATTACAGATTATTATGTATGTGTATCTTGATCCACGTGGCTCGGTGGTCTAGGGGTATGATTCTCGCTTAGGGTGCGAGAGGTCCCGGGTTCAAATCCCGGCCGAGCCCTAAAAGAAAATGTTTTTTATCTTTGGTTAGTACTTTAAAAGAAAATACATGCATTTCTAAATATATTGCTTTTTTCCTTCGTTAGAGCAAAAAATAATTGTCCATAATTTGGTATGATAATTTATAATTAAATTAGAAAAAAAAACTTCTATAGAAATAGGGAAAGAATTAGTAAAATGTTTTTACTTTTTATTAAAAAATATTTATAAAATAAATCATTAATGATCAAATTAATTGAATTAATTTTAATATAGTGTTCAACAAATTTACCAAAAGTTTTCATTAAAAATGGGAAGAAAAATGACTAAAAATAAATTTTAGAAAGGTAAAATTATTAATGTTCTGCTTTTTTTAAATAAATAAATAAAATTTAAACTATGTGCTACATCGTAAACTTATTAATTAGTTAAAAAAAATATTGAAAAATAAAATGTAAGCATTTTCTATCAAAAATTAAATAATTAATTATATATTAGAAAAATTAACCCTTATTTGTAGCAATTTTTATTTTAACAAAATTTTATTATTATTTTATAATTATAATACAAAATTTTATATTATTTATTTAAATAAATTTTTTGACATTTTATGTCTGCATTAATTGATAAACAGTGAAGTATTTTTTCAATACCCCTTTATTTTTAGAAGTACAAATATAAATAATGCTTAAAAATTGGAAAATTAAAATTTTTATAGTGTTTTCTAATTGAGCATAACTAAATAAGTGAAATTTAATTATTTATTTAAATAACAATATCCAATTAAGAACAATTAATTTCATTATTGATTCCATTAATATGTACCAATAATTTCAATAAATAATAGTGACATGAATTTTAAACTAAGATTTAAAATGAATCAACAAAATAAATTCATAATGTTCAATGCTTATCCACCTTTAATATTTAAATGTTAAAGGAAAAAAGAACTGCCAAAGTTAAAACTTACATGAATGGTATACCATCAATTAAAAATTTATAAGCCATACGTAATCGTTATTAACTTAGGATTCAGGTTATTAATTTTCAGGAAAAAAGTGTTAGAATTTTAAATTATCTGTTTTAAAAAATGATTATAATTTACAACAAATTCAAAAACTTAATTTAATATATATCAGTGAAATTATCTGGAAATTTTAATCGCTTAGATCCATCATATAGCTGTGGAAAAATAAAAAGACTTAGATATTACAATATCGAATTAAAAATATTATTCGAGAAAAAATATTGCACAAAAAATGGAGAGTTTTCACCTTCAGCTCATCTTAAAAAACATGTTATGTACTTTGAGGGTCTATGACCGCCCAGTAGTTAGGGTATCAGCCTTCCGTTCGCAAGGGTTGGGTTTGATTCCCCAATGTCGCCAGTGCATGCTCGTTCAATCTGTGGAATCGAAAGATTTGCAGTCCGTTGTTGAGCAGAGTCTAAAGAAAAATTCCAATCCCTCCAGATCAATGTCAAAATATAGAAATTGGATCCTCTGGTGGCGCCATCTGTTGGAGGAGTTTACAGCAAAGTCATATTTTCACCTTCTGGATAAAGGAAAGACGCTGCCTACTTAGTTAAATTCGCATAGCCAACGGCACAGCGAGCTTGGCCTGTCCAAGTGTCGTTAGTAACAACAACATATTTGAAATTCAAAGTAACAACAACATATTTCGATTAAAAAAAGCAGTAGTATTTACTTTCTTGTTTATTTTAAGTATTTTTTTTATTTTATTATTTAAGAATTTGTACATATTTTACAAAAAATCTTTTAAAATAATAATGATAAGAGCAAGCAATTTTAGGAGTCTTGCGATAAAAGAATTTTATTACTCCTTTAGAATGTAAACAACTTTCTTCTCGCTCTTTTTTTAAATCTTATTTCTTTTATTATTATTTTTTTTAGAAAAAAATAAAACCATTGAAAATGTTACTCTATTTTAACAGCATATTTCTACCGTGATATCGCGTAAATCAATACAACGTCTACCCTTGAACTTCCAGTCGCTTAGCTTAAGTGCGTGGAAACTGCTGCTGTCTCTTCCTTATCAGATTTTCGATAAGCACTGCATTGGAAAGCTTCAAGAGGGTCTGAAGAAATGCAGAGCTCTCACTCGGCAGAAAGCCACAAAAGTGGATGCAATTCAAGAATTCTGCAGAAATAACTGAGACAGGAAGATTTTTATTAGAGCTAAAATACTATTCTGGTAAATTCCAAAAGTAGTAAACTGAAGATTATGCAGACGATATAGATACTTAACATCTGGTGGATGCAACACGAAGCCTGTTTGATCTCACTCGAAACAGGTGGTTGCCACTGTGAATAGAATTGATTTAGAGTATGTAATCGCATTCGCGCCCGCGCGAATCCTAAGAAAAGAACAAAACTATTTGATGTTAAAATTCATCAGCAGAAAAAGCATTTTATACAGACAATGAAATAATTGCGGGTCAATCAAAAATTATTTATTCAAAGTGTACATTTTTTCATTATTAACAATAATCAAAGAAATGTGGCCTGAATTGCAGAGACATAAGCTTAGAAATACTTCCCCATATATAATATCCTTTAAAAAATTTTAAACGTTGCTATTAATAGAGGAAAATTTTATTTGCTTGACTGACTTTTATTCTCTATTTTATAAAAATGTGTCTTTTATAATGAAATCACCATTAAAAAAAGGAAGAAGCGAAATATATGATGTTCTGAACTGAGAGCCTTGAAGGGGAAATTGAGGTTTTTCTGTAAAAATCAAAGTCACACACATAGGTGGCCAGAAAATAATTCCAGATTATTTTTAATAACGTCGGCCGCTGAGTGACTAACCCTTCACCACAACAATACCGGAAACTGCTACTTATTTATTGTAACCCGGTTTGCAATTGTGAACCAAGTCCCGGAGGCTAATATCACTACCCACGCCATACTACCACAAACCTGTTTATTGGGTGGGCCACAGTCATACATCATCTCAGAAGAAAGGACAGAGAGAAAGAAATATCCATGCCCGAACCGAGATTCGAACCCGGGAACAACAATCTAGGAGTCAGGAATGCTAACCACTCAGACACTGGTCAGCAATTCCAGATTGTTAAATCAAGTTATACAGGTATTTCTTAAAAGATGTTAGCAATGAGTTATTGTCTTGGATTTGCTAGGACTGGAGTTAGACATAAATCGCTCCATCTGTTTGCTGCTATGGTTCGGGAAACGTGCTATTTTTAAGATTGCTCAACAACCGATACAGTTTACACCAAATCAATAGTTTTGGGTACTAACTATAGATTTGCTGTAAACTGCATCGGTTGCATAATAAAACGCAAGACTTTATCATAAGAATAATAACGTCTTGCACTTTATTATCGTGAATAAAAATGTGTTGTATGCTACTTTATGATTTTTGACATAATATAGTAGACAACATAACTCTAACACTACTGCAAGGTATTTTAAAAATCAAGAAGCAATAGTAAATTACCTTTCGGAAGGATATTTCACAGAAAGAATTCACCTGTTCTAAGAGAGAAAATCAGGAAATATTCCAAGCACACACTCGACAAACGTGCATTTTGTTCTTCAGACGTATATTGTGCTATTCGTGGTAACCTGATACGATGAAATATGTGGTTCTTAGGCTTGAAACATTACATTTCATGACCGGGTCCAACCCAGAACTCTCGCATTTACTAATGGTAGCCGGGGCACCTAAAATTACTTGTGGTCGCAGTTTTTCCCAAGTGAAGAGATACTTCTGGAGCTGGCCGTGTCTGAAGTCCTTTGCTTGATTCCATCTTCTAAGTGAAGAGAATTCTTATTCGGAAAAACGATGCGGCGTTCACTAAAAACTCCCTATACAAATATTCAATCATTCCTTTCTGTACATGACCCGGCATTAGATTTTATTTTTACGGATTTTTTGCATATCCTTTTGTCATGTTGAGAACATTTTAGGATATACTTCTTTCTTGGATACATTTTTGATAGGTTGTTCTGATTTCTATTCGTGGTTTTAATTTTACATCGCTAAGTTTTTTAAAGGAAATTACGGAACATGTATACATAGATCCTCAGAGCTTTTTAACCGATGTTTAGCAGTCTTACAATTAGTTCATTAATTCGTAAATTCTACAATAATCTCGTTTGTAGAAGTATGCAGTGGTTTAGAACTCACCTCAGTGCTTTCGGCTTACTGAACTACCCTGCTGATGACGTTTCCGACCAAGCTTCTTTATGTGACTGTGATTTCTATTAAAGATTTCTCGACTTCACAATTACCCCCCACCACCAAAGTTTGCATTGAAAATTTTCCGAAAATTCTATACATGGATGCGCGGAGCTTTGTATTAGCTATCTGGTCTTTAAGTGTAACAATCTATGGATGGAACTGTCACCACGTGTTCACCAATGACTAGAAATTCACATGAAATTGCAGCTCTCAATAGAATTAACTGCTGCGAATAAAAATAGACTGAAAATGACTGCGCAGAGATAACTTTTTATATATGAGGTCGTTTGGATTTATATGTTAATCTTCCATTCCCAAGGACCACGTTTGCCTGATGAGTTAGTGAGCCGTTCTCTTTGTCGGTAGGTAGTGAACTCGAATCCCGATTAAACCGAAGATCTGTCAGATTTACTAAATGCGTGGTGGCATTGTTCCTTACAATGTGATTTCAGGGATGGGGCAGGTCAAGTATAAAGGGGATCTTCTGCTTAATCCTTGCTTCTGAAATAGACGGGCTCCTACCCGACTCCTTCGCCCTCACTGGTAGAGTCTATTCTGAGCTAAGTACAGAGAAGTAAGGCAGTACAACAGCATTCATTACCAAGGTGGGAGTCGAACCTACGAACTGTTGAATGGAAAACCAGAGCATGGATTATTCAGCTGTCATCTCGGCAGAAAACAAATTGCAGCGTCATGAACTCATGATAGCAAACTTTTGTGCAGGAATTATACAAAAAAATAATTGCATCGTGCAACAAAACTCTATTATCATAAAGAGAGTAGCAATAAGTATTAAGTTATCATCGAATGGCAATAATAACAAGTTGTCGATTTCCGTTTACCACGACGCGAGCTACTAAAATATTATGTCTTTCAATTTAATATTAATTATTGGGTTCTGTACTTTTTGTATATTTTGTAACTCTTGTTGTGTTGTGATCCATTCATTGAGTTGTGGGATTGTTTTGATAAATAATTTTTCAGAGAAAACTGGCATTGTTTTTATTACTAGAATTTTACTATATTATAATGATGAGTTAAAATAAACTTTTCCTTTCGACTTTTTCTTCCATCCTTCTTTTCAAATGAAATGCGAACTTTTAAGAAAGATTATTATTCAACCAAATCGGGAAAGGAAAAACATCCCTACTTATTTTCATTCAAAATGTCCATTCTAAGAATAGCAACACTTGATCAACTAAAAATTGCCCAACTGTGTTTGTTCTTCGTGGTAGACGGAATGGTTCCACTTCTGTTTTTATGGCAACGATCTTGTTTTGCATGGCTGCTGCAGTTAAAATCTTTGTAAAGGACATTTTATTTCGACAGTTCTTCAACGACAGTGACTAAATTGCATAAAATGAACACATCCGTCATATGCATTTAAGGGCTCTTTAGTTAAAAGCTTTTCTCATCTCATCGTTAATTCTCAGCCTTAGGTTCTAAGCAAATATATTCACTTGCTAATGATTTAATTATGTGGAAAATCCACTCAAATTTTGTCATTAATATAAGGAACTAAACATTAGTTCATATTTTAACATCAAAGATTAATTAAAATGATGAATTGTTTTAAATTTAATAATCTTATAAAGAATGCACAAAATTTAGCACGAGCAGAAAATAATCGTAAAACCATGTACAAACTGAACAAGTGAAATAAAATAAATATCGAGATAATTTAGAAAATAAGATGTACACATTTAAAAAAAATCTCTCACATACGTACTTAAAAAAACTTATCAGCTTAAAACAGTTGAATAATTTTAATAAATTTGTGTGATAAATTAATTTATACGAAAATTATGCTTCACTCTTATAAAACACAAATATATTTTTTAAAATTAAAAATTATTTGTTCGTATTATTTGCTTGTCATTAAGAGATGTATTCAACATCCAATTTTATGCTTCAATACAAGGAATTCGCATTAAATGCATACCATATTAATGGAAGCAACTGCATTTAGTTTAAAAACAGGTGATATTCAGTATAGAATCATGTCCGATGTCCGTTATATAATTAACATTTTCTTAATAATGACGTGTATAATCCTCACAAAGGCATTAAAGAAAATTTTAAAATGTGAGCAGTAATGTTCATTCGAATTATCAAATGTACAGCATTAAATTCAAATTCTTAAAGACTGCTGTTTACTAATGGAAGCCGTGATATCATGGTTTGGAAAAATGACGTTTTGGTGACGCGTGTTATTGGGTTTCGTAAATAGTTCAGCTGCAGATATTCTTAGAGAGAAGGCTTATGTCTGCTAAATATTTTATAAGTCAAATATATCTACGCTAATGTGGTGGGAAATTTGGAAGAGTTAAGTGACAGCTTATTTATCACTTGCTTTTCAAATTTTTAAAAATTTAATTGTGATTACTGTCTGTCTATTTCAAGAATAATTCCGGATAGTTTGTTTGTGCCTCTGTTGTCATGGAAACAAGATACTATCCATTATTGACTGGGGAAACCAAAACCAAAGCAAAACCTTTGAGTTACTGAACGTCTAGAAAATAATATGAAATACTACCCAAAGTACCAGCCATTTCACACCACTCCTCATCTCCATTTGAAATGGGAAACTCTTGTTACTATAGCAACCACCAATAACCAGATTATTTCACGGGAGCTATTTTTGTGCTAGCCGGAGAGTTAGTAGTATTTGTTGACAAAAATACAAAAAGTAAAGATGATTATAGCAAAAATAGCCAACGTGGTATTTTTTAAAGAAATATTTTCAATTAATTTCGATAATTTGGATCAATAAGCGTCCACGATTCCAAAAATTTGCGACAATCATTAAAAATTTAATGCGTAATCAATTTGCATGATGTGGTTTTTTATTTCTTCTTCTTCTAAGCCTGTTACAGGCCAAGGCCGTACCTAATAGTTGTTGCCATCTGGCCCTATCCCTTGCGATGATCCCCCACTTTCCTTTATTTATCAGTTCCAGTTTCGTAGTTTATTTTCCAGTGCCCTTTTCAACTTTTTATTTAGAATATTTTCCAGTTCCATTTTCAACTTTTTATTTAGAATTTGGAATCTATATTATCGACAAAAATATAACCAAAGCTAACATTAGCACAAATTCGCAATATGAATCAGATAAGTTAAAAACGAATATAAATCCTGTTGCATGTAACCAATACTACAAATGAAATAGAATCTGTACAAACATCTCTATTTTCAATCTATCCCATTTTTCTTACTAAATCTTCATTATGTAACAGGAACCCCTGCACATTTTAAATATTCATCCTTCTTGTTGCCACAACGTATCCGATAAATTTCTCCATGAGGAAGAATATCATTGCATCAGTTACCCACAGCGAGCCTCCCAACAAGCGGTACAAGTTGTAAAAGGAATTAGAGTGAGCTCTGACCGTTCAGCTCTTTCTGAATGGAGCCTTTCATTCAGGACATTAAGACCTCTTTCAACTAAAAATAGATTGGCTTCCATAACACATTCCGAAAGCCGTAATTGATCGTAATGGGTTATTATTTCAGTGATTACGCCGGGATAAATATGTGACATTTAATAGCTGGAAATGTGGTTATTTTCATGACCATATTTAAAGGCTTGGGTCACGTGTACGCGAGTTGTTTCATGAAATAGAACTTACTGCGCAGACGTGCCCTTTTTTTAAAGTCAGACGCCCGAATGAGTGACATTTGGATCACAACAATCGGAGGGTATTTATAAGAAATGCATTAATGACTTCCAATAGTGTTGTATTTAGTATTAACCCAGAAATATTTCCATTATGTTGTGCGCAATGTGCTTCAGCCATCTGATAGCTGTTAATTAAAAAAAATAGTTGATTATTTGATATAAATCCTACGAAAATTTTTGATTGGCATTATTGATTCTACGAAAATCATTGAAAAAACAATTATTAATCCTACAAAAATTATTTAACAACTGAAGAAAATCTTCAGTTTTTAAATTAAACTGGTCATATGTTAAAGTATGGCTTAACTTGATAAGAATTTTTATTTTATAATTATTATTATATATATTCACAAAAATAGCACTTTCATATTTTTCTGGTAAATTGTATGGAGTTTTATAATTGCTTGCTTCTTATTTATTCTTTTAGATAAAAATAACGTTATCAATTCTATAATAAGCATTGTTATATATTTTATTTTAAATAAATATTGAATGCGAATATATTTTGTGTATATATTATTCATTTATGAATATTTTTTAATTTAGTCAATGTGCACTAAAATGATAAAACATTCTTTTTAAGAATCAAAAAATATGGAAGCAATAAGAATTATTCATTTAATACAGCAATATTTTCATAAAATGCATTTATAAAATAGTCTAGATTTTTTTGAGAGCTACAAAATATTTTTGGCATATTATACAATATTTTAAAATAAAATTTCTATTGTTGATTAAATATTCTGTAATGTGCTGTCTTAGATGCTCTATATTACTAAGCTTTTTTAATTATTTAAAAATATCATACAATACTAAACTATTAATTATTTAATTTTAATTTAAGGGTGAACTGTTTAATTTTGTTACAAAGCAGATAAACTAATAATATTTTTAATTTATTTAAAACATTACATGCTACTTTCAACTATCCAAATTTCATGTACTATCATAAGTTTACAAGCATTATGTCTATAACTTGCCCATTTCCCGTTTTTTTTATAAATATTTTGCAGATTAAACATTTTTACATTTTATAAGGGATAGATAAATGTTAATAACAATCAGACTATTTTTTTCCAAATGAAACAATGAATTAAAATAAATTGATTGGAAGTAATAAAAAGAACAAACGAAAGAATGTAATTTTAATTATAATGATAAACTACTAATTTATTGTTTCCATTAGAGTTGTTCTATTATTTCCTGAAAATTGTGTACTGACTTCATCTGAAAGTTAGGGTTTAAATATTACGCAAAAGATCGTTTAAATATTACGCAAGTATTTTTTTAGATATTTTTTACCATTGCCTTCACATGTCACCAGAAATAAGCATATAAACACCCCATAACATTTTAAATAACTGTAAGTTTTTTAAAGACTCATAATCTGGGTGTTAAACATAACTTTTATTAATGACAACAACATAAATACGTTATGCATTTCATCCACTCTTCAATAACCTCACATAGTAATCAAGTAAATAGAAAAAACAAGCACTCACAGTGACAAGATACACCTTAAACAATTATAAATAATTGTAGTCAATATAATAAAATAAAGCTAAAAGGGGGATGTGATGTAATCAACATATTGATTACATCACATCCCCCCTTTCAACTTTTAAATCTATGTTAACCCTTTCGATGTGGAGGAAATTCGGCAACACGTCCAGATCTAAGTCTGATAATGAATATTAACTTGAGAATTCAACGCATTTGCTGAATTCTGAACAAGCAAATGATTTTTTTTTCCGATACAAACTGAAGCCTAGTCATATCAATCAACGTAATCAGATTCAGAATGCCATTCACGTTTTGATAATTTTATATTTTTCGTGAGAACACGGTTTTCACATTGGTAAATAAAGCTAAGAAGGTGATGGCAGTTATACATAGCTATGCAGGCTTATAAATAGCTGTACTCCTCTTCACATCCACACCACACCAGCGGAAGGACTTTGGATGTCACATATGAACGTAGACACGTCCCCAACGCACGGAGCTCCAGCAACCCAGTGAGGGGGAGTACATGTTCACCCTCCCCATCACAATCCGTGGCAAATGATGCTTCACTTTCCTGGTCTGAACGGGAAAAGCGGTGAAGCTACTGAGGCATGGGAGCTCAACCCAGTGGGTGTGCACCAAAAGGGAAAGATCAGAGAAACACAAACAGAGAGAGAAAGGAACATCCACGCCCAAACCAGGATTCGAATCCGGGACCTGCTGATTCGATGTTAGGGTCGCTAACCACTCTGCCATCGCCCAACTTGAGTTTTCCATATTCTGCTTCATATAAATCATTGCACTATTTATGATCCTTAATTTTGGATTCTGCATTTTTGTAATTTAATCACACTTTTTTTAATTTTGAAAAACATTTGTTAATAGTGCTATCGCTTTTCATGACGGAAAATACATAAAAGAAAAATTACTAACAATTAAGCAGATATATGAGAAATACAGTTTGTATTTAAGGGTATAGGATCGTCTAAAATTTACTAACTTATAGAAAAGTATGTGTGTTGCTAAAATTAATTCTTGTCTTCAAGTTAAAAATGTTAAAAAATGACGAGAGTTGATTGGTGTAAACCTTGTAAATGTCCATTTTATTGTCATTTTGACACCTATTCATGTATTTTCGGTAAAGTACAAGGAAAAATGAATGGAAATAACTGAAAATGTATGCCAGTTAGAATGTATCATGTGAAGGCTTTACAATCGAAATACGCGCGATTGTTTGTTATCAGCTGATGGAGAAGAAAATTAGTTCGATAGGAAAAGTACAATCCAGTAACAAAAATGTTATAAAAATTCAACGAATAACCTTATAAGTAGAATTTTTAGATTGGTCGTGAGAATTTTTATTTTCTCTCTTGCTGTTGGATTTACATTAATTCGTGTTAAAAGTCACTAAGGATATTCTAACACTATTAGAAAAAGTCTTCAAACATTTGTAAACCGTTTATTGAACATTTTTATTTTTATGATTGCTTATAAAAGTTCTGACAATAACTTCACTGTCTTCTTAAAGAGGTTGGTTTTAAGCTTTATTTAGAGTGCATAATTATTTTGTGTAAAGAATATTCACTAAATTTTGGTCAATATACAAACAATTATCTATCTAAGAAGGGTACTAATTAAATAAATTAATGAATAAAATATTAATTTTGATAATATCTTTTATTAGAGAAATAACTAAATCGGTATGGAGGTTCTTAAACACTTTTCTCTTACAATGTCACACAAGTTACAACCATTTTTTGTTACTTTGAAAAAAATATATAACCTTCACTTTTCCAAAATTCTTATGTGAACAATAAAGGAGACTGAAACGATTAATCTTTTCACGGAAAATAAATGTAAGACTATCACATTAACAATACATGAATTCATTTTTCATTGGAAAACAATTGGTTTCGGAAATCAGTTGATTTTCTTATAAGTTCGCCTTGATCTATATTCTTTAAATCTAATCATTGGAATATCAATTCCAAAAGAATGTCCATAATAGAAGTAACGACTTAAATTACCGAGAAGCGATAAGGTAAGTCTTTTGGCAAAAGAGAAGAGTATTGTAAAAAAAACCAAAAATGCACATATAGACGACTATTTGCTAGAACAAATTTTAACAAAAAAACCTCATGAATTATTCATTATTTATACTCATTAGGATTCCTAATGCCGATGCAGCACACTAATCGTAATGTTTTTACGATGAGAATTATTATTCACACATTGTTTCCGTTCACAGAACTTAACTAGATCGAAGTGTCATTTTATGGCCCGTTAGAAAAATTATGCATAAATCTTTAAATTTTGTAACCCCCACTAAACATAAATTTCTTTTTATTATTATTGGTTACGGCTTTTTTAATGTTTGTTTTTAGGTAAAGGTAACTGCATATGTTGTTTAGAGCGAAACCCGATTATAAGATATTACGAATTTGACAGAAGAAAATTAGCACTTTCAAAATTATGTAGGCTGGATAAAGGGTTAAAATGACCAGGTTCGCTTAACATAGCAATTTTTCAAGTCTATTTAGGTTAAGAATGAGTATTTTGTCAAAGGAAACAATTTATAAAGGAAAGATTGAAGATTCAATTTTGCGCATCATTAATTATGCTGGCTCGTATAACAGCAAATTAAATATTTTCTTATGTTTGCAATTATTATTATTATGTTTGCTGTGTGTGTGAAGTTAAATATTAAATAAGTAAGCAATAAGAAATAACTATTAATTTTATTGCAGTTTAAAGTAATTTTTTGAATGATTTCATTTTTAAATCACCAGACATTATTTTTTTCAATAATTTTATAAACATAATTTAATTTTTCTTAAAAATAATTTTCTTAAAAAGTGTATGTAAAATTATTTAGGGAACTAAATGATGCTTATGTAATTTTTTTAAAATTTTCCTTAAAAATTTGTAATTTTTCTTAAAAATTACATAAATATCATTTAATTTGCTTAATAATTTTACAAAATAATAATCATTTATCCTCTAATGTGAATTTATGGACAATTCAATATTTTGGCACACTTTTATTTATTTAATGTTACTTACATGAAAAGATAATATATAGTTCTTTTTTATTTTCTGTAACAGCAGGAAAAAAGATGAATAACAAAACACTGAGTAAAATGAAATCATCAAGAAATTAAAATACTATTTCTCCATTTTAAAATTATTAAGAATACGTAACATATATTAAATAACGTGAAACTAGTTATCTAATTGTTTTTTATATTAGACTATTTATTATTGGTATTACCTTCTTCAAAGTAAAAAAAAGGATTAAAAAAATTAATCTCAAAATTTATTTTCATAAATTCCCTGCTTTTAAAACACTATTTTAAAATTAATTAATGCTCAAAATAGTGAAACAATAATTTACATGATTATCACGTGTAATTTTAACCTGTGTTGTTTGATTTAGAAAATTTTGGTTAGAACTTTTTGTTGATGAGAGCTAAAACACGTGATTACAAATATTTTAAAAAATATCTTCAAATTCTAATGTTGTTCTTGTTGTCGTGTGACAAGTGCAAAAAGAGAGAAAAAAAGAAAAGGTAAAAAAGACAAGTCATATGGGAGCAAAGTCATGGTGCACTGCCCTGGCCACATCTTCAGCTTTTTCCGTATAAAGGGTGTCATGGCAGCAGTTGGGGTCGATGTTGATGAGGGTCGAGGCAGCAGAGATGCAGGTGAAGAGATGCCTCGGATGCAGCAGAACTCCTGCCTGTATTCTGCGTAGGTTCTAAAACCGTCGGGCATGATTTTCATACCCCTCAAGTGCCCCGTCCGCATTCTGCTGAAGGTAGAGGTGATACCACGGTCAGGATTAAGCTCCGGTAGGCACCGCAGTCCCCCGCAGAGCTGATGCCTTGCATCGAAGCAAGTGGTAGTCGTGGGAGGGGGATTGATATTCCTATCCTCCTTGGCGAGGGAGTCCGCCTGTTCATTTCCCTCGATGTTAACATGTGCCATGACCCATTGGATGGTGCAGGTTTTCTCCCTTGCAACTATGGTGGACAGAAGCGCGTTGATGCCTTGGGCAAGTCTCGTTTTCCTTTAATGGCCTCCAGAGCAGATTTGATTTACAGTCAGAGAATATGTTGATGCCATTCGAGGGGACTGACTGTGTGAGGTAAAGGGTAAGTGCTGCCTTTATGGCAAATCAGTTCACTGGTGAATTTGGGGGCAATTTTTCCAACTGCAACCCGATGTTTGGTCTGGAAGGATAAGGAAAATGCCAGAACCTCTTCTGTCGCATTCTGAGTTTAAAATGTTAATAAAATGCACACATATATATATATATATATATATATATATATATATATATATATATATATATATATATATATATATATATATATATATATATATATATATATATTGAATACATAACCGAAAATAAAATTTTATATCCAAGGCTTTTTTTTATTTTCCTTTTTCTTTGGTATATCTAATTCAATCAGTGACCCCCGAAATTATTTATCTCCATTAATATATTTTCGTTATAAATTTAGATGAAACTTTTTATTAATGTATTTCTTTACGAGGAAAATATGGAGTTGTGATCAAAACTAAAGAATATCTACTTTTATGTAAACCCTATTGGCATTCTGTATTCATTGATCAAATATGTATAATATTGACATGTAAGCATGTAAGGTATTAATATTATGAATATTCATAGTCTGATTATAATAAATTTCATTCATTAAAATTAATATTCATCTTTATAGTTAGTGATAAACTGCAAGTTTTATTGACTTTGTAACAGCTTCATTAATTTTGCTACAGCATTTAAATTAGATAAACATTCATGAGTTAAAATTAATAAGTGTGTTTTATACATGCGCTATTATAGGGCAACTTTTGTTATCTGGGTAAAAGCATCAACAGTTTCGCAACAATCTCTGAGTTTTTAAGAAAATTAAAACTAATAAGCACATTTATAGTTGGTTTTGCAAGTTTTAAATTCAGAACAGCAGTATTTAGATTCGAATAAAAATTCTTCAACTAAAATTGATAAACATGTTTAGAGTTAGCAATGGAATCAAATTTTACTATCGTTTGAGCATTGTTTGGATTTGAAAAAAAAATCAAAAATTAAAATTGATAAACTTGTTTACCATTAATAATAAAGTTCAAGCTTTTTAATCTTTGAAACAACATAAGCAATTTTAACATTAATATTTAGCTTCAAAGAAAAAGAATTCTTATAAGATCGATATTCTTGTAATAAATAAAGAAAACAAACAGAATATAAAACCATTTTCTGTTTCATAAGAAATGGTAATACTCTTGCCTAGTGGAGTAAACAAGATTATATAATACGATTACATAGATAAACAACATTTTTTTCCTTACATCTCAGAACGAGATTTGACTATATAAACAATAAACATTCAAGATAGCAATAAACTATTCACAAAGTGAAAAAAATTTTTTTGATTAATATTCATTTTGAATAACGTTTTTGTATCGTTTCCTTTTCTGCAAGAGATCAACAATGCAAATAATCATATTTCGAAACAAATAAAAGATAACCGTGATGTTGTTCTATTAGTTTTAAAACATTTTCCTCAATGCTATGTAGAATTATTTTCATTGTAAAGGAGAAATAAAAATTTTGATCGGAATTGATTAAAAAAATTAGCGCTGTTTTGTCGCCAAAACAATGAAACTTCCGTATTTTTATTGCTTATGAGCAAAATAGTGAGAAAGAAGTGAATCTTGAGAATCAATGGAAAGTTAAAATGCCAATAATATTAATTAAAAATGGAAAACAATAAATAGATTTTCATAAATTATTTCATTTTCGGGAAAACTGAATATATATTTTTTATTTATTCTGAAATGTGTATTTTGTAGTTTTTTTTTTTTTTTTTTTTTTTTTAAATCAACTGTAGAATTTGATTTATAAAAAATAGTGCCAGAATTTTCTCATTTGTGGCGCTGTAATTGCTAATGAAACGCGATTTACAGAAACAGAACTTATGCAACCAATATCTCCTGAATTAAATTTTGAATAATTGTAGAACCAGCATAAGCAAATAAAAAACTATTAGGTTAATGTAAAATTTCATCAGTGAAATTTGTCATCAAAATGTCGTTCCAGAATTTCGAAGAGGAGAATACCAATTCTGTAATAGTTCATTTGATCATAATTTGAGCTATTTATTTTTAATACATTCTCATTGCTGTATCTTAAATTCTCTTGCCTGCAGATTGTTTCTTTGTAAAGTGTTACAATACACAATCATATAAACCATAAAGGAAATGTATTGTAAATGATGTCGTAATAAACAATATATTTTAAAAAAATTATTCGTGGTAAAATATATGCATTGGAAGCTTTGTGGTAGAACATATTCTTTATTAAAACTATATTTTCTTCTAAATTTAGCGTTACAAAGAAATTAGATGGGTTCTAAAATGTCACGTGACTACTTTCACACAATACTACTATCGTTACTAATACAACTCAGGGCGTTTTAACATGATTACGATTTTTAAGTTTATTTGTTTGGTATGGATCTTGATTGTAATCTAACTTACCCTTTCTTTACACAAAGGGAATTAATTACCTTCCTGGTAATTTTTAATGGTGGGTGAGTTATTTTTTATAGAACTAAAATCTATCACCCACTTCAAACTCTTCTATTTTCCACAAATTAAACAGAGTACATTATATAAAATCTCACAGTTTGGAGCAAATAAATAAAAATAATTAACCAACTACACACACTAAAATAGCACATTTTCCCCAAATTATAAGGTTTCATTTCTTTCATATAAATGGTTAGCAGTGTACTTTTCTGACTGATGAAGAAACGTAAGTTTAGAATGGGCCAATGAGATCACAGTTTTGAATGCAAATGATTCTTTAATAAAAAAAATGATATTTTATTTAATAAATCTAGCACTAGATAATGATCCCACCAAAAAAGTCCTTTTCAAACTATTATAGTTTAAAATATACTTCTAAAAAAGTGTTGAAATATTGCGGTATAAAATACAGTAAATTTAAAGATCAAATTTTCTTTCATCTATCTATCTATTTATCTATCTATCTATATATAATATATATATATATATATATATATATATATATATATATATATATATATATATATATATATATATATATATATATATATATATATATATATAGCACTCGGATATTATTATGTTATTATCCTGAATAATACTGGATTGTTAAATATCACTACTGCATAAATTTTTTAAAAATCTAACTTATATTAAATATAAAAGTCATAAAGGATATAGCAAAATGATTTCGTGCTTTTTCATAACATTAATGGAATTACATTATTATACTGCATGAGAGAAGCAAGCATTATTTTTAATTCTGAAATTGCATTAAAATAGAGTGCAATACATAACGAAATCAACAACATTGAATGAGATTGGTTGACGGCATGAGATATTGCTTAAATGCGTAAGAAACCCAACTCATATACGATTTATCAACATTTGCTCTGAATTTATTATCCCTGTAGAGCTTAATAGAGGAGTTTTGCTCCTCGGAGTTTACAAATTCAAATCCAGAAGAACAGAAAATGAATATACGTTTCTGCTTTCATAGTTGTCAAGTTTGATGAAGGGAAAATTTCCTAGTTTCCTGCCTAGCAACACGTGAGTGCGGCATATTATTCATGAAAAATTCATCATTGTCATCAAAAAATCTTTCTACAGCTTTCTGTTTTAAAGCAATTTAGTATGCGGAATTGAAACTAGCGGGTGATTCTTTCTCTAATTAACCAAACCTAAAATTGGCAAATATCCATAAAATCTACCATGAATTAATTAGAAAGAAAGAACAGTACGTTTAAAAAACAAATCCTTACACATCTCTTCAAATAATAAAAGATGTTGATCATCCGGGCATTATTAACCATAAATTTTAACCGCAGCTGTGATTTAGTGGCGGTTTTTATTATGCACTCAATATACACTCATGACTAATAAAGGTTACATGAAAGGAAAGTTTAGTCATAGCTGTGGGTAAACAAAAACATGTGTTTCTATTAATCTTCGCCGCAATCAGCTAAGTGGAACCCTCATTTTCCGCTTAACAATTCCCGTCCTTAATTAGAAAATTAAATTTAATCTTTTCCAAAGGTCGTGCAGATAAAATCTGGCAACACTCTCCCGCACCACGTATTTAACAGTGTTTGCAATCGCTTTCATCGTGTGCTATTCAAATAGAATAAGAAGCGGCAGAGCGTGTAAAAATTCTATCGTCTCGGATCGCAGACGAGAATACAATCGTTGCCATTCTAAAAGAGCTTAAAAAGTTGATTCGATGCTAATATTGTTTTCTGCGTAGCAATGATGGCTTTTCTTTTCATCTTCAGTATATCTTTTATCACGTTTCAATTGTATTTTTCACAACTTAGAAAGTTATTTACGATTCACGCTCAATTTAAAATACAGTTTGAAAAAGAAAAGAAACTGTAACCGTTTAACCAGGCGACAGAATAAGCGAATTCGACCACCAAAAAAATGTTCTAACTTTGAACCGTAGTTTGTAAAGCGATACGATTTTAATTTCACACATATGAAAATAGAAAAAAAATAATTTTTAATTTAATATTAAACGACGGAACTGTTATATTCAATACTTTTTACCACATTTTTAATTGAAGAGGGTGATAAAGTAATTTGAATGTCAAATATATGTATCATCGTTGTGTATCGTTAAGTATATGTATCATTAATTAAATATATGTATATTATATTTAGGTTTAGGAGTCACTTTGGTATGTGAATAGCATTTATTTCAATTGTAATTATTAAAAAATTGGGAAAAGTTGAATTAAATTATAATTTGGTCAAGGATTGCTTGAAGGAAATATCAAAATAACTGTATCAAACTATATTTTTTTACTTTATTTCCGGCATTCTAACCTAAAAATAATGATAAAAGAACAACATTAAGATAGATGAAACATAGAAAAGAGGAACATAATAAGTATTCTAATGCTGATAATGATACAAGACACTGTTAGATGTATATATTAATAAAGGCGGGCACTTGGGTGATTTACCCTTCACCCCAACAAGCCGGAAACAGCTACTCATGTGTCGTTACCCAGCGGGCACCAGTGAACCAAGTCACGGAGGCGCGAGTAGCATTACCCACTCCATACCACCACAAACCCGTTTACAGGGCGGGCCACATTCATACATCATCTCAGAAGGAATGACAGAGAAGCACAGAGAAAGAAAGTAACATCCATGTCCAAACCGGGATTTGAACTCGGGACCCACAGCTCAGGAGTCAGGAACGCTAACCACTCAGCCATCGGTCGGTTAAGTATTTCCTTTATATTAATTATGTTACGTTTAAATTTGTCCATTTTTATAGTTCAAACCGCTAAGCACAATTCCCTGCCCCGTCATTTGGAAGCAGTGTTAAATGATGAGGCCGACATCTGAACTGGTATTTCGACATTCCGTTGTAGACTGCTTCACGGCCAAAGTCTGTTGTGAGACATTTTCAAATCTACAGGAAAAATCTTTCTGTATATTTGAAAATGTCTCAAATCTACAGAAAGTATCTACAGGGTTATTTTCCGTGGATAGCAGGCCGCCTTCATGTGTCACAAAGGAGAAAACCTGGAAAACTTTTAAATACTTACCCTGACAGACGTGCATGGAGAAGACAAAAACGAAAATACGTTGTTCAACAGTGACTGGTATCGAACCAGGAGCATTCCGTTCTGAAGAAATGTTCAAGGCCACGGTGAGTCATCTGAGCTGGTATGGAAACTTTAATTCAGCAGCAACAGAAGAACCTTTGACTAGTATTTAACATGCGTGTAATTTCGCAGTGTGACAGTTATCGCCAAGTTCCTGTTACGAACCCATAACTTTTCCTATAACACTGCCATGCCAAGAGGTTTTTCTGAGAATACTTCTTTCCATTACATTTATAATGAACGTTTATTTTCCTTTCCTATTTTAAACGCTGCTTCACAGTTAACTTAATATCAAAAAATGCAAAAGCAGCGACCATCTAATTCCGTTCGAAATGATGGTTAACTCTTTTTCTTAACTTCTGTCAGATTTAGGGGAGTTCATTTGACGGGCAAAGAGAAGCGACAACCCTCCCATTGACGAGCGCTTCCTGATTAGGCAACCACTGCGGGGGTACTGAAGCAAATTGACCGCTGTGATTCACTTGACCTTGAATTAATGTCACCTCCGACTCTCCTGGCAGAATGCTGCCAAGGTCGGCTTGCCACATAAGGCACGGGTTTTTCGTCATAGCGCCCCAAACAGCCCACTGAGTGAATGTGGGCATTGTTCTGTGGGAAAAACCTTTGTCATTCTGAGATTTAACGAGCTTCTTAACAACATTCCAGACTTTTATTACGTGTCACAGCAATTAAAGTGCAATCAAAAGATTTTGTTTTTGTGTTTCTCTGTTCTGGATGAAAAGCAATTGGAATTAAGGATACATTCAGGTTTATGTAATAAAAAAAACCACGTAAAAGAAGGCGAATGTCGTTTCTTTTACGATAGCTACAATGATAATTATTGTAACAAATATCGTGCTTCATTAGGCATAGTATAATGTCTTTATGTATATTCTATAATTCGTATAGTGTTGTGTAAATGGATGATGTGTATTTCTCTACGTATACAATGAAATCTAAAATTTCGTTAAAAATTATAATCTTCATTTGTCATAACATAACTCTTCAAGGAAAAACTAAATTTTATCGCTTGTAATCAAAAAATGAACTTGCATATAAATTATTCTTCGTAATCTGTTAAATATTTTAAATCAGAATGTAAATTTGTGAGTCCAGAAATCGGTTTATTTTTCAATGCAATTTTAAATAGATTTTTAGTTTTCATTCTAAATTCATTTTTTCACGCGAGGGATGGTTAGATTTATCTCTCTCTCTCTCTCTCTCTCTATCTATCTATCTATCTATCTATCTATCTATCTATCTATCTATCTATATATATATATATATATATATATATATATATATATATATATATATATATATATATATATATATATATATATATATATATATATATATATATATATATATATATATATATATATATATATATATATATATATATATATATATATATATATATATATATATATATATATATATATATATATATATTATTTATTGAGAGAAAGGAGAAAAACTAAATTTTATTTGTAAGATGCTTAGTTTCTAAAAATAAACATTTTTAATAAACAAATAATAATACATTTTTAAAATAAATATGATTTTAACAATTCAATAATTCAGATATAAAAGCGAATAGGAATTTCTTTCTATTATAAATTTAATAGCAATAATTGTAGTAAATTCAAAATTTTAAGATGAAAATAATAGTACTGTTTTTATTTTCTACTGGAAATTTTCAGTTAAAGGTGTATGTGGGATCACCTAGTTAAATATAACCAAAATAAGTGGATTTTGGAGACCAGTGGCAGCTCTCGCAAGCAACACCCCTCGATATTCTAGGAGGTGTTGTCCGAGATTCGATCCTCGGGTCGGGCCCTCACTAATTCATCCCTTCAGTGTGTCGATAAAATGAGAACCAAGCATGCAGGTTTAGGTTTTTTTACTTTTTATAACGAATGTTTCAGCTTAAAATGATAAATTAAATGGTTTCAATAACAAATTTCCTGAATTCAGTTTTCAAAAGTTTTTACATATGCAGTTGTAAAAAATATTATATCTTCTCATAATAACCAAGATTTCTACTTTTCTTGTTAATCATAAGTTACATTTTATGCGTATCAGAAATATACCTGAAAACAAAATGGTAAAATGAATGTTATGAATGATACTGCTGACAACTATCGAAATAACGTAACTGTATAAAATATCAATTTTAATAATCTGTGTGATGAATGAAAGTTGTCAACTAAATTTTTATTGTTCTTTTGTTAAGATTAAATAATACAAATAAAATTTAGAGCATATTATAGTGAAAAAAAGTGTTCTTATGGAACATGAGCTTATTTTAAATCAAGAAAATACATTCTTTGGGAAAAACAAGTTTCAAAATATTGATTTTTCCCTGATTGGAATTAAATCCCTAAAATCATCTCAACTATATTTCGGCTTAGTTCACATTGTATCCAAACCTTCTCGCATACGCTTCTTGTGATGGTGTTTGGAATAATAAAACGTATAAATAATAGGTAAGAATATCTGGCATATAATTTCTGAATTATTTTTGGCGATGAAGAAATGTTGCCAAGATGGCTTATTGTGACATGCGCGATGTCGTAAATAGTAAGGTTGCTAAAATGGAATTTTCTGCATAATTCTTATAGGTCACCATATATATGACCAAGTGAGAACTAGATTGCCAGGTACATAAGAAAATCCGCCAAAAAAATTACTTAACTCATCATTTGGCATCCTGGATTTTACGGCAACTGTGCCGAATATGTGTTGAATTTTACTGTAGTACATGCAATGCTTAAATTGGTTTCGTTGATTTTAAAATACAATAAGCAAGATTTTGTTTTAAATCCACACTTTACTTTATTTAAAAAACTCTAATGTAAATAGTTAAGCGCTTATAAAATATGATATTAAATGGTGCTGAATGAAATAATAATTTGATTCTGCAAAAAACAAAGATATCAGTATAAGATTATGATATATATACATTTCTCATTTTTTCACTATTTTTTAATTAATGTAGTTAATTCTACATGCAAATTTAAGGTACATCATGGCTACTTGAAGAGGCACATTCTTTGGAATGAAAGGTCTTAGGTTCGATCTTGAACAACAGAAAGGGGTGTTCGTCTTAGTTTTTGGTATGCAACACGTGAATAGGGTCCATTTTCTGTGCCAAGATCTATCAGAAGGTAATAAAATGCGGTGGGATTTAAAACCTTGTAACAGATTTTGAATTCAGTTTTTCTGTACTCAGTATTAAATATTTCCATTTTACTCCCATTATGGACTAATGGTAGGATCAGACTCTTCCGAGTGGAGGGTCTGGATTCAATCCCAGCAACTATTAAAAATGTGAATAAGTATTGCCCTTTTGTTTTCTACACATACATTTGTCTAAGTGATTGCTTAATGTTTTCTTGGTTTTCTCCCTCGCAAAACAAGTGAATATAACCTACTATTTATCATAAATCCTCTCCGAAAACTATAAACGAAGGATGTTTACTTTCAGCATCCTTTTTCTGGTAAGCTATTACTCAAAATATTTCTACTGAATTGAAGTAAACTGGATGCATTTTATTATAGAGAAATTAAAAAATTTAACTATCCTATCTTCATGATCGCAGTCTTTGCTTTGATCCACCCCCATCGAAAATCGTCAGTCAGCCGGTAATTAAATATACAAAAACATTTTTAAAAAAATTAATATCGTTTTAATAATAAAATAGGATGACAGAACTGAATGTTGAGAAAATATTATATTTAAGAAGAAAATATGTGTTTTTCACATATTTTTCTATATATGAAGAATGAATAGAAATATGTGTGTGTGTGTTTGTATACTCTATTAAGTTTCCTAGTACGGATTTAAACAGAGAGACACTGAATCATAAATGAAGGAGATAATTTACGATTCAATAAAAAGAAACAAATCGTAATCCTTAATTAGATACAAATGCAACAGAAGAAGGGGGAAAAAGTCAACCCGTTATTGATCTATTTTTACTTCTTTCCTTATGGATATTGCTCGCTAAGATATCGGAAAAGTAACATAATCACCGCGTGAGTTAATTTATTAGAATATAAACTAGAGCACAGAAAGATCATTTTTCAGAAAACATTTACGGTGGAAAAACAACATACCCGCATTAATCCCATTTCTCAATTATTGACCCAACATTTTGAACAGTAAGGAGAAAAAAAGTAACTAACCTAGCGCCAAGAATCTATTTTCTCTCGCCATTAGGAGCGAATAGAGCGGTAATTTCTTTGTATAAATAGAATTTTTCTGATGGGTTGCGGCTTGTTTTATTTTAATAACACAAGAGGATCATCGGATAATATTGCGGATAAATCGAAAATGAGGAAAAAATTGTTGCACAATTCTTTGATGTCATAATACGGGTGTCAGATGGATTGAGTTAATTATATGAATGATGCATTGTTTAGTGTTTTCTTTTATATATGTATATATATAGACTGCACTAAAACTGTGTAAGTAGTTTCTCTAGCAATCAATCACTCATTCATCTGCACAGTTATTTTTGATTTCTAGATTTAAATTCTTATCGATTTGTTTGATATGATTGAAGGGAAATGAATATTATTTTTAAAGAATGATTTATTATTATTATTTATTATTTTTTATTTATTATTTGAAGAAAGAATCTTAAAAAAGCCCAAATGTTTAAATGAAAAAAAAAAATCTATAGCTTCGAAATTGATTCTTTTTTTTATTTTTATTTAAACGAATTTCAAAGTTGATACTTTCAACTAATTTATTTTTTGACTTTTTGTTAGAAAATGATAAGATTAGAGAAAATTATCACAGTTTTTTATATTGCTATTATTGATTAGCGATTACTAGAAATGGATGGAAATGGAGAAGGCGACCAAAGTAGTTTTAGAAAATAAGATAAAATATATTTGCATAATAGCAGTTTCTTTTCAGTAAATTAATTTATTGTTTATGAATTAAGTTGTGTTATGAAATAAAAATTAATAATTCATTCTACTAGATATAATTATCAAAATATATTCAAGAATCTAATTAATATTTACACATAGAGCTGTAGAAGGCTTACAAGATAGGAGATGTCTTAGCATTCGGAAGGTAATGGATTCGATATTAGAAACCAGTGAAAAAAATCTTGCTGAGAAAATCTATAGACACACCATGCGTTTACTTCTGGAGGGTCTAATGTTTCTCCACTACTGTGGTGGAGAGGGTTGAGAAGATGGTACACACTTTTGTGTTAACCTCGTTGTTCAAAAATGGGCACACACACATTACAAACTGATTGACTGTGTTAAGTGCCGACGATGAACAATACATAAAAAACATATGTAATAAATTTTTTAAAATATAAATTCGTTGTCACCAAACTAATTTATTATACACTATAATTACTAAGTACAATTTACATATCCATAAAAATTACTGTTTACATATCAATAATGAGTCAGATTTCCGACGAACGTAGGCTAGGAGAGGGGAAAAAAAGAAAGAAATGGCGTGATTTTTTGAAAAAAATTGCCAAGTAAAAAGCGCCCTCTTCTGGAATATTTATATAATTTTCATTGAACTATATGAGTTTTATTTGACTAAGTAATTTTTCCCTTCATCATAATATATTATAGCTTCTTATATTTTCACTACCTATTACTTGTATTAATACTGACGAAGCTATCAATCTAAATTTTGAATTATTTTAAATGGTATTTTTTAATACTTAATTTTTAAAAAAAATATTTTAATTTTAAATAAATTGGATGCTTCTGATTAAAATCGTCGTTAAATTCGAGGATTTTCTTCTTTAATTTATCAACTTTTATTTAACTATTAATTTTTTAGCTTAAGATTTTCATACAAAGTATCATTAGTGTGATTAATTAAAAGACGTATTTATTTTTTGCTGATCGTTATAATGCTTGCTAATCGAATTTTAATTAATTCGTAACTAATAATAATGGTATTATTTACGAGTTAGTTAAATATCAATTAAATACAAGCCTAAGGATATCATTTAGCATAATTTGTTTTCCCAATTGGTGTTCCATTTCTATAACTGTCATTATGTGGCATTTCTATATTCCTAATCCTTTTTTTCATTCTCCCTTAACCCTTTGGACACTTGTTCATCTGCCTGCATTTAGTTCTATTCTTGTATTCCCAAGAGATTAATTTTATCAAATCACTATTTTTAATTTACCATCAACTCTCGTTCTATAACCACTAGCAGTTTTTGATGTTGATAATGTATGTTTTTCATCTTTAACCTCTTCTTAATGTCTGCTAAATTATTTTTTCTTTTCTTTATTTTCTATTTTAGGTTAGGCGAGGTTCAGTTGTTCCAATACGTTTCAGGTTACCCATTTTTTTCCTACTGTAGCTGCTAAATACTATCAACCGCTTAGTAATTTTGAATAACTGTCAAGTGACGAGGTTGACACATGAAGTGGCGCACTTCTTTTTAAACACTAGATTGGACATTGGACTACTGAATTTTTAACATGTACAGACTCATATTGTGGCGATCTTCTGCTGCCTTTTCTGAGAAATCTTAATTCAAATATTGCAGCCCCATTTTTTAAAATTTTATATTTTAATGTTTATCAATGAGAATTCTCAAGTTTAAAATATAATAAAAAGAATATTAATACTCCATATTTAGATTATTTCTTTCTCTTAAATACATGCCCTATTCAACATTTACACTTTTTTTATATATATAATCTAAATTTGTAAATTCTGGTATACACAATATACCTTCATAAATCCATTATAATTAGTTTTTATTCTCTAAAAAGTTTTCTTATATTTCTTATACATTTTATTTTTAACTTAATATTAGAATTCAATATGTCGTTTTAATTTTGAAGTTAAAATCAAACGTTTTACAAGTTTTTTTTTAGTTTTTAAATTTCAATTTAAATTGTTTGTAAATATAAATTATTTATCTATTATCTTGAAATTTTATAAAAGCTTAAATTTTAACTTAAATATCTGGCAACTACTTTTCCTTTCTAGTTTTTGTAATTTGCTTAAATATTAGTTGAAGTAATCATTTTTTAAGTTAAAAGTCTTCTATCTTTAATTTTTTAAATTATTTTGCAATTCTGTAGATAACGTTGAACTCCGGCATGTTCTCAAGAATAAAATATAAACGTGAATTTCTTTTCGCTTCATAAATATTATATGTTGCATACAATCTAAATCATGGAATGCTTTCAACATTTGCCCCTTTTACTAAAACCTCCAAAATAACTGCTGTTAGACAAAAATGTTCTCAGATAATTTGCCAGATGTCCCAGACTGGAAATTTTTTTATGCTGCAAAATGAAAGAAAACTTTTCTTCACTTATCAACTCTAATTTTCTTTCTACTAAAATGTCAATAAATAAATCTGTAAGACAGCAGGAAAGTAACAGAAAACTTGACGGCAATTCTCTCATTGGAAAAAATAGACATAACCATTATCCAAAAACCACAGTTATTTACCACATTAAATCCATACTCTCGAAACACAATCCTTATGTCAATTGTCTTAACAAATGTAAATTTTGAAAATAATTTCTTAAGTTAAGAATTCAAAAACAAAGATGCAAGTAAATGAAGTTATACATAACTAGCAACAACTTTAACATCATCAATTTATTTAAGGATTTACTAAATTTGAGAGGATAAGTTGACTCCAACTGTCATTTATCAATGAATTTGACTCACTTGATAAGCAAATGGATGCTTGATACCATCCATTTGCTCATCAAATGTGATGCAAAATTTGATTTCCATTACTTATCAAGCAATGGATGTCACATTTTGTTCCGATGATAAATTTACTGTACTTCTCATCCAAAAACGATACGTTTCAATAAATACTTCAATCCTCTAACAACTAAATAAATAATTTTCCATTTATAACACAATAACAAGCAGAAGTCAAATCATTTGTGCAAGATTTAACACAAGCGGTGACACATTAATAAAACTTTTAAGAAGTGTATCAAAAGATAATTTCAAAATCAAAATTGGAGTTACGGAAAATGTAACACTCACTAAGTAAATACGCGAACTATATAAACCATCAAATGATGCATTAAAATCCAGAGAGAATAAAAAAATTGTACGTAAGAATTACAAGAAAAATCTCACTTGAGGAAATTCTCATCACCAAATTGATAATCCTCATCGTCAATTCGGTCAGTTTAGCGACATTTTGATTCAGAAATAAATTAGAGAATTATACATCTTATGATTCTCAGATGATAATAATAATGAGAATCACATACGTTCTTAATGGTTTCTCTACTCCGTTGATATTATGTAAAATTTAGAAGAAAAAAAAATCTGGTTTTAATTTGAAAGAACTAACTATGTGATTGTACCTTATCTTTAAGTTGTATCTGTAATTCGTTGATGACAAAACATTTTCAACAAAATCTGATATCAGTAACATCTCGATTTCAGACTGAGAGGCAACGCTATACAAATCAAATAAATGATGATGGTTCCTTTTATTGAATATCTAGTGTAAAAAATGATTCCGGTGTGCAATTAAGTGATTTCGCTATCTCTTACGTGGCGAAAGATACTTGTGTGTGGTCTGAATTACTAGAAAGAATGATGTCTACGTCTTTTTTTATTTTGATAAGCATTCCACATCATCCGTTAAATCGAAATGTTTATACTTTCATACATTTTGCTGAATTATCTATGACGTTAATGAATATAATAGAAATTCAGGGAATGTCGCATCAGTTTAAAATGATTATCAATATATCAATGGTCGAATTACTGTGTGTTATGTTGTCCCGAAGAAATTAAATATTATTCTGCAGTGAACGTTTAAAACAACTCAACTCAAAGATCCATGTTATAGTTTAAGTAATTGGAAAATAAAAGCTGAAAGAATATGCAGTTCTGGTGATTTTTACTTTTGAAAAGTAGGCACAGGTGCCATACAATCCATGATTCCAAATTCTGAAATTGCTTGGCGATGAAGAAATGTTGCCAAGATGACTTATCGTGACGTGCACGATGACGTAAAGTCTATGGTTACCGAAATAGAATTTTCTGTATAATTCTATAGGTCTCCATATGTAGAACGTAATAAAAACGAGGTTGCCAGGTGCATAAGAAAATCAGCCAAAAAATCGCAAATCTGAGAATATTGCATCATGAATTATATGGCACCAGTGCCGAAAAGTCATCTTGTAAAATTAAATATTTGAACACTTTGTTCTTTACAAATAGTAGAAGAATCTGATTGTCTCACATTGTATATGGCAGAGAACTTTTGCCCATTTGGGAATGAGAGAGATAGAAACTGACATTTTTAAGATAATATATGAAAGAAGTTAATTTTACCTTTAATTTTATTTCAAGTTACAATTCTATAATACCTGGTACATTTTTTCTTAGACTATCATATTACAATTTCTTAGGCTATCATATCATATTTCTTAGACTATCATATTCTTAGACTACCTAAGTTAATTGTGCTTTTTGCAATGCTTCAAATGGAACTTTGGATTCGGTGTAGAAACGGATACCACTTGGTTTCATTTTGTGGTGCCACTTGGTTCAGTTTTGGATACATTTTGGCGATAAACTTTTATTTCTGGAAATCCTGATAACTGTATCTTTGTATAGCTTTTGTGTAGCGACCATCTTGTTAGTCACATCTTGGCATCAAAAAAATCGCCAAGGAATTAAGAGGTACCCGATTTAAACTTTTATCGGAACTTTCTCTCATTGCTCTTCTACGATTCTCTGAAAATCACAGAAGTTGGCATTTTTAAAAAGGACTTCCTAAAACTAAAAAATGTAATAACTTATCTGTGCAAGCTTTGAAACAAATGTTATGTATTTCATGGCAGCTTTTAAGTAATTTTTCAAATAATTTATGTACATTTATATTCTAAAAGTACAATTGTACGTTTGGATATATGACTGTTCTCTTTATATACAAAGAATTCCATATTTTGAAGATTATTAAAATAATTGAAATACATTTTTTTTGGAATATATTACTTCAAATCCACTTATTAACCCTAAAGTGCCTGTTTCTTTCCTTCCTGATGAAATCATGATTACGCCACTTTATTACAATTCTCATTGGCTTAAAATATCCATGACGTCAGATGACTTTTCATCTAGGTCACATTGCATTGAGACGGCTTCGTAAGCCGACTTGTCGACGAATTTGTTGTCTGTCGCATTCTTTGAGCGGCAGCAAACAAGGCGAAGTTCACCATCGCATATCTGAATGTCGTCGGAGATGAGAAAAAATCCAATCATGATTTTTATCAACAATAAAGAAGTGTGTTTTAACTATAATTTTTTTCGTTAATAAAAGTTTTCAAAATCATGAAAATTACCAGTTATTTTAAATAAATAGTTTTCAAATTTTCAATCTTTAGCATTATTGCTTCCGAAATCGAACACGTTGACAATAGAACAGAAGAAAAAGCAAAATAAAAAATACAAGACAAAACACCTGCTTAATAATTAATTTAAATCAGCAAGGACGATTTGAATTTTTTTTTTAAATTTTAGATCTTTAACACCGTTTTTTCGTAAATAAAATTTTTAATTCCCTTGATTTAGTTAAATCAATGCTCCAATATTGTGACAGTGTAACTCCAACTATATCTTTAATTAATGCTTTTCTCAAATTATCAGCACTTTCTTTCTATTTTGTCTCAGTAACAAAAGGAGGAATGAAACATTTTATTTCAATCAAATTTGAATCTTTGTTAAAAACTTTATTATACTTAATACAAAAGTATTTACTAATTTGGTGGTAATTTTTTCACGTTCACGGTATTCTCAAGTAAATGTTACTAAACTGTCAAGATGACGAGAAAAGTAACATCTTTCACTGATTTTCGTTTTGATCATTTTTACCAATTAACTTTTGAATCCATTCTTTCAATAATTACATTGCATATTTTATGTATCGAAAGTGTGAGAAAGCATGTTTTTTTCAAAAACATTTAATTGAATATGAGAATTTAAATTTTTAAAATCAAAGTAGTTTTCTTTTTTTTTTTTTTGAAAACTTAATTAAGGGATTAAAATTAAATCAGATCAGAAACTAATTATATGCCTGATTTAAAATGTTGTAAAGGTATTTTTTCCTGCATCTGTATTCACTGTATGTTTTAACATCAGTAAGCTAAAAACCTATGAAATATGCAGTTTCGGAAAATGGTGGTTCTTGGCAATGAAATCACTGGCCATCACCTTTCGCAAATTTGATAAATCACACATTTTACCATCACAAATTTCACCATTTAACCATCATGGTAATATATAGGTCAAACTGGTAATTGAATGATTTTTAGCGATCTGAACTTTATTTCAACAGTTTGTGAATTCAATTCCCACGTTGGGTTTGCAAAACATAGAGCAAGAAATTAAATGAAAAATCCAGATATTGTACTCACAGCTTTTATATATAATACACCATTAATTGCCCATTACCAAATCCATTTGGTCTGCATTGTTGAGATTTGAAGGAAAAATTTATATCATGTAGTGGCACGATTCTATATGAATCGAAAGTGAATTTCAGTAAGACTGGTGGGTCAGTGCCGACAATTTTGAACCCAATTGCATAGAATGTTAAAAGTGAAAAAAAATATTAAATGTTTTTAAAAAAAATGGGCTGATATATTATCATCATGCTGGGTATTGTTCTGCTTATACCCAGAATCAAGATTGGTCTGTCACTTCATGACCACTTTTTGAAGGCATGCATTAGCTAAAAGGACATCTACTGTTTGAAGTCAGTTCTGAACAGCTACAAGTTGAAGTGGAAATTGAACTTGGGAACTGATGAAATGAAGACCATAGCTCTGACCATCCAGCTGGATCTTCGCATTAATCAGATCTTAATAATCAAGAAAAATTATTCAAATCAAAATGGAATTCATAATTAACTGGATAAAACAGATTCGATATTTGTACAAAAATAAGAAAAATCTGCTTATTGCATGGATATAATGTATGTGCATGCATATTACGATATATAATATGCAATTATATGTACATCCCCATGTTTATTTCTAATCCGTAGATGTCTACTTCTTTCATAGAGTTTCAATACGTGGAAAAGAATAGACACGTATAGCTCGGCTTCCTTAGGCACATCAGTTAATATTTTTTTACTTGATGAAATGACGAAACTAAGTTTTGTGATCAATATTAGACCACAGTTCTTATCTTCATGCTAAGAATCTAATTAGTCTAAGAGTTCCACCGCACCTCTCAATAACCAGAATAAATTTGTAAAAAAATTGCAGTAAAAACTCTTTTTTTAAGAAAACATAACAGTTTTTATCCGTTAAACGAAAATTAACCATCAAATCAACAATTACAGATACTTTTACAATGTAATTAATTGCTTCTTAGTATAATCAGTACATTTATAGTCTTCTTACAATGAACACACTTTTATTAACAGGCGAAGTGGTAATTTAGTACTTCATAAATGATGGCTAGGGTGTGCCTAGAAAATGATAGTATTTGCCGGATATCAACCCCTCCACCTATTGGTAAGTCTCTCTTGTGAACTAATAGTCTTTAAATTCCTTTTTTATTGCGCATATTTTTTCGTATTTTATACCGACCGGCAGTGCCGACAACGCCCAAGTTTTTGTAGAAGAACAACAAACAGCAAAACGATCCTCATATTGTTGAAGGCTATTGTGTTAATGCATCGAACCTCATCCGATATCCGTTCAAAGTGCGGTTGCATCACAATGGCTAATGTATAATTCATTGTTCAGTAAAATGCCGCTTTAACGCAAAATTTCGTCTGCAGGCACGTTATGATGACAGACGATATTCAAGAAAGCGATAATTTTTTCTGCGGAATTTCCTAAAATAATCCGTTTTTTTATCGCCAGTCGAAAAATGCACTGACTCTGATGCATAAAATGAACTCTTGGATTAAAAAATCGTTAAAATTCACGGCACACTCGACGGCAGAAAGGAAATGATTGAATTTGAGATTGATGGACGATTTTCCACTTATTTTTCCGTTCTGAGCAATCGTTAGGATCATTTCGAACTGTCATTCTTCTAGAAATGGCCTACATAATCTGTTATTTTGAGCCAGTTTACTAAAACTAAAAACATTTTATGATTGGTCAGCTGATAAGAAAAATTGCCAACGGAAGTTTATGAACAAAAAGTGTTTCCTGTCATGGTGAATCATAAATAAATGAATATAAAGTGTAAATTGTCTTGGCTTTATTTTATTCTTTTATACGTTGTTATTCGTGTCGACCGAATTCTTTAAATGTAAACAACTGTTAGTAACTTTAAGTCCTATTAGTCATACACAAGCGCCGAAGATGACTCCTGAGCTGGCTTTCATTTCCAAACTACCATTCCTGTTGTTTCTTATGACAAAAGCTCCAGTGACTCAGTAGCTTCACGTCGCTACAGCAGAGTGAAGCATCAATTGCCGTGGGCAGTGACTGGGAGGGTGACCACGCCGTACTCTGCCTCACTAGGTTGCTGGAGCTTCATGGGTTGGGGCAACACCCCCTAGAATACAAGGCCTGAGCGCAAGAATTATGAGTCATCAAGAGAAGACCTGTTGAAATCTTCGCCGTCGCTGTTACATCGGCAAAAGATAAACAAAATTTGCATGTGTAAAACCATCAAATGTCTAGTTTTTTTGTGTTTTAAGTAAAATATCATATTGAATTTAACAAGCGAAAAGTTTTTTTTTTTACCTTTAGAAAATATGATTACATCTGTTAAAGTAATAAACTTACAGAATTAGTTCATTTTTTAAAGATAGAAGTATTTTACTTAATATAAATATAAATAAAGGTAGAACAATTTTACTTAATATATATATATATATATATTTTATTTTTTAGAAAAATAGTAAAACGTATAAAAAAAGAGTTTAAAGTTGTTAACTTTTTTATTTGTCATTAAAGTAGTTATATGAAATTTAATATTAGAATTTTAATATCAGAACTATATCAAACTGGAATTTCCTCGATTATAAAACAAGAAATTCATTACACTAAAATTAAAACGTAAATTTAAGTTTAAAATATTTATAAATTCAAAAAAATATACACATTTTAAAATTGATTATCCATCATAATATAATTAAACACAATTGAAAAACATTCACGAGGAATATAAATTTAGTTTTATAAATAGAATTGCGTATATATAGGAAATACAATTTTTATATTAATAACATTGCATTGGAATATGAGTTTACTAAATTTTTTCTTCTCATTAATGTATAGGATTTTTATCACCAAAACATTATAATAACTGTAAGCAATTACAGAAAAAATATTAGAATTAACAATTTTTTTATTTTATCACTTTAAAATTAACAAACTTAAATTACTTTTATTTGCAGAAAATAATTTTAGATTTGTTAAAGTAGCATTTAATTAACTTAACGAATTATATCGTTAAGTAGAGATAGAAGAGTTTTACTGTACTTGGAAGAATTTATGAAAAAATAGTAAGACATATAAAGAGAAATTGTTTATCCTGTAAATTATTTGTTAGTGAAAATATTTCTATGAAATTTAACATTAGAATTTTAATGGCATAACTAAATCAAATTGCATATTCTTGATTTTAAAACAGTAAGTAAATAAAACACACCCTTAAGTAAAAAGCATTTATTTATAAAATTTGAAAAAATATACAGGCATATATATATACAGATAATTCATTATTATACAACTGGATGCAATTCAAGAATATACATGAGGAGCACAGTTTTATAAATAAAAAGTGAAATTATATATATATATGATCATACATCTGATCATACATTTATTCTTCAACTCATTAATCTTGTGCATGATTTGCTTAAAAGTATATTTTATGTTATAATTACAACAAACAGTAATGAAAAATATTATAAGAATCAGTAATAAAAATTTAATTAGAATTAGACATATTCAATGAAATGTTATTTTTCTAATGTTTTTAATTTACGTAGTGTTGTTATCAAACACATATGTCTCTCTTTCAATATCATCCTCCTTAAAGTGCAATTCGCAAACCTGAAACAAAATTTGATGACTGGATTAAATATTTTTTTCTATTTTTTTTAACTTAATCATATCAGCAATAAATATGTCTAAATTTTGTTTCAAATAAATATTAATTTCTAATTCCCATCATTTCTATACCACAATTTTTCAAGAGCAGGCTAATAAAACAATAGTGCACAAGAAGTAAATTAAATAACTAATTTTTAATTAATCTCGTGATAATTTATAAGGCAAATAACATACTTGAAAATGATTTCATTTCCATTTTTCTCTTTATTTAAAATTAAGATGTTAAAGATTAAAACTTATACATGTAAAAACAGAAAGAAATACATTTATTTAAATTTATTTATCACTATTTATTATTAGAAATATGTCTTATGGTAATAATAGTTGTTTTCACAATAATTTGATATTAATGTGTATTAATATTCACATATATTTATACATTTGACGTATATACCATGTGATTAAACATTTATCTATTATTAAATTGATTTTTTACATTTCCTCTCACACTTTATACAAGCATTTTTTTCCTTAACAAAATAAAATCAGTAATATATCGTTCTTTCTCTTAAATTTTAAGATATTCATGAAACATTTAATTTTAACATTCAATTATTTCTAAATCATACGAATAAATCATGCATACTAAATAAAAATTTTAATTAAATGTATGAAACTTACCCTTGATGATTTCGTTGGTTAAAAAATCTTCTTTGGAATAGATAGAATCCATTTCTTTAAAAGTTCTTTATCCATTGGAAACTTGAAAACTCTAACAGTAGTATTACTAATGTCGTAATCTCCTTTACAATAAGGAACGCAGCACCTAGATGGCATGATTCAGCAGTTTTTGTGGAAAATGCACTATCCAGGAAAAATAATCAGAAGAAATCAATTGAAAAGTAAGCTAATAAAGAAAATATTTAAAAATCATTAAAACGCCATCACGTTGTTCACACGTTTCACGTTGAAAATGTAAAAACTCCCTCACTCCAGTCGAGAGAAACAAGTCTTGTCTTCGTGACGTCACAGCCACTTCCTGTTCGAGCGCTCAGGCCTTGTTTTCTAGAGGGTGTTGCCTGAGCACGGTTCAAAATTACGAGGCACTTGGTGATGGGGGACTATTCCAAAGCCGTTAACTTAAAGGCGGCTCGCCTACACCGCTATGTATGTATGTTACTCATGACACTTGGACAAGCCAAACTCGCTCTGCCGACGGCTATACAAATTTAAGTCTGTAGGGTGAGTCTTTCGTTTAATCAGAGCACCATAAAGTTGAAAGTACGACTTTTTGCTCTTCAAATCCTCCGACAGATGGCTGCACCAGAGGATCTACTTCCTCCGTTTTGACTGTCATCTGGGGGGGAGGGAATTTTCTCCAGACCATTACACTCATGGTAACTACTCCACAACCAACGATAGGACATTGGATTTCACAGATTTAACGAGCACGTATATTGCATGTAACCGGTGGGTTAATAGCAATATTGGGAATCGAACCCAATACTTGCGGACTGAATATTGAATCTTTTTTCCTTCCCCCTAAATTATAAAACTGTAAATTTATTTTTCTAATGTCAAAATAATTAATATATAATTTTTAGAGTTTATTTATTTCTTTAACATTTAAATATTACGGGTGAATAAACATTGTATATTCATTTATTTTGTTGTTTCATTTTAAATCTTAGTTTAAAATTTATGTCTCTATTATATATTGAATTTATTGGTATATATTATGGGAATTAATAATAAAATTAATTATTCTTAATTAGATATTGCTAATTAAATTGCAATTTCAATAGTTCAATTATGCTCAACTAGGAAACACAATAAGAATTTCAATTTTTAAGCATTATTTCTATTTTTAGTTGTAAAAATAAAGCCGATGCATTTTGCATTAAAAAATTACACAGTTTATGAATCAGTACAGATACAAAATACCTAAAAAGTATGTCATTCAAAAATGGGTTAATTTTTCTCATAATTATTGAATTATTTAACTTTTGATAGAAAATGCTTACAATTTACCTAAAACAACTTTAACTCTTAACAGTTACAGTTACATTTTTATCATCTGAATCTTGCTAACCAGTTATTTTATTTTTCAATATTTTTAAGCTAATTTAAAAGTTTGCGATGTAACACATAGCTTAAATTTTTTCACTTATTTGTAAAAAGTAGCACATATTAATAATTTTACTTTTCTAAAATTTATTTTCGTTGATTTTAAAACTATTTAAATTTCCTCCCTCTTAATGAGTACTTTTGGTAATCTTGTATTCTTCGAGTATAAGTCCAGTCTCAAATTATCATATTAAATCTAATTAAAGTAACTTGGTCATTAATGATTTATTTTATAAATATTTTTTAATAAAAAGTAAAAACATTTTACTAATTTTTTCCCTATTTCTATAAAAGTTTTCTAATTATATTATAAATTATTCATACCGAATTATGGAAAATTATTTTTGTGCTAAGGAAGAAAAAACTACGTTTTTGTTTTGTATTTTCTTTGTAAGTACATTTTATTACACGTTATCCAAAAATATTAAAAAGCGTGTTCCTACATGAAAAATTTACCCATCAGGGCTCGGCCGGGATTTGAACCCGGGACCTCTCGCACCCTAAGCGAGAATCATACCCCTAGACCACCGAGCCACATGAACAGCGCTGCAAATATACAATAATTTGAGATAGTAGAATTTAAACAGACTTTATCTTTAGTTTGTATCACACATATATTTAATTCGCATAACTGTAAGACTTAATAATATAAAAACATACTATTTTCTAACTTTTTCAGCTTTATTCGAAATATAATTATCCAAACAAGTGACATATCTCCATGAAAAATTAACTCTTCAACAAAATTTAATATTTTTAATTACAAAAGTCTGCTGTGTACTTTTTTTTAACTCTGTTTAAACTTTTATAATTGTAAAACCTTTTAAAATAAAAGGAAACTTATAATTTTTTTTATATTAAATGTAAATATTGCGATAGATTTTTTAAAATAAGCGCTGCAATGTGAGTTAAAACCCAACTGAGAATATTCAAAAATTATTTTCTCTTTATAAAAAAATTTTTATATGGAGAAAGTTAAATATTTGAATTAAAAAAAAGCTTGTTATTTTTTAATTTATTCGCAAAACTTAATTAAAAGATAAATGTAAAATTGTTGTAGGCAGTATTTATGCGCTGTAATGAAAAAATTAATACACAAATGAATGGGAAAATATACAGTAGAATATATATAGATTAATACAAAAGTTAATAGAGAGAGATTGATTATAACGCAGATTATTAACGTAAATTGCAGATTAATTAATTCAATCCATTAAAGTGGAAAAAATATTTCTTTTCTCAAATGGCACTAATTATCCGCAAATTACTTAGGTAATCTGCGTAAAATGAAAATAAGAATTGTTTTGGAAAAGCAACCTTTTTGCATTTTTAAATTAACATTATATTATTTATTTTCTGATACCTAAAAAGTCAAATTAATACAGTGGAAATGAATCAGTGATCAATCAGTTAAAGACTGCAATACTTTTTATAATTCAATGTTATCACATAACATTCAATTAAGGAAACTAATGGAATATTTTTTTATTTTTCGACATAACACTGTTGATTACGCACGAAACGGTTAATCTGCATTTAATTAGACAATGTACATATGAACAGTTTTCGAGATTTAACGGTGACCTGTTAAAAAACAATTAGAGTAAAATTTTGCGCATGGGCCCGGCCGGGATTTGAACCCGGGACCTCTCGCACCCAAAGCGAGAATCATACCCCTAGACCACCGAGCCTCGCGGTTTAGAGGTTTATAAATGCTTATAAAGAATATCCTATATTGAAAATTCTTGGTTTCTGCATTCTGCGCGTTCATTTTTTTAGAGTTCAACAGTACTTTTATGAAAGGAAAGCAACATATATTTTATATTTTTAGTTTTTTTTTTTAAAAAAAATTCGTTGCTTAGGAATCGATGTTACTTTATTGATGCAATCAAAATATAATAGATAATGTAATAATAAAGGTTATTTTTGTTTACAAGAGAAAGGTTAAGATTAAGATGACCAAAAAATAAATTTACACAATTTTTTAACAGCCCCATCTACGGTCTTTCTGATGGGCCGTGGTGAATCAACCTCTCAATTTATTTAGCTTTTTTCAAGAGAATTTTTTCAGTAAACAATTATTTTCTTCTATTTTTGATGCTTACCAAGAAAATACACATCGAAATTTTTCCTCAAATCGAATTTTTAAAAATTTGAGTAAAATTAGAGTTCTGAAAATTTTCACGAAGTTCCGCATGTATCGTTTGCTGCCTTAAACAAGATAGAACGGTACTTTTTCTTTCCACAGAGCCGAATAAAAAATGAATAGAAAAATATATAATAGAATGTATTCCTTAATGCAAAAATTAATAGAGATTGGTTATTATGCAGATTATTTACGTAAATTGCAGGTTAATTTGGGAGACCCATTAAAAAGTAGAAAAATTATTTCCATTCCCAAATTGCATTAAATATATTCAAATTACTCAGATAATCTCCCTAAAAGGAAAATAAGAACTTTTTTGAAAAAGCAGCGTTTCTGCATTGTTAAATTAACATTATATTACTTTTTTTCTGATACCGAAAGAATCAAATTAATACCATGAAAACAGAATTAATGACCAATCAGTTAAAGACTGCAATACTTTTTAATTCAATTTTATAAAATATTATTCAATTAAAGAAACTAATGTAATACTAATATGCATTTTAATTAGATAATGTACACATTAACAACAGTTTTCGAGATTTAGCGGTGACTTATTCAAAAACAATAAAATTATGGATTTCAATGATAAAGAAATTTTTTGTCTTGCAAGTTTAGAAGAAAATATTAATATTGGATGATGAGGAGCTCGCAATTCCATATTATAATTTTCAATGAATATTGCACATCATTTTGAATGTTCAGAATTTCATGTAAAATGCCACGAAGTTCATTACTAAAAATGATAAAAATGAGTTCCTTTCGAAATAGAAGGCTCCAGGTTCAATTTCTGTTTCCATTTACAATAAGGAATCGATGTTTTTATCCTTTTCTGCATGTGTGTCTATCAGGAGTGACTAGTTAGAACTTTTTATAGTTTAGTTCGGAGGAGGAACATTGCTCATTGTCTATTTGTAAGTAAAATCTTTTTATAATTGCATAACATATTTAATATGTTAATGAATGTACTTACATTGTAATCATCACGCTATAATAAAATTAAGTTTCAACATATAAAATTTTTGATATCCATGTCTTTTCTGTGGGGACATGCATACAGATACTGAAATTCATCCAAAATCTTAGATGGTAAGTTGTGAATATTTTGTGTCGAACTTTATATAAACATTATATAATGAACAATAATTAGTGTGATTAAATATTACACTCTAATGATGATATCTAAGTCAACTGATCTATTAATATACGTAAATCAGCTTCAGTGTAACGCGTGTAATTATTTCGCAACAGCATTTTCCTCCACAAAGTTTATTTAAATAGGAAAATGAATCTACAGTCCAGAAATATACAAAGTTGCAAAACAGTTGCACTTGTGTCGACGCTTTTATGTACACATATTCTAACCTCCAAGCAAAATCGAACGCTACATAATTAAGCACGCCAAATGAAAATAAAATCTTGTTTCCTCTTAAGATAACGGAAAGAACAAAATGACGAGATATCTATTTATTTGTCTAAATCTGGTATCATATATCAGAAGCAAAGGCTTCGGAGCAGGAAAACTCGATATACGAACACGTGGAACGACGCATGCTAATGAGCTAACCCAGTTTGCAGTCACAGTTATAAAAAGAATTCTCGAAGGAGACATTTTATTGAAGAGTGACAGTATTTATCTCTCGGTTAATAGTGCCAGAGAAAGGTCAGTATGCCATTTCTGAGGCTGATTGACGCCGCTTTTGGCTTTGTTTCGCTTGAATCTGATTGTCTTGAATGAATTTAGGAAGAAGGTAACGCAACAGGGACACAACAAAAAAAATGTGATTCAGGGCTTTTGATTCAGTTATCGTCAACTATTTTTAAGTTATGGATGCACGAAGTCAATGGAATGTCTTTGAAAATTAATTACTTAATTTCAATTAAGCTTACAAATTCAATGGTAAACGCACTTCGTCTCTATGCCATTGGAAAATAATACTGGAAGTGGTTATTTCACGCAGTGTATATTTTGGGCATTTCGCATTATCCATACACAGGGTGCTTCGTTTCTCTGATTGATTTTAGGAATTTAAAATACGTAAACACAATAGGAATTCAAAACATAATTCTGAAACCCAGTTATTAATTCTTCAAAAATTATACACGAATAAAAATGGATATCATTGAAGATTTTCTTTTCCTCAAATGTGACTTACTAGTACACTTACACATATGTGTTTGATATCCATGTTTATCTGTAATCCATATTCGATGTCGTTGAATGATTGGCACAGCTGCCATCCAGCATATCAAATTCTGAGTTAGGTAATTTTTTTTGTTTATCTGGCAACCTGGTTTTTATTACGTCATAAAAAGGGGACATATAAAAATTATGTAGAAAATTCTATTTTGGCAACCATAGGATTTGCGTCATCACTAGACGTCACATTATGTCCTCTTGGCAACATTTCTTTGTCACCAAAGAAATTCAGAATTTGCTATGCTGGATTATATGGCAATAATTCAGAATACTTTTTTTTAATTGAGTGAAATTTACTTAAATAAAATTGTTTTTATATGAACTCAATTAAAAAGGATGCGATGTAATATGAACCCAACCAAATGTTTCTCTTTTTAGCCAACTGTGAATTGTTATTTTTAAATTATACATGATAAATAAATGAATTGATGTTAATTATTTTCATACGTCAAATGTAACTTAAAATATCATATGTGTATGATTTACAAGTCATTTGTATTTACATTTGATATGACTAATTACTTTAGAATCTTAAAACATTTTGACACTTAGCACTGATTTATGGTACTTTTATATTTTTTAATTGAATTCTTTCAACTGAGAATCTTTAAAAATAATAGGAACAGCCGACCCATGGCTGAGTGGTTAGCGCTCCTGAGCTGTGGGTCCCGGGTTCGAATCCCGGTTCGGGCATGGATGTTTCTTTCCTTCTCTGTTTTCTCTGTTCTTTCTTCTGTGATGTTGTATGAATGTGGCCGCCCTATAAACGGGTTTGTGGTGTTATGGCGCAGGCAACTCTACTCGCCTCCGTGACTTGGCTCACACATGCCCGTTGGGTAACGACAAACGAGTAGCAGTTTCTGCTCTTGTTCGTCACCTAAGTGCCCACCGTTAGAAAAAAATAATAGAAACAGAATAAATTTGATTGAAGTTATGTTATTTTATCCAACTTATTGTTAGCAGTTGTAAATTATTGTGATGAAATGTTGATATTAATAAAGATATTACGTTTCAAATGTAGTTAATAAATATTATGCATACAGTACAATCCACTATATTATTGATGAGCAATATTTTATTTGGTTAATTAATTTTGAGCATTTTTCGAATTTTTCCATTTAATATAAGTTTGATTTAATTTTTCTGTACTCTGTTTTTAATGAGTTTAAAAAAACACACAATTGAAAAACAAACAAACATATTTTTGAGCAGATTAAAGCTCGCTACTCATCATCGTTAATGAGCTTCAAATTATGTATTAAAGTGGGCAATGGGTGTTTGAGGTTTCTTCATTTGAAATAAAACTTTCAGATGCAATATTTATTCTCCATGCTGTTGGTAAGCAGTATTTGGGATGCGCGTGTAATTATTTTAATATAATTTAAATATTCAGCACTTGAGATTGAGTCATTACTTTTTTAGACAATTTCTCTTGAATTTAGTTGTCTTAAAATTTTAAAATCTAAGGCTATAATCTAATCTAACGAAATAAAACGCAAAATTTTAAATCTGGGTTATTTAGTGAGTCTCATTATTAAACTATTTTTAAATTCTGAATATATAAAAAAATGGATATTGTAGAAATTTTTTATATTAATGAAAAAAAACAACATGCCATTAAAATTATTTGGTCTAACTGTTATTGGAAAATTAACTACACGATGCAGTTTGTTAAATTAGTTTGCGTTCAGTAATTTTTAATAATCAATTTTTCTTTAAAAATAGATTTACATTTAAATGTTGATTTCTAGCAAGATATTTAAGGAATTTTCATTACGCAATAAAGTAACAACCGTTATTTTCCAGAAAGATTTGCTGTTTATTATTATGTCAGTTTATAACTGCAATATAACACTGCTGGACAATTGCTAAGGACGGATCACCAATTGCAATGTAGCATAACATTAAGCGAGACACATGAGGCCTAGTAGGATAAAATATAGTTGCCACACTGTTCAGACATTAGAATAAAGAATATTTATTGTTCTGGAAAGTACAAAAGTTGTAAAACATCTGAAAGAAAAAGATGTTCATTTGATGCTGCATACGGAAAAATGGAACAATGCATCTAAAAGTCAGCAGGCACCTTGAAGAAAAGTATCAGTACGGGATATGTCCACCGTGGAGTGTGATGCAACATTCCACACGTCGTATCATACTTTGCACAACATTATCCAGCAGCTGTTGGGGCAATTTATCCCATTCCTCTGGGAGTGCACGGATGAGGGTGTTCTTGTTTGTCGGAGGATAGTTTCGACCAGCAACTTGCCTCCCCAAAGCATACCACACAGTTTCAATGGGGTTTAGATTTGGATAACGTGATGGCCATACGAAGCGTTGAATACCCTCGCTGTCTAGACAATCCTGAACAGCGAGTGTTCGATGACATGTTTTCGTTGTTGTCCATAAAAACAAATTTATCACTGACAGCACCACGGAAAAGACGAACATGAGAAAGTAGAACTTCATTAATGTATCGTTGGCCCATCATAGTCCCATTCGCATACACATGTAGGTGGGTGCGGTCATTGATCATGATGCCGGATCACACCATGACACTGCATGTCGGATATCGGTCCCTTTCCTGGATATTTTCTGGACGATAAGCAGTACCACTCTCGCGCCAGATCAGTTGGCGTCTACAATCCGATGACAGACTGAACCTACTCTCACCTGAGAAAAGTACGCATGTCCAGTCCTGTTCAGTCCAATTGCGATGCTCACGACAACATAGTAAACGGGCAGTACGGTGCTGTCTGGTCAATGGGACACACACAACAGGTCTGCGGGTGTATAGTCCTCCTCCCCTCAAACGTCTGGAAACAGTTTTTCGGGAGATCTGCTTTCCTGAGGCAGCAAGAAACTGATTTGCCACCTGCTGAGCTGTGGTGTACCTGTTCCTTTTTGCTGATAGGACGATATATCTGTCTCCTGCAGGCGTCGTACTTCTAACACGACCTCCCCCGTGCCACCTACTACACATTCCAGTAGTTTTAAATGATTTCCACAGCCGTGAAACAATGCTGTGAGCGATGTCGAACTCCCTGGCAACATCTGTTATTTTTCGCCCTTCTTCGATCTTTCCAATCATTCGGCCACGCATAAAATCATCTAAGTGATGTCGGAAAGACATGCCAAACATTTCAAGTTCGTCTATTAAACCTTTCTTGTAAAGCTTTGACTTGAAACAACAACTGTCCACACACGTCAAAACCTTTAAAGCTCTTATGAACACTATCACGTGATGAACAGACATGGAAAAACAATTTGCTTACGCATACTTCTTCTTACTAAATCCCGCACTTATTCTAATTTTCCACATTTTGCTTCCTTTCATTTTGTGGTTGCTATGGATGATAGTGTTATCCGTCCTTAGCAATTGTCCAGCAGTGTATAATTACTTTATCTGGTTCATAGTTACTGGATGTAAAATTGCTCCCTCAAATTTGCTAATTACTATTGTTAATGTGCAACTATTAATTGCAGTTGTTAAAATTTCTTTACTAATTAATTATTATTGCATACATTTATACATAACAATGCCCACAAGCCTCTGTTATATCTTAAGGTTAACGAGTTTGGAATACTTGCTCATCACCAAGTGACTCATCATTTTTAACCACAGTCAGATGGTGAGGTCACACCTGAGCTGGCACCTACTTCCATTGAACAACAGCGGAAGTACTGTGGGCATCACAAATTTACTTGGACACGTCCCCGACACACGGAGCTTCAGCAATTCCTTGAAGGAGAACGTGGTCACCCTCCCAATCACAGCACGCGGCAAATGATGCTTCCCTTTGCTGATCTTAACGGGGAGTGGATAGAAGCTACTGAGCCACTGGAGCCCATTATTAAAGCATAGCTGGTTATCGTTTTTGCTAATTTATCGTTGGTGTTACTTAGGTGCAATAACTATTGCAATTTGACAATTTTATGAATCAGCATTCTGGATAACATATGGAAATATTGTTGCATTTGAATAGCATGTGATAATATTATGAATTAACCTCGAAATGCATTTTTTGTAATTGTCTATAATAAATAAATAAAATGATAAGGAATAAATTAAAATTTAATGATGAAATTATTAAAATTTTACTTAATATTTTAATTAAAATTCAATTATGAACTTAAAATTTAAGAATGAAATAAAATATAATTTTAATTTATTCTCTTATAATACTGAATTATCCAATGTTACTAAATATCTTTCATTTATATTTCTTCAGTCATCAGGAAATATCTAGAATTTATTCGAATTGTGAAATTCAAAGTTTTCAAAATTTCGGAAAATGCGTAGATTTTATATTCTATCTACTAAAACTGTGTGTGTGTTTCAGAAAAATGTGCGAATATTTATACTCCGATATCATACAGTAACTCAAACTGCAGTTATTTCTTTAAACCATTTTTAACAATTTAGACCATGATTTTTATCTACTGCATGGCCTCTCAGTTGTAAGCGTGGTAATCTTGAAAAACAATTGCTTAGTGTGAATTTGACGATGAATTTGACAATCACTTTGTATGAATTTGGTGATATTTTTTTAAACATGAAGAGATTTTGACAGAGATCCATGTTTTTGTTGACTTTTAATGAAAAGTTAAGGGCCAGATGCCGTATAGTTCAGCATGCCAAATTCTGTATCTTTTTGGCTACGAAGAAATGTTGCCAAGAGGACGTATTGTGATGTCTCACGCAATGATGTAAATACTAGGGTTTCCAAAATAGAATTCTGTGCATAATTATTCTTGATCTCTATCTTTATGTCGTAATAAAAACTAAAATGGCAGATAAATAAGAAAATCTGCCAAAAAAAAATCATTAAACTGAGAATTTGGCATGCTGGATTATAAGGCACCTGTGCCAAATTAAGTATGTTCTCGATAATACGAGAAGTTAAAATTTAAGAGAGCATAGAGTTTGTTTTCTAGTCGATAAGCAACTCACCCAAAGATAAAGACAAAAAGTAGCGCCTAAAATCACCCAAAAGGTATTACTTCCTTCATAGATTATCATCAATCTTACACACTGAAGGTTAAAAGATTTTTGAGAAGACTTAGGCTTTCTCTTTCCCGAAGCCATTCTGGAAAACTTCAAAGGTTATCTTGTCGACGAATCTTTAAAAATTGGAAACAAAACATTGGTAATTCCCATTCAGATCGCTTACCGCGGTAAAATTTCCCTTTATCATTTTGATCCGAATTTCCAGTTCTGTATCAGTGATCTCGTCAAGAGCTTATGGATGGATATTTTTTTTAAATCTTTTTCGTAAGCTCTTTACAAAAAAGATCCATTTCCTCAACATCTGAAAATGGTATGAGATTCACACATCTTCAAATAATTGACTTGAGTTTGATAAGTACTTAAGATAAATCGTGGTATTTTTCGGGATTTATCAAGTCCTTTTGATGCGAAGGTATTCTTTTTATTTTCAGTTTTTTTTTATTCTTTTCATTCTACTTTAAATTTTTTTAAATTCTTTTCTTTTCACTTTTAGTTTTTTTTTTTTTTTTTTTTTAATTCTTTTTGTTTTACTTTCAGTTATTGATATCATTTACATTGCAGATTTCAAAATAGTTATTTTAAAATATCATTTTCCAGTACAAATTATATTTCTAAATATCTATTTGTTGAGTTATATTTTATTAATATTTACATTGAAATGATTAATTTTGATTGTTTAGTATCTTAACGGACCATATAAAATTATCGGCCAAATTAAATATATATATATATATATATATATATATATATATATATATATATATATATATATATATATATATATATATATATATATATATATATATATATATATATATATATATATATATATATATATATATATATATATATTGGTCTCTCTTTAACGAAGCCGAGCTGGCAGCCGAATGGTTAGCGCTTTTGCTTTCGGGTCAACAGTTCGTGGGTTCGAATCCCACCTTGGGCATGGATGTTTGTAGTGGTTTGAAATCAGTTTTAAACCGTAGGTCCCGGTCTAATTAGCCCTTGTGTGCAAAAAATGACCGTTGAGTGATAAACAAAACCAATCTCCTTAAATGAAAGATAATATTGAAATATTAACTGATTATATATAGGATACGCTTTTTAAATGTGAAATATTATCTTGTTTAAATTAATATTTTTCAAAATGTTTTTATGGAACTACAGGAGATTTCCTCTAAAAATATTAAAATATCCCACTGTGAACATATTGCTTACAAAAAAAAAAAAAAAAAAAAAAAAAACAGGAGATTCTCAAACTAATTATAATCTCTATTGGGTTACAAATTGAACTTTCTGAGCGAAGAAAGTGAGCTTAGCTGTATGCAGTTCCTTTTCTACTGATATTTACGTGAGCGAGACAATGAAAGAGCTCGCGAAAAACTCTTTTTTTGACTCCCAAATTTTAAATATTCATAATGTATGTCCACAATGAATCATTTATAAAAATTTTTAACCCTATTTCTCACTCTATTTATTTAATTGTTTATAAGTATGCAAATGCTTATATACAAGAAAAAAATAAGACGTGAAGAAAGGAAAAAATAGGATTACTAAATTCATATATGAACTCTGTTAAATAAGTCAGTAAAACTTAGAATCTATTTCAAATAGAGAAAGTGCAACAGTATGAAATATTTAATAGAATGCGCTAAAAATTTTGAATAGACAGAGAACACTTACAGGAATAAAAGTGATGTGATTTTTTAAAAACAAAACATCTTTGTCTCATTATTGTAATAAAGAAAAATATTTTGATACAGCTACTTTCAATACTTCTGCGTACAATATAGGAGTAGCAAAATCGATTTTATAAAAATGTATCACCTACACTTATAAAATAAACGGAAAATTCGACAAATTTACATGACCAAGAAGCAAGGATCATATTATAAATTTCTTTTATATTTATTCAGTTAAAATTAGTAAGTAAATAATGCAAATAAACTACAGTTTTCTGCAATTAAGCGAACAGTTTTTAATCAATTGTTTTAATTAATTTATATCTTAAAAATATGAGTGATATTTAAATATTTATTTTATATTTCATTGAAAAAATCGCAATTAAAAATAGCATTCAATGCAACTACAGTTATGAAAAAATTCAAAATATAAAATTATATAATTTATCCATAGTAAAAAGGTTGCAGTGATGGATGAAATATAATTCCAATTCAAAAGTTTTAAAATATTAGTGGGGCAAAGGAATAACGCGATTATTAGAGGGGAAAATTATGATTGTCAATAGTTACGATGTTTGAAACAAATTATCGCCATATTCTTATACTGGACATCAACTGTTATCAGACATCACGCCACACTTCACGGTTACTTAGAGATTCACGGCTACTTAAGGGTCTTAACCGCCATTGCCACCCGCTAATTTCTCTATTAGACCTCCACTATGATTTCTTTTTGCGACCTCGTTCCATTGACCAGTTTATCTAATTCTGACAACAGAAACCGTTCGAGAATGCAGCTTGCCTTCCAACAAAAAGAAAAGTTGAGGTACTCCAAAGCCTATATTTCCAGGGATTAAGAATTATCCTCCTAAAGAGTTGTCACCCTGCCTGAAGAAGAAAGCTTGCACTCTTATGATGGAAAGTGATTTTCTAAGAATAGAACATAGAATGAACTGATATGTGTGAATAAATACGTCACACAGAGCAGCTCAGACATGCTTAAGAGCGAAACGCATGAAAATTTTCACATTGCGTCTCGAAAAATTAATCCATCTTATGCTATGCTTTTTTCCAGAAAATATTTAAACACGATCATTTCATTTCTCTGTAAACGCTCATGCGTTTTTTAAAAGTGCATTCAAGCATTTTTCAGTCTTATATTTTTCAGAAATAAATGCTCAGTGGTAGAGGACATTCAAAATATGCGGAAGTTTTTATAACAACAGCAGTGCGTTCAATTAAAACTAAATATCTGAAGTAACCATAGTAATCGCTACAATACTAATGAGAAAAGATTAAAACATTTTAAATCTCACATTTCTTGCTTTTAAAAATGCAGAAATGTATAATAAATCCATTTCCTAGTATTTATTTTCATTTAGTGATTGATTACTAAGGTAATTTCACTTTCGGTGCCACAAAGGAAAAAACTGATGGCAGCTTATGCAGCGTGGCACCTAACGGATGTGCTATTATCACTCCGAAATTTGGTTAGTGAAGTATCATTTCACTTGGAAGACATTGCGACCCTGTGTGCCATTGACGCCAATAGTAAGCATGACAGATGTTCAGTTGGGGTTGGGCCAGAACCCACTATTTTCCGTTAACGAGACGAAGAATTTTTACAACCACCGCAAACACAATTTCCCAAATAAAGATTCTAATACGTTAGAGTTCAACTATTAACGAAAAGAAGAAATATTTGTAAACAATTGGGATAAGACTATATTATCAAGGGATAATTCCGTCAAAAATCCCATTCTTTTGACGGAATTGGTATGCAAAATCCTCGCAATCGATTCTCTGCATATTTATTTCTAAATTAAATTCTGAATATTAATTTCTGCCTGGCAAAAAGAAACAAACTTATAAATTGAAGTTTATTGTAAAGTTATGCCAAGTAGTTTAATTGAAGGTAATAGATTTAAAAACAACACAAATATGCTCTTTATAGTTCCAACAAAGGCGTTACGAATGTTACATCTAAGATAATTATGTGAAGTTCCTTAACGATCACTGGGTATTAACGATAAAATCATTAAACATTTTAAAACACACATTTTCCGCTTTCAAAATATCATGATCTTTTATAGAATACTCAAGTGCGCAATAAATTAATTTACTAGTTAAAGATTATAAAATTCAATAGCTAACTAAATTCCGTCGGATATTGTCAGAGGACATTTTCTGGCCACTCTCAATCGCATGGCAGAAATGGGAGGACGAAAGCTCCTTCGTATGCATACACAAGCCTTGAATATTTGGGAATATTTTTTAAAATGTAACTAAATAAACGAAGAATAAGTTATAAAACTTATTGAATTCATTTTCTCTAAATAATTGATTAAATAAGTCAAGAGACATTTTTAGAGGAAATGATCAATTTAATGGGGAAAAAATGCGTGTGAAACTTAAGTCTATGACAAAATAGATACCACATTTTAATGCATTGGTTTGGTAATTGATTTTGATTAAAACATAATTATAGTAACTTTCATATATTACAATATATATACATCGAATTGATTTGATTTCCTATTCGCATTGCGACTGCATTCTGCGCATGGGAAGTTATCCGAGGGCCATTTACCGTTTCGTCCCCCCCAATGTGGCTGGTTGATTTTAGAACTAATCCATTCAGCGCTACAAAGGGCGGAAGTGAAGCAATGGAGCACCCTGTAGGTGGACCAGCTTTGCCCCGAAAGTGAAAGGACAGAGAAACACTCACAGGGAGGATCATCCATGCCCAGAGCAGGGGATTCAAACCCAGGACCTACTGCTTCGAAGTTAGAGTCGCTAACTACTCCGCCATCGGCGGGCTTGTCAGCTTGAATCAGGTTATTACTAACATCCGGAATTGAATTCGTGTACTTCTTAACTGATGAGCCAGTTATAAGTACCCAAGCAATAATTAATGTGGTGCTTATGCTTATTGCAGCTTAACTAAACTTTACACCTGTACATATGTAGGCACTCCATGCACACATAAAACAAATCGTAGGATATAAATATATAAATTATGCTTGTAGAAAATTAATTTTTTTCCTTTCTTAACAATATAAATATGTGTATCGTTAAATTTTATTATAAATATTAGTTGTATTAAATATTTTAAATACTCTTTTTTTTTTACGATGAATATTTTATTGTATTTTCAAAAATTCTCTTGTACTCTGATTTTATAATTTTGAAGAACATCCTTCGTTCCTTATATTAAATTGCTTCTCAGAAGCTCGTTTTCAAGTTGCTTTAATTCATTGAATGTATGCTGTTTTAATGTGAGAGGCAATATAACTTTCTCTTGTTTATGTGGACTTCAAAATGCGTAACTCATACCCCAGAATATAACCAAGGGTAATAAAATATTATCACCCTTGACCTTGAATCATGAACCTCAGTCACCAGTTATTTCTCGGGTCAAACAATTTTATTTCCAAGGAAAAACAGCCCGAGGAAACACCCATTTCCTGTTGATCTCTTCGTACCTCCTGGAAATTAATACACTGGCGGAGGGAAAAAAAGAATAAAGAGGTCAGGGGTCGGGCATGCTAAAAAGTGTACTGAATTGCCAACACAATTATACAGTAAGCACTATTCATAAGGAAGAATCGCTTGCGCGCGGGGGATTGTATTGGAATTATTCAGTTAATTCTGTTAATTTCGAGAATTACAATTATAAATTATAGTATTCTAAAAAAATTTGAATGTTTATATCTATTAAATCCCTTATTGAATTTGATTTTCAAGTTCTAGTCTGAGGTTAACAAAAAATCGAGAATGTGTCACGGAATGGAACGAAAATTATTACATCAAAATGTTGGACTGTACCTAATTTTAAACTTCGATATTTTTTTTTTTCAAAATTTTGTCTCGAACGCATGTAATTGCTGAGTTTGTAAAGTTTAACTGCAATTAAAATTGATTTGAATTCTATGTAAAGTTATTTATGCCATAATGTAATTAATTTAAGTAATTTGACACTTTTCCGGACAATTGTTTGTTTCAAGAATGGAATGTGATTTTTCTCTAATATTTAAATTATAATATGCATGCAACTTTGGGGAATCTTAGAAAAAAATATGTTCGTCATCGGATCACAACGTACATTTTTTTGGGGAAAAAACGATATTTATTTCTTTTTTTAAATTTGAAAGAGGGTCGTTTTTTCTTATCACAGAGCGAAGGTGTTTACGCTTTTCCCACTACACTCCCAATCAAAAATATATTTGAAATCGGATGAAAAATGATCCGTTTTTAATACTTAATAATTTAATATTTAAAGGGAATTTTTAAACATTTCACACATCAATTGATAGCTAATCGAATTATCATTTTAACTTATCTGTTCGTGAGATCTCCTTTCGTTCCACAAAACATCGTTTTGAACAACGCTAAATAAATAAAAAAAACTTGTTAAAAATAACTTAAATTTAATTTTTCAAGTCGTAATATTTATCTGAAAACAGGACTCACGGTCTACTATAGATGATTAAAGATGCAATAAGCAACTGCCGATAATAATAGAAGATAAGCAATGATATGGAGGCATAATCGATAAATGTAAGTAATGATATAAATGATAATACTCTGCATCCCATTGAAAATGCAACATCAAAATGAAATTGCCATCAAGAGACGAAACTCGGCAAACAGATGCGAACAATGAGAGATCTGTATTTCGAAATGATACGCATAATACAGAGGGAGAACAGGGTCGGGTCAGCAGGTAGTAGGACCACCGTGGACCGCGATATGTGAAGCAACACGCCTAGGCAAAGAATCGATGAGAGTACGGATGGGGTTCCTGAGGAATGGCTCTCCATTCTCTGTGAACCATTAGCCAAAGTGCGTCTTCTGATGGAGGCAGTGGCATGGTTTCCAATCATACCCCAAACGTGTTCGATTAGTGAGAGATCTGGCCAGCGCGGTGGCCTGGGAAGCAGCTGTACACCTTGCAGGGCAAGTTGGCTAATGCAAGCAATGTGCGATTGGGCGTTATCCTGATGATAAAGGGCATTGGGTACCTCTTGGAGGCAAGAGAGTGTCACCGACCACAGCGCACATCATCCACGCCACATAGTGCCGTGAATACGAACTAGAGGTGACCTGAAATCGTACGCAATGGCGTCCCAAACCATGATGCCGCGTTGTCGCGTGGTGGGGCGTTCCACAATTGCTGCTAGATCGGACCTAACTCCACGTCGATGCCACACTCGTAGGCGGTAACTATCACTGAAGAAACAGAAGCGTGACTCATCTGAGAAGACGATCCTGTGCCACTCCGTCGTCCACATTGCTCTAATCTAGGCGTCTATTCCAGGCGTTGGCGTCCATGCTGTTTGGTCAATGGCAGTGTTCTTAACGGGTGAGAGCTGGTCACTTGCAACCCATCGACAGCAAATGGTTCTGATCGATATGGGTACATCCAGGATGTCTTGCACATGCTACAGAATTTCGGTAGACCTGCTTTACGGGACTGTCTCCCGTAGAACGTATCAATCCACGCGTGCTGACGTCACTCTGACTGCACCGGCACATTGCAAACGTTCCACAGTTTCTAGTTCCAACCGTCTTCGCTCCAACCGGTGCACTGTGGACGCTTCCAGGTGTCCGTCGGCTGCTATTTGCCGGATGTCTCAAAATGCCCTTCTCAGTCCGGTCACCATGCCCCTCGTCTGTCTGCCGGAACTGACTCCGTCCGCGATGGCCTGGCATTCTCTGCAGTTACAGGTGTCCGACAAGAAGAAACTTTCAACGATTATTTTCCATCGGTCCGAATATTGCCCACTCCGCCGGTTCCTCTCCTTATATCTCATTCTACGTGCGCTGATCATTTTACACCATTTGCATAACTGGCGTCTACCCTGACATTTGCTTAATTTTTTAGCCGCTCCTTCTTGGTGTCGCATTTTCAATGTCGGGCAGCGTAAGTAATGATAAGTATTGTATATGAATTATTTATAAACATAAAATAGAATTCTTTATTTTTTATATTGTTAGATATTTTTCCGATTTAATCCTTTATATGAATAACCAACACACTTAAAGCTATATGTGAAGTTTTTATATAATCATCCGCATAATAATAGGCATTCCATAGATAGTGGGTCGCATGATATTACAAAGGAGGAAACCTGGAAATCGTATATATATGTAAGAAATATCAATTCAGATGTTAAATCTTTAATTGTGTTCTGTAGAAGCAGGATAAATCTCTAACTTCAGATAAACCGGATTTTTAATCTGTCTAGGATTTTCAAGTCTTAAGACATTCTCAAAATATCAAGATGGAGGATATGATAGTCTTAAATGATTGGTTGATTTATTGCTTCACTGTCATGTTTTGCTCCCTATGACCCATTGGCTTGCGTGTTTGATTATTCTAAAGTGAATTTCGAATTGAAACAAATATCCACGCCCGAAATGGGAGTCGAACCCACAAATAATCGAATAACAAAGGGCTGAATTTTCAAGCAGAGCACACATATCAAAATAATTTATTACATCGAAATATTCTTATCAAATAATAAAAAAAATGATTGATTCTTATTATCCATAAAGTGGTTGTTTCTTTCATTCTCGTTGAGATCATTAGTACGCCACTTTATTGCAATTCTCATTGGTTTAAAATGTCCATGACGTCAGATGACGTTTCATCTATGTCACATGTTATTTGAGACGGCGTTGTAATTCCGACTTGTCGACAAATTTGCAACCTGCCTTAAAATAGCTTTCTTCAAAAGCAAACAAGGCGAAGTTCCCCATCCAATGTCTGAGTGTCGTCTTGGATGAGAAAAAATCTTTTCATGATTTTTACCTGTAATAATTATTATTACTTGTAAAAATCAAGGTTTAAGTATTTTTCAATTATAATTTTTTCCATTTGTAAAATTTTTCAAATTCAGAAAAATTACCTGTTGTTCTAAATAATTAGTTTTCAAATCTTAAGCGATATTACTTCCAAAATAAAACACGTTGAAAATAGAAAAGAAGAGAAAGCAAAATGAAAAATACAAGATAAGACATTCATTTTGTAATTACGTTAAATCAGCAAGGATTTAAATTTTTTTTCTATTTTATTTTTGTTATAAGTTTTATTTGATTTTAAAGAAATAAATATCTAATATTATTAATTTATTTATTTATTGTTTTACTTTTTTATATCGAATATATTTTGCAATTTTATACATATTTGAAGCATTTTGGAATTTTATATATATTACAGAATTATGTAAAATATTTATGTATATACACACAAGTCAAATCACAAAATATTTCTCATTTCTGCTTACACCATTGTGCTTAAACGAGATTTCCTACATTATAAAAAATAAAATTCTAAGTTCATCTTAATTTCTTTCACCTATTAACTCCTTTCATATTTTCAAAATCAAAAGATGTCTTGAAATTTTGAATAGAAGAAATCAATATTTTCTCGTTATATCCATTAAAAATATGAAAGTAAATGAAGATGTTATAAAATAAAAAATCGTTTCACATAAATATTTAATTTTTTTGGGCGAATATTTCGGAAAATTATTGCAAATTAAATTTTCCATTTATTTTTTGACAGTTCCTTACAGTGATTTAACATACATGAATTTGCCGTTTTACATGAATTTTTCTCACATGATTTACTGTGAGAAAAAATTCATGTAAAACGTCAAATATAGAGACACTCCTTTAACCGCAAAAATTGACCTTAGTGATCCCAACAAAAAGAATAAAATAAATGGAAAGAAAAAAATATTTTCTCACAATTTGTGTACGTGATTATTCCCTCCTGAGAGCAGTTTTGAAAAAGTAAAATAAAAATAAAGAAGAAAAGAGCCACAAATGGAAACAGTGAGCTTCATCAGGAAATAAACGTAAAGATAAATATTTTAAGCGATTAAAAAATGCGTAGTTACTTAACCTATCAATGTACTTTAAATGTATTTCATAACAAATATGATAAATCATTTCTTTATATTTTTATCTATGTATAATCTGAGTGGTGTAAATTTCTTATTTTGCGGCATTTCTATTTTGATATACGAAGCTTCCTTTCGTACTTTAGTAATTCGTGTTGCTCCAACCTTGAAATAAATCTGACATCTTTTACAGTAAAATTCTGACGAAATTAAGTTAATTTTTTTACACATCTTTTCGCTGCGTGTGGAGGATCAGAAATAGATGTTATCGATTCATGAACACGAGAGACATTTTGTGATGGAACAAGATAAAACAAACTAAACGGTGTCAGGGTTGCATCGATATTAATATATGATGAATCGTTTTTTAGTAATTGAATAGATCACAGAAGGCGATAGTTTATGTGCCTAATTATCGGAATTCTTCGAGATAATTTGAATGATAATTTCGTCTCTGTAATCTGCAGTAAGCAAATTGCGATTCATGATTTGGATCAAAATTCTCAGTTTTGAGGTATGTTAAATGTGGATAAAATTGAGTTGTTTTGAATTATTGATGACGTCATTGTTTAATTATTTTTTTTATTATTTCAACTCAAAATGGAAATACTTTGTTATTCTTACTCTCAAATTTCAAAAAACAATTAACAAAATAATTAAGTATTTCATATTATAAATTTATAAAAATAAAATAAACAAAAAGTGGGGAAACTCAATTACAAGATTTTAATCTAAGTAACCCCATCATATATAATATATTTAAAATAAAATTAACAGAAAAATATGATTTATTCTCGAATTTAAAAAAATGTTTTCAGAGATTAGCGCATGCTTAAATTATATAATAAATAATTTACCATCGGTAATAAAATTATTTTATTTAAAATTTTTTAATAATTATTATTTATAAAAGAAACTTGTCATATATTATTTATGTTATTATTTGTTTAATAGTTTTGATTAATTTACAGTGTTAAAAGGCTAATACAGTTGTATATGTAGTAACTGTTTTTAATAGATGTGAATCGGGTCTAATGTGACCTGGTTACGGTAACCTGAAAGCGAGCATTCTCAGTCCAGAAGATAGCAAGTTCGATGCTTCAGACAGTCGATGTGCATGCTGCTCGGTTGGCTTTTGGATATTAAATATTTTAGAGTGTCTTTCTTTAAGTATGGCCCAAAGCGAGGCGGGTGTTCCAGCTCGCGTTTCGATCCGTCAGTTAACCATGCTTCAAAATTGTGCAAATGCTGATTGCTTTTTGTGCAAATAGTGAGCAGAAATAAGCCTTGGAAATTTAACATTTTGTGGCAGTATAACTTGATGCAACGTGGTATTTGATTAAATATAATGCTGAAATTGGTATTAGATGTTTAAAAATCTAATTTCGTAACTTTAACTTGAATTGAAATATTGAAAAAGAAAAATTACGATCAATATAATGGAAAAAATTATCAAAGTTTCTAGAAATAAGTGCACGTTTATGCTTCCTTTGATGTGAGAAATATTTCCTTAAATTCATTATTTCGGTAAGAAAGCCATTTTATCTTTACAAAGTGTACGAAAAAAAAAATGATTTCAAGAACAGATGTGAATTTTTCTTTAATTTGCCTCTTGGTAGAATTCTTTGAATTTATTATTTCTATAATTAAGGTACTAGGTCTTTATATACCGTGTAGAAAATAATAATAGGAGAGCACAGATGCCATGTAATCCAGGATGCCAAATTCTGAGTTTGGTGAATTTTTTATGTATCTGGAAACCTGGTTTTTATTTCGTCATAGATATGGCGATCTATAAGATTTATGCAGAGAATTCTATTTTGGCAACCCTAGTATTTACATCATCTCGCACCTTAGCAACATTTCTACATAGCCAAATTAATTTGAATTTAGCTTCCTGAACTATGCGAAATCTGTGCCAGTAGGAGAAATAAATGACTTTCTTTAACTTGTCTTCTTCTGTTTCTGTAGATTCTCTGAATTTACTGTTTCGGTAAGAAAGTCACTATGCTTCTTCACAAAATATACAGAAAATGTATGATAGACGACTTTCTTTAACTTGTTCTCTTAGTTTGACTGTAAAACTATTTTAGTTTATTATTTCTATAAGTAAGCCACTATAATGCACAGATGAATTGCTCTAACTTGTCTTCTTGGCTCTATTTAAGAAATTGTTACTGTGCAAAGGCAAATGGTTTCACACAGAATCAAAATAACAAAGTGTGTGATAAATTAATTACAGGTTGCGTAGTATACTACGGAACACAAAGGATTTGTTCCCCAAACCTTTTGTTCGCTTTTGAACTTTTTGTATAATATTTCAATGTAATTCCTATACCATTTAAACCGAATTCCCTCTATAAAAAAGTCAAAGTCATTGTCAATATTTACTGAAGCGATTCAAATTATCTTTAATTGACAAGCTATTAAAATGAACTAAAAACAATCAGGGGATTTCATAACAATATTTTTTTACCCAATGGCGGGCACACAAGGGTGACTGAACCCTATGCCACAACAAGGCCAGAAAATGCTAATCATTTATCATTATCCAGCGAGCACCTGTAAACCAAGTCACGGAGGCGAGTAGCGTTACCCGCGTCATACCACCACAAACCCGTTTATAGGGTGGGCCACATTCATACATTAGCACGGGAAAAAGGACAGAGAAACACAGAAACATCCATGCCCAAGCCGGGATTCGAACCCGGGACCAACAGCTCAGAAGTCAGGAACGCTAACCACTCAGCCAATCGGTCAGCTTCATAACAATATTCAGTACGTTGTTTTATATACGATCAGTAAATTTATCAAATCATTTATCTTGAAAGAAACAAATTTAAAAAAAATTCACCGAACTTTTTGAGCCCATGTTTTACAAATTTGCTTTTTATTATTTCAGCAGTATTAATTGAAAGAAAATTTTTAATGCTGGCCCATATACTTCTGGAGCTCATTTATGGAGGGAAATATGTTTTAGGATGTCCCTTGGCGAAATGTGGAACTTTTTCTTTCTTTTTTTTTTGTCGCTAAAAGTGTTTAGAGAAAAAAATGATTCCAAAAACACTATATTATGATGCACACATAATTAAAAAAATGTTTATCATCATACTCAGCGTCTTTTAATCGGAGCCAAATGGATAGAAAGCAACGGACACCCTAAAATAAAGGACACCTCATTTATATCCAATGAATACTATGTATTGTCTATGCATAATTTTATACCTGGTAAATTCAATGGAAGAGGACGTATGTTTGACTTTCCACCATATTTTCTTTGGGGTTACGATCTGGACCCTGTGGTATCCATGGAAGGAGTTGGAAATCAGACTAAGGTTTAGTGATTTGTAAACTTCTGGTACGAGGCGCTATCGCCCAAGAAATCAGTGGCTTAAGTATATACTTTTGGATACTTTTAATCCGCCACTGTATTTAAGTACGTCATGGCTCTTCATTTACCCTCGAGGAACATCAAGGCAGCCTTTACTTACCAACAGAATACATCCCATATGATGGCACTCGCACCAGATCTTTGCACATTGTGAAAAGGAACGATGTATTTATGGAGCTCTCGCCAAATTCGATGTTTTCCATCAGTGCAAAATAAGATGCAGCAATCAAGCAAAATAAGGTAAAAGTGATTCATCCGACCATGTTTCCTGTTTCCAATCCCCAGATGTCCAGTGTCTTTCGATAGCACTGCAAGCAAACTTTTGCATTTCGGGCAAAAATAAGTGATTCTTATCCCAGACACCCGATTATTCATCCTCATCTTTTGCAATTTTCTGCTCATAATTCGAGCTGAAATTCTTGGTTTAAGATTTTTGAGCTTTGATGTACAGTAGAATTCCAATTTTGTCGTAAGATTCGTCAGAGAAGCCACCCATCTTGCTTTTGGGGAAACTGTGCTCGCATCACAATTCCGTCTTCTAAGCAAGGATTGGGGATTCTGATTCCAACTTTTGAAATCCTTTGACATGGACTCTTGAAAACCAATCAATTTTGAAATCTGTCTTTTAAATCGATGTCGTTGCTAAGCAGGACTAACAATGTGCCCTTTTTCAAATGACGATAAACTGCAGTTTTTTCTTATTTTATTTCATTCATCGGGAAGTACACCTCTAAATATTACTTATGGCATAACTGTATATCTTTTTTATGGCTTACTAGCATTCCATCAATGAATAACCCATGCCATAGAAAGATTTGAGTTTTTCTCCCCTTTAAATGAAAAACTCAAAGACTTCTACTTCATTTCCAAGTGTTTATATATCTGGAATGTATATAACGTATTTAAGCGCCATATATAAGGCATGCCTAGATATAATGCCTCAAAATTTGAATAATGTTCAAGGGATAGACACCTGAGTTGGCAAATTCTTTCTCAAATTTTCACGCAACACAAATGGAAGCCCTCAAATAGTATCTTTTGTAAAGATCATTGGCTGAATTAAGATCATTCTTGCTAGAGCTTCTAGTTGCAAAGTCGACGGATTGTCCTCGATTTTCAAAATGGGTACAGTTAGATAAAAAAATTTTCTTAAAATTGCCTAAGTATGTCTGCCTCCTCAGTTACAGAATGAAAATTTAATGTTAATAGTTTTTCGACGATAAACTTCTTAATTACATTGTTAGAAATTAGGTATTAATTATCTTATAATCATGACGATATAATGGAATCTAATTAATTCCGACAGCATCATTATAAATCCGAATTAAAGAAAAACAGCATTATTATGTATAAAAAATAAATTTTAATTAAGGAATGTCACTATTATAAAATATAAATTGTTAAAAACAAGATGCACTTTCATTTATGATGCTAAGGTATATTGGCATAATTTTGAAATCCATGAAAAAACTTTGGATACGAATAAATCTTGCTTACCAAAATACAAATTTCCTTAAACATGTGGTACTAATCTTTGAAGTCCATCCAGTTTTGGATGGTCAGAGTCAGTACAACTCTACAGCATTACTTCTCCGATGAATTAACTTCATAAAAGTAATTAAAAATTTGAAGTGCTTTAAAATTGATTCGTTGTTTACTTTTAAAACTACGTGTGGGTGAAAGTATGCCAATTAAAAAACAAGTTCAATTAATGTTCCATCCGACATTTTCGATAGTGCAAAATAGAGTTGGTCCAATTTTTTTTATCGGATAATTAAATGAAAGCATCTTCATTTCAAACGCTTAAGTGTAACAACCTAAGAGACACCTGTTCCAAGCGGTCACGAAAAACATTGCAACTATTTTGCGGCGAGGCAATGGCTTTGAATTCTAAAAACCGGAAGACATTAAGGCACTTCACATGTCTCGGGGCACGTGCAGATGGTCTGAGAAAGGGGGGGAGAAGACAAAATCAACAAAACAGTTCGAGGTCAGAAAAAAATGTTCTAATGTCTTGGGGCTCGATATTCCCGATCGATGGTCCATGGCTCTGGAATTGGAATGAAAACATAAACAGATGCCTACCTGGGGAAATGTGGGTTAACATCTAAAAAGATCATCAGAGGATCTGTTTAAGGGTTGAGGAATGCGGCGCGCATGCTCGTTGATGAGTTAAAAAGACGAGAATTGTGTGAAGAATTTGGAATCTTTAAAAGGGTCAGTGTTCCTCCGCCTTGTATCGTCAGTATAGGAATGCTTTTCCAGAAACTTTTGGAATTTTGTAGAGATGTATGCGGTTATTTTTCGTGTTATGAATTAAGAAGACTGTTGTCGACTAGACTATTATAATAAAAAGTGTTTGTATACAAAAACATTTAAGTTAAAAAATTAAAACTTTTGAGATTCTTGCAGTAGATGTGTGTGTGCAGTTTCTTTGTAGGATTTTTGTATGGAATTTAATTTGTTCACTTTCCTTGTGGAATTTTGTAGAAAAGAATATTATACTGCAGATATGTATATACAAAAATAGGTATTATTCCATTGTACCCCCCCCCCTCAATTGATCATTGAAGCGATTGTTAAGCAGCTTTTTTCAGAAATAAATTTTGTCAATAAATAATAATTATTTACTTTATAAAATAAAAATAAAATATTTGTACTATTTTTAGCAATTTCTAAAATTGTAAGCTTTCTAAGCAATACAGACGAAAATATTTACGACAGTTATTGCGATAAAGTATCCCCATTACGATTGTACTAGAGTCAATAATTATTGTACTATAGTATAATGGAATTGTACCCAAAAATATAATGTCAAAAAATTGCCCAACATTTAGAATTTTATAATAGAGGTTTGTTTAGTTTCAGCGTGGAATGTATTAAGACTATTTTCGTATAAATTTTTAATCACAAATTTATGTGTATTAAAAAAAAAAAAAACTCTGGATTCTGTTACATATGTGCTTATGATTTCTTTGAATAGTAAATTGAAGAGAATATTTTTGAGCAGGTTTGTTCACAAAAGTACTTTAGTTCAAAATTTCCAAATTTTCAGAATCGTCTTACAGAGATTTGTGGAGTTTTTCGGTAGAATAAATTAAATGAATTATATTTTCGGTAAGAATTTTACATGTTAATTTAAGTTTATGCACAAAAATATTCTGTCAAAAATTTACAAATTTTCAAAATTCTGTAGTAGAAGAATTTGCGGCAATATTTTCAGAATCAATTGAAAAGGGAACTTTCAAGTAGATTTTTATTCAAAAAGAATCATGCTTGTACAAAAAATAATTTATCAAAAATTTCCAAATTTAAGAATTCTATAATAAAGATGGATTCAGTTTATTTGTGGCATGAATTACTGAGAATATTTTTGGATTATCCAAAAATTTGCATTCTAATACAATAATATTGCTTCAAAAATATAGAAATTTTCGGAATTTTTTCAGTAGAGGTTGTGTGAAATATTTTCGTGGAATGTTAATTTTAAGGAAAAATTTTTTTAAATAGATTTTAACACAAATTATGAAAAGGCTGATCACAATTCTTTTATATTATTTCACAAACTGATCTAGAAAAAAATTATAAATGGATAATTTCAGAATAAAATAATATATAAAAATTAGAGCAAACGGCGTTAAGCAAAAGAGAAGCGAAGTTCCTTATCATGGGTACCAGATTTTAGTTTGACATTTATATGGTATTAAAACAATAACATCAAGATTGGAAATGAGATTAGTTTTATGTTATTTTACGTATAAAATAAAAGAAAGCATTTGTAAAATATTTTAATTATTTATACTTAATGAAAATAAGAAATTAATTCCAAAACACTGTTTTTTTTTTTTATTTTATTTTATTTATTTTATTTATTTATTTATTTATTTTTTGCTGGAAAGAAGACAATTTTTAAACATTCTAATTCATTAAACTCACCCCAGGGTTTTCAGTCAGGAAAACAGATACAACTCGGTACACTTTGGTGCCCATATATGGGCAAGGTAAATTAAAATAAGTTAGTTAATATTTAATTTATTAATCTATTAACTAACTTACTTTAATTTAAATTAAAATAAGAATATCCAAATTTTTAAAAAAATTACTTAAAAAAATTAAAGGAAGCACATAGTTTTTTTCCAACAGCGGGCACTTGAGGGTTGAACCCTTTGCCACAACAAGGCCAGAAACTGTTACTCATGTGTCGTTACCCAGCGGGCACCTGTGAACCAAGTCACGGAGGCGAGTAGCGTTGCCCGCGCCATACCACCACAAACCTGTTTATAGGGCGGGCCACATTCATACAACAACACAGAAGAAAGGACAGAGAAACACAGAGAGAACAGAGAAGGAAAGTAACATCCATGCCCGAACCGGGATTTGAACCCAGGGCCCACAGCTCAGGAGTCAGGAGCGCTAACCATTCAGCCATCGGTCGGCAGGAACCACATAGTTAAAACACGTATAAGTTATGTAAAATTGCTCGTGGAAGTACCAGTTTGAGGTGGTTTGTGTAAGCAATTTCAGAAAGTCTTTCAATTTCAATTCATTAAATTCGTCGATTTCAAGTTTTGTCGATACGTTTTAAGAACATTTTTAAATTGCAAATTATTCCATTGAATTTCAAAAGTGCGATAAAATGAAAACATTGATAATTTGTCCAGGATTTATTAAAACAATCAAGTAAAAATTTTGTCTCTGTATATATAACATATATGCAAATGTACATCCATTGAAACTATGACTGCATATAGATAATATAAATGTATTTAACTGATTTTTATAATTGAAGTCTGCCTATTTTTAAAGGAAAAAATAATAGAAAATGATATGCACAAATAAAACTTCTGAGTAATACAGAAATGCATAAAATAACATCGACTTCATCTTACAATATTTTATAAATATTCACCGTGTCAACATATTTATCATAGAACATTTAGTTTAAGAGAAGCACAATCACATATGTTAATATTATTTTAATACAAAGGAGGACAAATAATGATAGCAAAAAAGTTTCGTAATAATAAGCTATCCAAAATGTTTTTATCGTGAATCTCAGATTTGAGCACCAAATTGCCGAAAATCCATTGTGCTCACTAAAAGAGAATGGGTGGTACGTTCAATAAGTGTGGTAGCAATGTCTTCCAAGTGAAATGATAGTTCTGAGAGTGACAGGATAAATACTGTGGATCTTCCGCTTGGTCTTTTCCTCTAAACTACGCAGACTCCTACCTTCACTCAGCAGCTTCTACCCAACTGATGAAGCCTAACTATGGGCTAAATATAGTTCAGTACTCCTGTTGTTCACTGGTAAAGGGCAGTAAAATTGCTTACTTGATCGCATTCTCTTTTAGCAAATTTCTAAACATGGCAGTTTGTTTTCTAACATCATGAAGTGAGCATCTAATCAATTAAAATCTGTTGTAAAGTTTTTTGATATCTACTACTGATAGCTTTCCAAGAAAACTTTTCATGAAGATCTCCAGCTATATTCAGGTTCTCCATGAGAGGAAACCTTGAAACTTCTGAAGGTCATCCCTGACAGAGCGTGAATATAAACACCAAACACAAAACATTCTTCTATTGTTTAACAGTTGGTAATATCGAACTTAGAAGATTTCACTTCAAAGAACAAAGCATCTGCATCAGTTGCTTGTGTGCCACTGCGGAATCTGTAGTTTAACTTCACTTTGCAAATGGCTGCACAGCTGAAAGCTTTTGTGAGGTTTGCAGCTTAAGAATAAGAGCTGTTCAAAGTGAAAGTCACCTGGTTCGATAACAGTGACAGATGGATGTGGTACTTTTGCCTCAAGAATGCCGGGTTAGTGGTTCAGGATTTTTCCGGATTTCTGTCCTGAAGTCCCGTGAATCTATGAAAAGCCCTTCCGGAAGATAATTTATTCAATGGATATTATAACAAATTTATAAATATTATTTGTAATTGTCTTATAATATATCAGACATATCGGAAATCCTCAGATTTTGGACAAAAATTGTGCAATTTAGGCGTATTTTACGTTCAAAATGGTAATTTTAATGATTTGGCGACATTTTGGTGAGATTCTTAGCAACATGGTGAGAAATAGATATTTATACTTTCTGAAAAATCCATCACCGTAGCTCTAGGACCAATAATTAGCGAGATAACCTAGAACTATCCATAAACTTGGCGAAACTCGTAGATTTTCACGCCAAGTAAAATATAAATACGGTGCGGTACAATGTTAAAATGCTTAGCAACAGCCATACGCCATTATGCTGTCACTACACAGTGGAAAAAATGCGATAGAACTGTTTAAATATCCACAGCGAAAAAGTTTTTTGAGAAAACGGTGAATAGATAGCGGATCCCATTTAAATGTCTTAAGCAGGTAAAATTCGAAGAATTTAAAACTATCTCCAACTCAATTCAAGAAGGGAATTCACACACAAAAAACAGAAACAATGCATCCGTCTTTAGTTAACCTTCAGTGAATAAGATCGAACCTAGAACCATCCACACTGAAGAATATTATTTTACATTAATGCAAGTTGAGGTAACCCTCAATATCTTTTATAAATATCCTCAAGTTTTATCCGGAGAACGTCTCATTTTTGAAATAAATTTTTAATTACGAATAATTTAATAAAGTGAAAAAAATTTTGCGACACATAAAAAAATTTGAAAAAAAGAAAGATTAATTTTTTTTAACTTTTAAGTGTTTTTATTTTAAGAATTTGTTTTATTACTTAGAGCTGATTCTTATTTAATCAGAATGAAATTATACTTTTGACAATACAAAAAAGAAACAAAAATGCTTTAATTTTTTTGATGGACAAGAGCTATTAAATTGCTAATGTGCATATTAATTTTAACTATTTTCTTATAAAGATTTCATCAAAATTTGAACAATATCTAATAAATAAATAAATAAAATAATGTGAGAAATTAATTGTGCTCGTATTATATACATTTAATATTCGATTTCCAAGAAATATAATTTATTAATCATTATTTTTGAAATAGTTAGGAAAATAACAGATTTAAGTAATTAAAAAACTGAATTCTCTAATTTATTTTTTATTTTAATGAAATTCTACTTAAAGAGAACTATGGTTTATCTCGTTGTTATTGCATTGTTACTACATATCAATTATTGTATCAAAATTTTATTCCGAGCACGATTCTGTTAATGAATTGTCGTCTTTTGCAAAATAAAGATAACGTCTTAAGATCAAAAAGAATTTTCCTTACTTCTTGTGACAGATACTTTCGCTTTTAGCAAACTCATATATCTTTGGCGAAAATGGAGACAATTTTTTTTAAAACGTATATGACATCAAGATTTCCTGAGTCAACAATTTCGAAAGCCGAATCGGATATGCAATGAAAAAGAAAAAGGAACACGCAGCCGGCCACTGACCCTTCTAAGGCCAGTATCTGCTTATGACCCGTCTGGAACCCACAACCACACCTGCTGAGAAATTACTGTCTTCAAGATTTCCAGCGAATTTGCATCCGTCAATGACTTTCAACTGAGATGTCAGGGCGTAAAGGCTTCTGACTTTAAATTATATGAATTTGACGCCCAAACATCACTTGACCTGGAGCATTCAAATAGGGGTTGGTATTGCATAATAACGCTGGAATTGGGCTGCTGGGAAATTGGCGTTCTCCCGCAGATACAATGGCGGTAAACCGTTAGAAAACTGCCAACATAGTGATTAATTTATATATTTTTTTTGCTAACATTTATTTTTTTATTAAAAGTGTGTGAACGATTTAAATTATTTATGAAGCCCACTTTTCTGAACGCATTTTTACCATGAAAAAATACATTTTGGCACGTAATTGATTTGAAGAAAAGTGAAATGAGATAGTTATGGATAAGAGAAATATTAAAAATGACTAACAGGAATAATTCTTATGAAGAAAATAGATTTTATAGCATAATTACTTTAAAATTGATAATCAAAATAAATTTGTTAAATTAATAAAAAATATTTTTAAAACTCATTTCTTAGGGCTGCTACATGATGAATTAGAAATTGAAACATAGATTTATATTTATTAATTAATCATTGATTATATAATGGTGCTGCTTACATAAAAATAACCATCGAATTCAATTACTCTTCAGAGCTAAAAATTACATTGTAGCTTATATGAGAATTATTAAGTATCTTACAAACTTATTTTCAAAACTTGGTATAGATACCTCTCTTAGATATATACCTATTTAATTTGAATGGAATCACAAAAATTTAACCTTTTAGGATGCAAGTAACTTTTTCATATCATCCATACATTTATGCATAATTATATGGCCTTTTGAAAAATTAATATATATATATATATATATATATATATATATATATATATATATATATATATATATATATATATATATATATATATAATTTAAATAATTTTCTAAAAATTTATACATTGTAGATGACTTTTTATTTAAATTCTACTTTTTTAGTAAATACAATAGACTTTTTGTGAGTATATTTATAATATCTTTATAAGTTTAATACCTTCATAAGTTGGATTTTTCTTTTACTTATCCTATAATGAAACTTTAGTTTCATTGTAATGGCGTAGCGTTTTGTAAATGGCTTATTTATTTCGAGATTCGTAATTTCAATATAATTGTAACCTGACACTGTGAGTTTGAGATTAACATGTGTTTAATATTGGGAGTTAGAGATTGAGATTTGTTTAACATTGTGAGGTCGAGATTAAAACATGCGTTTTATATTGTGAATTGGAAATTAACATGTGTTTGACATTATGAGGTCGAGATTAACATGTCTAACAGGAAACTGCTGAGAAATTTTAATTTTTAATACAAAAAAAAAACTAGTTACAATTATTTTCAAATTAATTATTTAAAAAAATTACTTTAAGGTAAAAAAACTATTTTCTGTATTAATAAAATTATCCACTTTATGTGCAAACTTACATATTATTTCTATAATTATTGCTCCTGGATTTTTTATCGCAAATACATACATAAATGTACAAAAATCTACATAAAATCACAAAAATGTACATAAAAATGAATAAAATAATTAAAAAATAAAAAAATTATTTTTGTAAAAATATAAAATTCTAGAACTTTTATGAGTTAAGAAAAAATATTTCATCGTGTAACATAAATAATAAACTAATTTACGAAATAAATCTTATTCTATTAATGAAATTGCAGTACAAATTGATAAAAGGTATCCATTATTAAAAAAAATCAAAATTATACTCAAATGTATTTTGTAAATCACTAATAAACTGAGGGTTTTTGTGAGTCTAGTTCAAATACATTCAATAATTATGTTTTTTATTTGTCAGATTTAAAATACTTGAATTTCGATTAGCTCTACTATATTTTTTTACAAGTTCAATAAATATTATTGATTCATAAAAATTTCAGATTTATCATGTGTCATTTTCCTCCTATTTTTGATAACTCGAACAAAAATAATTTATTCCTCAAATTAAAATAACTGAAAAGAAATGACAGCAAATATATATAAGAATAAAATACGAATTTTAGTTCTATTTCGAATTTTAGTTAATATTTATCTACAAAAGTAAAATCAAAATAACACAAATTTCTATTTTAAGAAAGCGTCTCATTCAAGATTCTTTCCTTTCATTATTTTTGACTAATAAAAAAAAACGAAAGAAAAAAAAAAACGGCTAAGAATTTCGTATTACTTTGAGAAGAATATTAAGATGATAACTCAATCGAATTAGAAATATATTTTATAATGAAAGATTATTCACAGTAAATTGGCAAAAAGGAATTTTTTGTGAATTATTTCATGTGCCATAAGAAATCTCAACAAATGCTTCTAAGGAAAATTTAATATTTAGTAAATATTGATTTCAAATCAAACTTTATTAAGCTTTTCTCCAAAAAATTCAATAACATGTTTAGAGAAATAACATCATCTTCATCGTTGAAAAGAGCTGTGTGAGTCATTGCCTTCCTCTGCAGATTTTCCCTTAAGGATCTCTGAAAAATCGTTGTCATAATCCTTTGATTTCACCGAGTCAGCCCATCTTAACCGCGGTCTTCTCCTCATTCTAATTCCAGGAGACCTAAAGTGCAGAAACATTTTTACTGTGTTGCCATCATGCATAAGCCATTCAGTTCATTCTATTAAGTTTTATATATTTAAAGATATATCAGACTGTTTACAAAACTTATATAATTCTGAATTAAATCCCTTTCTCCAGTTATTGTTCTCATCTACGCCACCGACAGTACTCCTCAAAATCTTCCTTTCCGATATCGCAACAGCCTTTTTCTCCAACTGAGTCATAGTCCAGGTCTTAGAAGCATATGTCTAGACAGGCTTCAATAAGAATTATGTAAATTAAAACCTTTGTATTCCTAGAAAGAAACCTAGATTTAAAGAATCTTCTCAGGCCAAAAAAGGCTCTATTTGCCAAAAACAGCCGGTTTTCTTTTATTTTAGGAAATATTTTGATGTCACTAGTAGTTACTGAGCATGCGTAAGTGAAACACTTTACCATTTTTTAAATTTATGAAAACCAATTTCAAGATCAGGGTCTGCTCCTAGCGGATAGTCTGTATTTTATCTTCCCTTCGTTATGGCTAAAACCACCTTGCAGCCACTTCAAGGGCAAAAAATGCTACTTTCGAAAAGGGAAAGTATAGAGCATGGGTTCCCAAACTTTTTTCTCGTGGAGCGTTTTCATGGCTTTACTACTTTCGGTAGACCCTGCCGCTACATTTTACCATTCTCAAAACTACTAAAAAATATAACCCTAAATTGTGGTGTTAATAAAAAAGTAGCACATTTTCTTGTGTCCTATTTATTAAAAATTATACTTCAGGTTATACAAAAATTATAAACATTTATTATAACATACAATCAACAATTGACAAAAAATCAACAAATGTAAATCTGAATGTAAATCAACAATAAAAGAATATACTTAATGAGAGACGGCGCATGGGCGGCACTTCGCAAATCTCGACATGTGGTACACTCTTGTAGTAATTATCTATTATTCTATTCAATTCTGTGTTTGAACTGAATCTCTGAGTTTTTTTTTTTTTTTTTCGAAGTACGTGCCCACGTTGATAGGTAAATCCAAGCCAAAATTTTTGTTCTTTATTATGAAAACCGGAAAATGTTTCGGGGGCCCCCACTTACAACTTGTGAACCCCTGCTTTCTTTTCACATCTACATGGACCCCCTAGTGGTCTCCTATGGACTCCTAGGGACCACTTTAGGAACCTATGGTATAGAGCAATTACATCAATGTCATCCGCTTGTGCAAGAGCGCAGAGAAATATGAATTTCCAATATTTCTCTCAGAGGGAAACGGCTCGTCTCTTGTATTCGAATAGTCGTAGGTTCGATACTTGAGCCAAATGAAGATCGTCATGTTGAAAAGAGCTATAGACATTGAATTTTCGCAGAGTTTTCATATTTCTCGGTGGGAAGTGAATGAGGGGGAGATCAGGTGGTGAGCTTGTCACTTGATTAGGGAAAATTGCGAGATTGCTGATGGTGTTTATGATGACACAGGTAGGCTATATGAAATCAAGGTTCGGAATTATGTAACTGCAATCGTAACAGAATAATACACTCCATTTTTACACTTTAAGGTGAAAAGAATTTATCTTAGCACATGATTTTTATAAACATGCATTTCAAAAAATAATAAAGCACATGTCAATTTTTTTTTTTTTTTTTACCATAAGGTGTCTTGTAAAAATATTTTATTTTTTAAATTGTAAAGTAAATAGTTTCCAACATTTTTATTTTGATTTTAATTTCAATTATACACAGAACATTTTGAAAATTGACATCCTTCTGGCAAATAGGATAAATCGATTGAAACAAATCTATTATGATTTGAAGGAAAGATATTCCTTCTATAAATAAAGCAAATTATTAATTAAAAAAAGGAAGATCAAATAAATTGTATTCCTCTACATTTATTATCAAGCCTTCAAACTTATTTTATGAAACAAAGGTTGAGTTCAGAAATAAATGTAATAAATCTTTAAACCTCTTTCTTATGATGAGTTATTTTGTCCAGAAAATTATTGCTGTAAGACTATGTCTGTAAATTCGCTGATTAAAGTGATCATATATTAAGATCAAACAGATTTCCGAATTATAAAAACATTTAGAATTTTCATAAAATTTTTATTAAGTTCTTAACACTGCATAAAATAAAATAATAGACAAAAATAAAAAGATAAACTTGTCAATTACGTGACAAATTTTATAATAACGTTTCATTAATTATAATAGTTATGATAATTAGTGACAATTAGGACATGCGTGAATGGAAAAATATATTATACTAATAAATTAAAATACAATGTTAATTATAGAGTAATTTATAAATTAACACATCAAACTTTGTTTTTAAACTTACAACAATAATTAATAATTTATTTGAGAGCCAGTTGCCTCAGAACATGGAGCTTTATTCTATACTAATTAATATTTTCTAATTAAAGTTATTATTAATGTTTCAAATTGAGTATCATTAAGTTAATACTGATTGGACAATAAGTATTGATTCAATACATATCATATCAATATTATAATATTAATAATATCTGTTTCTTTATGAGTAGTTAACAAGATATATTTAATAGTAAGTCAAAAGACAACCGCTAATTTATGATTTTTATCAGTATCATTTTGTTAAATCTAATTCTGCTTAAAATTATTATAAACTTCTGTTTCTTTTTCCGGAACTCCACTCCATACATTCCACACACGAATTTAATCTGATGATACTTGAAAGATATGAGAACATGTACCTTCCTCGAATTACACTAATCTAAACACCATTAACTGCTGCGGATAACCACCGAGCTGTCAACTGATTTTTCAAACAGATAAACGAATTGCCGACAGTGAATGAGATAACTGATATTATAGCGCGTTATTTGATTTTTAATTTTCCGTTTTCAGACATCATGTTGACTGCAGCGCCCCCTTCTTTGTGATCTCAATCTCTGGTGACTCATAAGCTCTTCGATTTCCCCCCTTTTGTTCTTAATTACATCAAAATATCGATTAAATAAATACTACTGAGTTTCTCTTTAATCGCTAATTAACGATTTTCCTCTTATACAAATAATAAAGATATTCCTCTTTGTCCCTAATTACATAGAAATTCAATTTTCAGTTACTTAAATTTTTGATTTATCGAGCTGAACTCAAAGAAATTCGAAAGTTATAAGTTCAGATAAAGAAGAGATATTATTTTTTTGTATAATATAATTTCCGTGTAATATAGCTTTTTACTTTATTAAGTAGAAATATTTATTAATCACATATGCTTTATACAAATATATGAATGCATATTATTTAAGAAATAATATCTACGTTTAGAAAATATGTATATTATGATGATTTATTCTTAAGTATTTTTAACACCAATATTAGATTAAAAACTAAAACAAGAATTTAATCTAACAGTTTTTTAAAGATTCAAATGAAATGAAAACTGATTATAATGAGATATAAATTAAAAAATACGCAGTTCTCTCATTTGACATTTTAAAAAGAATTTTCTGAAATTTGATTTCAAGTTAAAATTTATTAAATATTGAAAAAAATATGAAATATATTCACTTCACTTTTATAAGCAGAAATATTGTTTAAGCAACAGGTTAATATTCCTATTGACTTAGATGATAAAAAAATTTTTTTGGTTAATTATTTCGTATGAATATTTTCCAGACTGGTTAATTTATTTCCCGGTAATCATTTTTTTCAGACAAGAGTTAATTAGGCCGGGATTTTATTTTAAAATAGATCTGAGCAACCATAAAAATCCAAACCCAAAGAAGAATCGAACCTACGAATGATCGAGCAGAAAACCAGATTACTTATCATTCATCTATCAGCTCCGTTGTTTTTCCTTTCTAGAATTTAAGGAAATGGGTCATCATAAGAAATAATGTTTATATAGAAACATAATTTGAATCGATTAACATTAGATTAATGTAAGCTGATAAAAAATATAAGGAGCCTGATGATAATATGCTAATAAAATGCAATATCTTAATATGCTAATAAAGCAAATAAGACAACATTAAATAAATAAATTTGTTTCTCTTTTAAAGTAATATATTTTTGCTTGTGCTTATATATACTTTGTTAATCTTTTAGAGCATTTAACAAAGTTTTTTTTATTGTTTTGTAAGTTTATTTATATATTACTTTTAAAAATATATTTCAGGATATTACAATATTGTTTTTTAAAACATATTATTTCATTCAAAAATAATATTTTTTATTATATTATTTTATTTAAAAATTATATTTATTAAAGAAAATTTAATTATTAAATTTTTACTATAATGATCATACATACTCGTATAATCTAAAAGCTCCTTTATTCTTTTAGCCTAGTAATTCTGCATTTGAAATTTAAGGCAACATCTTATTTCGTCTGAAAAAGCATTGCTCGGAGAATAAGAAAATGAGAGGTCTAATGTATATATTAATATTAGAAAAAACTCGATAGCCCTTTGAAACAGCAAAGTCTAAACTTCGAATTTATGAAATTAATCAGCAAACTCAATGAAATTTTTTCTTAGCGTACAATCTAAGTTTATTTTTACATTAAATGAAATTAATTTGCCCAACTGTCTTCGAGAATGATTTATTGTACTTTGGTTTAGAGCGAGAATCCCAGGGGCGTAATAATGAAACTTCGCGCTTGGGAACTAAACGCTGAGGGTTTCAACCTAACATGCCCCCCACTGCCCTTGGTCGTCAAAACAGATGTTGTGTAGGCCTATGGGCTGTTGTGCCTCTGATTTTAGTTTACAATGATCTCGCACCTTTCTTTTTTATTGGTAGTGAAATGTATGTTCTCAGTTAGGGTATCAAAACATTGATCATCCCATTAGTTTTTAGGGAGTAACTTGAACTAATATTCGCAATGCACAGTGCTAGGGCATAGTTTTGTTGTGCACATTGTGATAACACATTGAGGGCGTAGACCTTAAGCAAAATCCTTCATTAGATAAGAATTCCATGATTAAAATGACGCATTGCTAATGTTCCAATCAAAAGAAAATCGTTGCCATCATTGCACCAGATCTATCTCAGGTAACGTTTTGCACAATTCTTAAGATAGATTTATATGATATTTAAATTATAAAATGTCTGTAAAAATTATTTTCCGGTTAAGCATAAAATGTATCGATGAAATTTTATAGATTTATCAAAATATGCTCGTCTACTATATTATTTAAAATAACTTGAACAGATTACCTTGAAAGATGTAAAAAAAATAATACAAAGTTATTAAATTTTTAAAAAAAATTCAAAAATAAATTTACTACTTTTTAGAAAATAAAAGCCGTTTTTGTATTCTAATTGTTTGATTATATGTTATTAATTAAAAACATGCACAATATTAAATAATAAAAATGTTTCTGAAGCGATGTTTCTTTAGTCAGCTGAGATTTATGAATCAGCATTTGGTTAACCCATTGTGTGTGTGCACATAATTCTCTCATATTTAGTTAAATAAATAGCTCTTTAATATGTTTTTGTTCATGTTTCCCGAAATTATACTATTGGCTATTTCTTTATTTCCCCCTAAAATACAAAAAACAAATTCTTATTTATTGAGCATGTATATATTATTATAGAAATAAATATTATTAAATGTTCAAGAAATATATATATTGGGAGCACAGATTCTGAAAAAAGCAACTACTTTGGCGGCAATAACAGCATGCCTATGCCTGAGCATTGAGTGGAATAGAGATCGGATGGCATGCTCTGATACAGTTACCGATGCAACATCATCATCATGCCACAGCTCATTTACCGTGTATGACGAGAGCAAGTTGATGGGCAACCACTGACCAGACGTTTTCTGTTGGCGAAAGATCTGATTAACATACCAATCAGGGCATCAGACAAACATTTTCTGTATCAAAGAAGATTCATATAGTACTACTAGATTCATATAGTAATACGTTCCTGATTTATCTTACTGAAACGTTACATTTCCCTGAGTAAAAGCTAGAAACACGGGCTTTAGCACAACAGAAATTTAATAGTACACTGTCAGTGTGAACAAAGCACGACTGAGACTTGTAGCCATCGTACCATTCGATGGGTCAGTGTGACAATGTCAACTGTACGCAATGTTGACAAACACGATGCGATTAATTGGATGCAGTAAAAAAACTGGATTTCATCTAAAAACATGACATCACGTGAATATGCGTAAAACAATAAATATGCTTGAAAACAAAATGTAGCGTGAACGGTAGAAAATTTTAAAAAATTTAATGCGATATAGAACAAAGTTGGTTGTTTACAAACAAAGGCTGACTAACAAGATTGCCTCTTACAAAATGGTAAGAGAAAATAAAACAAATGGCATATATTTACAAGTGGCACCCTCTACGTGCAATTAAACATGTAAACATCACACATCATTTTATTGTTCTTTACACGATCGAAACTATTCTTGTTTGTTATGTAGCATTAAGGGTAGCAGAAACTTCAAACTGATAATCCATGCTGCTGCAAACGTCGTCAAATCGTTCGTGAAAAAACGTTTTGTTTTGCAAACTACCACATTTGTTGAATCAGATATCGTGATGCGTATGTACTGTCCATTAAAGCCATGCGTGTAACATGTTCACCTTCTTAGTTTTTAGTGATAGCATTCAGCTGAAATCCAGTATAGTATTTCGTATGTAATTATCCGGAACATATCCATCCGTATTCTTACTGCGATACTGCAAACCCGGTAGGCTACCATTCAACCTCTCTTAAAGCCACATAAAGAGTGACAACAATCTTCAATGAAAATCGCGCGCGCGTTTATGAGGAACCTACAATTCAATTTACTCGTCTAAATATATATTAGATGTCGCTATAGGTTCCTGTTTAACATAAATACGTTGAAAAACCGATCATTTGCATATCACAGTATCTCTTTCCGGTCTTGTAAATTTCACTTGTGCAATCTTTGTGCATTTTCTTGATGATCAGCAGTATATTTTGTACTTCACTTTTTAATACATTTCAAACCTGCAGTTATAGTTAACTATGGACTGAATTATGTTTCCGTTCAATATTTTCTTTTCTAACAGTTTCATGTGTGTAGGAGTCACATTTAATAAAATATCATTGAAGTAGGAAGTATGGAAATGTCTACTCATTTGACAATAACAAAATCTTTCTTACTATATCAATATAACTCTCACTGCAATTTTCTTTAATGCTCATAGTAATAACATCAATTGCTTTCCTTTGTCAAAGTCATTTAAAAGAAGTTTTCGATTTCGCTTTTCGTTAAATTAACTTCAAAATATTTGCAAAACACTAAAATTCACACCCAAAAATTATTAATACATTACTTATGAAATAAATTTTTACGAAAAGGGAAACATAGTAAAGCGTAATATTGGTATTTTGGTGCAAATTAATTTTTGCTAGAATAGAAAAATTTGTAACACAACATTTGAAGAATGCAATTCCAATAAAAAAGAGAGCTTTATTGAGAAGTGCTTATCCCTTTTTACTATGCTATCACATTATGTAGTTCGAAAGTTCCAAAAAACTCTCTGATATTAGGTATTTTTATCTGTGTGTCTTAAAAAATCAACATATGGTAACTGAAACTAGCATATGAAATAATATCGCGAAATTAACTTACATAGAGTAATTATTGCACCAACATACTTTACTCAGCCCAGATTTGGGCTTCACCAGTTAGGTGGAAGCAGCTAGATCATAATTTAGAAGAAGGAACCAAGCAGAAGACCTCCCCTCAATACTTGACCAACCACCCCCACATGCATTATCTCTCTTGGATGGCATTATGACCTATTTAACGTGCCTCAGTCGCTTTTAGTGAATACGACGGATCTTTAATTAAGTCAGGATTAGAGCTCACAATTTTCCAATGAATGGAATGACACCCTAAGCAAACACACCCCGCGGCCTCAAATATTATAAGTGCAAAGAAAATAAAGCTCACTTGTTATTTTCACAAAGGAGGAAATTAAAATACGTCGAGTGGCCTATTAAAAATACGCAAACATTGAAAACCAAAATATTTCGTTTTTTGATCAACAAACTCGATTTTCAAACATTTCATTCCACACAAAGAACTGTTATAACTTCTTAACCACAACCATTTCCTGCCCAAATTTTCAACGTCGTTTTTCAATCCCATTTTAGAATTTTCCAGGAAATTGCATCACTCGCCATACGCGACTTCTTCGAAAAGAAAATAGTCGCGAACAATTCACTTTCCATTTTTGATAGCGTGCCAAATGATTAAGGGAAATTGTTTCAAAACCATTATGGTCTCTTCACACCGTCTACGGATCTATTGAAGCCTATCCAATTATGGGCATCTGAAACTGCGCTGACAAAAGGCATCGATTGTGCCATAGTTGTCGACGGCGTAAATTTCGCCAAACACAAAAGAAAGAAAACAACAAAGCAAACATACAGAGAGAACTGTTATTGGAAAAACTCTCTCTGAGAGCGAAGTGGAGGAAACGCCTTAGGCAAGACTTTAAAGAAAAATCAATTCATTTTATTTGATAATTGGATGCACTCGAGCGTGCAGTGTATATGCCAAGATTTAACGAAAACATGTTTTCCTTTCTATTTGAGAGATCATCGAATTTAAGTAATTCATTTCACTTGTGGCATATTATCATCAGCTGCAGGAAGAATTTATGAATTAAAGTGATACTCTCTAGCATTTAAATACATTTCTTTCTATAAACTTATACCAAATGCCGTGAACAATCAATTATTTCGATAACGATTAAGTTTGCGTGATATACCATACTTATTATCAGTTAGCAGTGATCACATCCGGTCTGTTAAATCCGACCATTATTTTCGTACATGTCGTGAACAGGAACATTAACTATTTAGCAGTTATTCTCAGAAAAGATAAAGTCATGTTTATTCTTATTAAAATATAAGACGATTAATGAATAAATGAATATTAATGGTTTAAATAATGATTTTCGAATGATTTTTTATGACAATCTTATAAAATATTTCATCAAAAATTTAATTAAAAAAATTATATTTATATATAAGTTATGGGAATTGTATGCTTTGGCCTAAAAATGAGCTGCTGTGCCACTGGCTTAAATTTATCTCTATCTATCTATCTATCTATCTATCTATCTATCTATCTATCTATCTATATATATATATATATATATATATATATATATATATATATATATATATATATATATATATATATATATATATATATATATATATAGGAAGTCCTTGTAGAGGTTTCGAATTTCATTCCCGATTTAATTAATCTTAATGTGCAAAATGTGACTATTGAGCGAAAAACAAACCAATCATCTATTTCAAAGTTTGAATAAATTCTACATTAAATTGTCAATTTCAAAAATAATCTCATTTCTTTGTTTAAAGTATATATAAATATATACATAATGCACTATGTGGCTGTACCTTTCATGGCTAATTTTACAGATTATCTCTAAATTTCTGCTATTTATCTTAATTTAGGGCATATTTTCATACTGACCAATCTACTTTCATAGGAAAAGCGTACATTTCGACAATTTTTTCAGAAATAAAAAAGGCATTGGAAGTATTAGAAAAGAATGACACCTTTAAATTGACAAATATGATAAACTTAGAGTCTTATAATTAAGTTTGTTTGAAACTAAGCTTAATGTATTGGGTTGTTTGGAAAGTAATTTCGTTTTTATGAAAATGAAAAATGTAGACTGATTGAATATTTTTTTAATTATTTACTGTCAATTCTAGTCCAACACCTCTTACCATCTTCCTGGTTGTAACATGATTCCACATTCATAAGATGGTTGGTTTTTCCTAGCAAAAAACTGATACAGGTGAGAAAAACGAAATTACTTTCCGAACAACCCAATATATTCTTTTAACCGAGAGTTCATGCATTTTGAACAACATGTGAAGAATTTATTAAAAGACGTGAGTACAATGAATACAATAGGTAATCCAAATGCCATATTGCAGCAGAATAACATATTTTGAATCAAAATGTGTACTTAGACAAAATTAGCATTTAGAACATATTTTAAAAATCTTTCATATTGGAAAAAACATTTTTCAAGAGTTATAAATTCTTTAAAAAATTTCAATGTTGCTTTAAAACTTTGATGTTAAGCGGTATAAATCAGATTAAATCCTCATTTATGCGAAATGATACCACATCATTGATATCCAGTCAATGAAATTTTTTAAAAATTTAATTAGCTGTCTGTCAATTAAATTTTTGAAAAATTTAATTGGTGTTCGTTAAGGTGTATCGAATCAACATTTACGTCCCTTTAAATTGTAATATATTGGTCGCTTCATCCAAAATATCAACAATTTAATAACTTAAATAATGTCTGGTAGAAAAATATCAGAACACAAATGACTATTTATTTCATAATTATTGGCGATGAATTTTTAATTAGAAAAATGTGCATAAAAATCACTCCCACTTCACTAAAGTAGGATGTTTGACACACGAAAACACTAAGGTTACAATGAGGAACAGTTAGATTATAAGTGGCGTTTATTTTATGTGTCAGTGGCAGAGAAAATTTTAACTACTCATATTCATCATATATAAGATAGGCTGTTGGCCGTAAAATGTCAGCAGTCATGATTTAAGGATTCGTGATTAGAATGCATGCCGTGGATTTTGCAGTTAGTAAGGCATAAACTAACCGCAATGTCCCAAAAAACTAATCGAATCCAATTTAATTCTCTTTCTAATAAGACCAAGACTGTTAAATAGCAATAAAATAACAGTTTTATTGAAAAACGGGACTCATTATTCACAGCCCACATGAAAAATAATAAATGCAGCAACAAGTAGATCTGAAATAAATCCAATGATTTGATTTATTTTTTATGAAAAAAAAGAAGAATTTTATGTGTAGCTACAAGATGGATCTATCGCACTAATTCATTAATCAATTGTTATGAGAACAATTCTTCGAAATACATGAATATAAATTATTTTTTTTAATATTAAATCCGTGGAATAATTTTTTTACCTGTGTAAAAATTTATATTTTGAAATAAATAATTATAATTCTTTATTAGTTTTTAAAAATTAAATGCAAGTTAAAAATATTTAAATTTATAAAATTATTAGGTTTTACATATTTAACCTAATTTATAACTTTAACCTCAATACATTTTACTATCTATTATTTAATAAAAAATTAATTTGTTAATTTCCAAAAAATAATTAAAATTAATTTTTACAATAATTATCTGCTTTTGCAGTATATTCCTCATTGTAACTCCATTTCTTTTAATCACGATTGGCCTTATTTATAAAATGCGAATAACATAGTATTTGATTAAAAGATTAATGATTCGGTTAGTATTTGATTCCACGTGTGAAGTATATAAGGTGGAAAAAATCAGCTCTGAATTAAAGTTAAAGTTTAAGAAATGATTAAGTTATTAAATACAAGCGGGTGAAAAATTGTTTTTAAATATTTCCATCTTGTTAAGTAATTTTTATTTTCAAGTGTATAACTTATATATTTCCCTTCCTATCTAAAGAAATAAAATAAAAAATCAATTTTAATCTTTTTTACAATAGCGTTGTGTCTGAATCATTTGTTAAATTATAAATATTAAAATAAAAATAAATTTAGAGGATCCTGTGATATGTGTATAACAGAATGAAAAACCATTTTTCAGTAAATGATTTTTCATATTTTTATTAAGTACACTGCAAAACTTACGCAATCAATGTAAATTTTAAGTCGGTAGCCATGATATTGCAGAAAACCAATATAATGGATTCATAATTCAGATCATGCGCTTGCAAATGTGACAGGCGACCCGGAGTTCGGTTGGCTCTCACAGCTCAAGACTACAAAAGGGAGTTCGTTCCTGAAATATGGCAAGAAGACATCAGGTGGACAACTTTATACCTAGAAGAGTTATTGAAAATCTGGAAAAAGATCGTATTATAATCAATGTAGTTGAAGAGATCAGAATCAATAATAATGTTGTTTCTCCGCTTATAAAGCTTTCCAGCCATAGGTACAGTAGTTAGAAAGGTTAGTGGTGGCGGTGTTAAGGAAACAACTGCAATTGAACAACTGCAAAGAACCCAAATCTAGTCACCAAGTGCCATTGTTACAGAATTAAGTGATATGTGAAAACATTTATATAATATTAATAATGGAATAACAAGTAATTTCTGTGCAGTGTTTCAAAGATAGTATTATTATTTTGCACTTGGAAGAAGAGGCGTAGGTGGTTTGGTTAAGAATAACGTTCTCTTTACTTGGAGGTAGAGGGTTATGTTCATGACCATGACAAAGAGCTTTTAAGTTCACAAATGAAATCTTAGGCACATATAATAAATCAGGTCTTCTAACTGAAATGTTACCTCTGGTGGCTAGACTTTCATAGGGAAAATCTGGGGTTCACCTATATGTTCTCAGCCTCTAAATTATGCAAGCCCACCCCTTTTCAAGACAATGATATCACAGCCATTGGTTACTCCACAATCATTTTACCCGCTTGTTATACTAAAATACTTTATGTACTAGAAATAGCCGGATATTGTAAAAAAATATTAGAAAATTCATAAAAATGGAAAGGAAATTATTAACAGAAATTGAATTATCATCTAACTTTAAAAGAATCTATATATACATTCAACATACAATACTAGACAAAATTTAGATTCCATGTGTTTTTTAAAAGCAAAATTTAAGGATATTTTTTTTCACTTTGTTTCAGAGCATTATAATTTTATTCTTACTTAATTTCTTACTAAAAAGCAAATAGTTTTTTCTAAAGATCACATTATCTTACGTCATGACCATTCACAAATTTGGCAATTATCATTTTTACTTCGTCTTATTGTGACATTCAGATCTTCATTATTGTGATTTACCTTAAACAGTTATCGTCAAAATTAACCTTATTATAAAATAACCAAATCATTAAAAATCGATAAATCGTGAATATATTTATATATATATATATATATATATATATATATATATATATATATATATATATATATATATATATATATATATATATATATATATATATATATATATATATATATATATATATATATATATATATATATATATATATATATATATATATATATATATATATATATATATATATATATATATATATATATATATATATATATATATATATATATATATATATATATATATATATATATATATATATATATATATATATATATATATATATACTATATATTTTATCCTACGCTTGACCTTGGTTTTTCAACCATTAGTCTCTGTCGGGCAGCCCAATACAATCTTGAGGTGAATGAATAGTCATCTTCCGCAGAGTTTCGAACTGCGACATCCGAAAGTCCAGGGCATAGTGTATACTGTGGTCACCAGCTGAAAGAACGTAGTAGGCTGCACGAAGCGTCAGGAGTCAGTCGTTTAGTGAAAACAGGGGCACCACGTGAAGGCGACTGACACCACCCCTATATATAAACGTAACCTCTATAAATTAACCCAAGATTTTTGCTAGCAAATATTAAAAGGCAATTGAATTATATTATATGTTACATAGCGTTTTAATGCCTTACAAAACTTCAAGAATTTTTTTACATTATATTAAAAAAATAATTTAGTATTCAAATAATGCAAAGAACATACAATATACTTATGCATTTTAAATACTTAAAAGAAAAAAGAAAACACACCAATAAGATTTATAGAAAACTTTCAAGGAAAGTGCTTGGATTTTAAAGAAGTTGGGGTAACAAATATGACGATTTGTGGATGAAATAATAAAAGCTAGAGACTATACCGATTTCGTAGAATCAAACATTTCTTTTTCCTGTTATATTAGTGTGTGTCGCACTGAAGGGCACAATAATTACGGACTTTGCATTCGTCATATTGTGAAACATTCTGACTCTTATAAACACTTATCGTATTATTTGTGCTGACTCAGGTATTTATTAAGTAGCACAAATCAGAATTTGGAATCACGTAAGCCGAGAAGGAACAGCTGTGTTCATAGAGTTCATTTAAAGCATCGATCGTTGGTGGAAATTTAAATAAATAATTGGGCTGATACATTCTGTTGGGAAAAGTTACATGGCATGTATTTCTAGCTAGAAGGGGTGAACCATGAATCAAAATATCGGAACCATATACGATTTTTTAGAGTACTAGCATAGAAACTGTTCTTTTCAGAATACAATCGAAACATTCCTGTATGTGATATAAATAGACTCATGGTAATGCTTGGGTTGATTAAGTATCTGAGTGTCTCTTATAAAAATCCTGTAATGAATGAGTTTGGACTTATTCAGAAATAGATGAAATTGTCTTTTGACCACATTCCAAACATATTTGATTGACGAATGTACTTGAGAACTGACTGACCATTCTAAAACATTAGCACCTCAAAAACACTATTGTGACAACTAATTATGATTCTGTTGAGGAAATAAACGTAAACTTATTTGCATGGCACGAAAGATGATAATCTCTCGATTTTATTTATCAGATCAGATGCAATCACTGCGCGTTTCTTAACATCGAATGATAGACTTGACCACTGATTCCTTCTTTTCACGTATATATGGTGGATGCCATCAAGTGAAAAACGAGATTCGTCTAAAAAAAAACGACATTCCACAAATTATATATTTTTTAGCTTAGATTATATAGCAACTTTCCTGACGACACCTCGTGTGTCGTCAACAGCAATGATGGAACATAAAAATTAGTTGCTATATATATTTGCTGCGAAGACCTGAGCTTAACCATTACTAATCGTCTCAGAATTGTATCTTTTGATGTCCTAGCACTGTTAAGAGTTGAGTAGCTGTTGACAGCGATTTTGTCAATAGTGACTTAGTCACGAATTTGTGGACAGAATCATTGTCATGGACGACATCTAACTGAGTGATAATTGGTGGCCTGCAAATGTTTAGAGCCTCAATGATGACTCAATGAGCTATTATCATGCGTTTCCAAAATATAAGTTATTTTATGATTGTGACATTATTTAAGAATTCAAAATCAGTTTCGACTTCTAATCAATAAAATATGAAATAAAAATAATAAATTAATTTTTATTTAATTTTTGGATTTGGCATACAGATTATATTGAAATCCTCGTCGTGCTACTTGTAGCCCGTATGTTGGCCACCTCTACTCTTAAGCTATGTAAACTTGCAAAAATAAAGATGATTTTGCTTAGTCTCTGTAGATAGTTATGTTGCAAATTTTATTAATGATGACCGTAATAATAATGAAAAAAATTAAAAATGATGACTGAAGAAGCCTCTTCAACTTCCGCACCATAAGAGAAAAGAGATTTAATATTTTATCTACTTTCAGAACTTATAAATACCATTTGCCTAAAGAATTTATTTTGAATCGTAGTATTTGGTGTATTCTTTTACCATTTCAAAATGAAATAATTTTTGTTTATAGAAAATACAGGGTGTTTATAATTAAGATATAAATGTTCAGAACATCATAAGAAAAAGTACAAAAGCAGCCTTTAAATTGTCAAATCTGCTTGATATGCATTTCAGAATGTAGGAAAAGAATAGCGGAAAAAATTAATTCAGAAATTGTCTTCTGGAGGAAGAGATGGCATTGAAAACACAGTCTAGTAAAACATAGATTTGTAGTGTTTTATTACATGCTAATTACAATTTGTGAGCGATCCACTAATATGAATGGTACCAACAATAGTGTCAAGAGATTGAGTGTCAAATTAATTATATTGCATTCGGAAATCCAATAGGAAGAAAGCTGTATAAAGGTAGTCAACGAGTATGACAATTTATTTTCTATGATGAAGAAGCAACAAGTCATCCTATGTGATGGCTTTGTTGCAAGTTACAGATATTTTATGAAGTTGAGATTACGGTAGATGTCGCTCTTTAAATTTACAAGATTCTGAATGCCACCCAATAAAGATAATTTTATAATGAAAAATCACAAGGATTGTAGTTTGTGGAACATTCGTAATTTGTAACTAAATATTCGATTTTTTGTTAAGTCCTATTCCACACACAGTTGTTAAATGTCAATGTCATCCTCAATCAAAAGAATAATCAATGTAATGATCAACTTGTTGGAGTATGGTAGAACTGATGGTTACTTGCTGTTGGAACTATATAGTAACGAAATTCTTCATCGTGGCAGAATGGTAGGACTGCGCTAATCATAGCAAAAACTTCCTTGTTCTGTCTCAGTCCATTATTAAACGATTAAATTTGGATGTTGCATTTCTGCTCTCTGCATACAACTTGTCAGGACGTGCGCTAAAGGAGTTTTCCAGGTTGGCTTCCGCATGTGAATTTGACAAACTACCTACGAAAATGCTATCTTGAAATAGAATAATGTATTGCAAATATTAAGACAAATAGCTTATATCATCTTTAATCGGTTAGACTACCAAAACATGTAATTATAACTAAACAGGTCTTTGGTCCATATAGGTGATGTCTTCAAAATAGTAAGGACCAGTTAAGAATGTTGATTTAAATCCAACTAAAACATTTAGTTTCAGTTGGTAGGTAAAGTGTCTTATTGGAAGTCAAGTCAAATTACTCCAAGTGCCAAAATCATGGCCTTGGTAATGTGTACAATTTTATCAAAACATTTATTTTGGATAAGTAAAGACATCTTTTGAAGCTGCAGGATTTTCTGATGTCAATATGCAGCTGTTTTGTTTGTTTATTACTGTAGATGAAGAAAAATATGTTTCGTATTTCCATAATAGACTTTAAAACCAATTATAGTCTACATTCATGTGCATAAGCAATGTTAAAGCTAACATTGTGCGGATATCTTTATCATGATTATGTAACGTTTGGTGACACTGGATCTTGTACAAATAGTTTTTTAATGCTTTCTCCAAATTATTTTCTCATTGTACATAGGACAAATCCAATTATTTTATAACAGGGTAGTCTCTTTTATTTCTAGCCTCTTTCTGATTGATATTCTGAACAGACATTGCAGCTGATTCATTTAGTGTCGTTATCAGATGTTTTCAACTTAGTTCTGTCCCCGATATACTTTCAGAAGACTTGTAAGCAATATTAAGTCTAATGAGGAAGATCTTTGTACATCTTTGCGCAATTCATCTTTTTTTCCTTTAGTTGAGTACAGGTATTTATGCAACAACAGAAAAAGTGAAAAATTATCAAGATACGATATTTTCACCACAGATTTTAAACATACAACATTCACGTAAAAGTGACAATTCAATAAGAAAATTAAACAATGATTCACACACACACACCAGCAAGAGTTCTATAACAGTCCACGATTATCTTTTCATGGTTTTAAACATGTTTTAATTGTAAATTGCATTAAAAAACATTGTCTTGTGTTGATGCCGCATGGAACATTTGAAAATTTTTTGCCTAAGTCCAGTTAATGGTCATTTTTACAATTTAAATTCCAAAATAAATTTATCACAATTGCGAAAACATTAAGTTATCTTTCTACCATAGACCTCTCCCAATGTTACTTCTTACTCTGTCGGTCAATTTCGAAACAAAATTTTCCCCTCCATTCATTTCAACATAATTCTAAAATGCATACCATTGCTGCTTTTATGATAGCTAGTTTTTTCTTAAATTGATCTGAATTAAGATACCGTAATCCCTTATATAATATAATGAAACACATTTTCAAGTACCATTAAAACTCATCTGGTAATAGACGCCCTAGATTGGTCTTAATTTATTTGTAAATATCAAAAAAGAGACAGAAAACAATGTGCCTATCTACTGAGTAGGCTATATGAGTATCTACTGAGTATGCAAAAATAAACTAGTTTGCAAATTAATTTTTAATGAGCTTAACAGCATAAATGTAGAATATTATCCGATATAATAATCCACAAAGTCACCATTACATTTTATTTACTATTAATTCATTTACACTTCTTTATTCACTGGAACAATTTCACGAAGTCAGCCACTGATATTTCAGATGAGTGACTTAGGTACATTAGTAAGCAGAATGCAGTAAGAATTTAAAGATAATCTCCAGAATTTAATTTTGAATGTTAAACACGAGAAAATATTTTTTGAAAGCTCTCTAACCAGGCCAAAGCACGATTTCCAACATATCGCTACTTTTATTAGTTGAAATAAAAGCATTTGTTGGAATGGTTTGTTAGAATGGGAACTTGAAACTAATATTCTTGCTTATTAAGAATTTCCAATTCATGAATCTGGATTTATATTTGTTGTTATATACCAATTCCTTAATACCTACTAATGTACATCATCTAGAATTTTAAGTTTATATTATATTATAATCATGTTGCACGTAATAAAAGAATATTTATAAATGTGTAATTTTCTTAATTGTATTCATTCAGTTTCATATATTTAAGTTGAGGATTCTCCCCTAAAACAAAATCATTATCATTTCATAAAAGTTTATGCAAATAATTCAATTATTTCCGCCACAAGGTTTTTTCAATAAATTAGATCAAAATTTTTGCAGTGGTTTTGATATCCCTTTTCACATGGCTTATCTGTTATTGTCCTCTCGCCCGTAGCGAAGACCTTTACAATATTTGAGAGTATGAACGATTTATGTGGCGACAAATTCCTCTTCGCAAACAACGCCGATATAATCGAAATGAAACTGACCATAAAATATTACTCAAAAATATAAAAGCATGATTCAATTTAACCAACGCATCCCATCCATTGAATGATGTCTCACACATAAGTTTTGTCACATAAAAATGGCAATTTCTACCAACAATGCATTTCGGCGATTTTATTGTTTATCTTTGGTGACGAGCTATTATGATATCAGAATATTTGTATTTTCTTGCTTTTGCGGCGAAACAGAATAAATCAATCCTCCGTTTAGGTAAGCATTCGGTTACAGGCATCGAAATGTCAGACTAAATGGTTGTGGCTTTTTCGTCTTTTTCAGAATAAAGTAACAATGGGAGAAAGAGTGGTAAATAGCGATCTTAAAAGAATAAAATGTTGAATTATATACATTGTTTATTTCACTGAGATCTGATCAGGAAGAATTTGCATTTCATAAAATTTGATTTTTCTGTTTATGTATTGTTTAAACGATTTAGGCAACTTCAGTATATAGGGTAGCGATTCCTTTAACAAATTAATTTTATCATACATATCATATCGTATCGTATATCGTATAATATATGACGGAATATTCTTTCCCGTCGAATGCGTGCAACTGACTTGGGAAATAATGTATTTAGTATGAATGGCATCTCAACTCTCATGGAAGGTTGTTGAACACGGTTATTTTTATACCTTTGTCATTTTCAATTTTTATAAAGATATTATTCGATAGGAAAAAAATTTGCATCTAAATGAAACAACTTTACATTTTGATTCAAATTATTTGTGAATCTGTGATATATTATACCAAAACAACATTGTTAACATGAATAGCATATGACTGCCAACGGCAAATAAGAAGTCGAAGACTGTCGAAATTTAGCTTTTTAAATATTTTTTATTTATTATTTTTAATAGTTTTTTAAATGAATTTTTAAGCCACAGATAAATGTACGTTCAAAGGTTCCCATTTAACGTTAATGCATTTTTTAAATTGCTTTTTATACTTCTTAATTTGAATGTATTCAATGCAATCAGATGCAATAACTTTGTCAGTTATTAATAGAGACATTCATCTTGGGTCAAAGTTTTTATTTTCCTCTTTGGTTTTTCGATATTTTCCGTAATCATATTGTGAAAAAAATTTAAACCGAATATTATCCAGAAGTTTGGAATTAAAGAAAAATAATAAAATTACAATTCGAAGAAAAATTATAATTTTAAAAAATAAAATATTACTTTTTTTAAATTCGGAAACTGGTATACACAACCCTAGCAAAGTCAATAATTCTTCACAAGTTGGCGTTGCATAATTTAACCAAAGTGTAAAATAACATTATGAATATAAATGCTTTTAGTACGTATGAACCATATGAAAGAGTTACGAGTTCCATATATTGTTACTCCCATCAATACTAATAACATTACGCATAGTCGATCTGCATCAGTTCCAGAAAAGATTACTATTGTTATGGCAACCGCATTAGTTTCACCGAAGAAACTCATTTGACCATCAACTATGCATAATGATATTTTATTATTAAGAATACGAAAATATGAGTGGTACAAATGCTTTAAATATGGGCTCAGAAAAGTCTGAAATGTACCCTCCAATTTCAACTAATAAAAAATATCTAGGGAAGATATTTTACGCCTTTTTTCAGAAGCTGACAGATTTATAACTGTTCAGCAAACTTCAACTTGCTTCAGATTAAGCAAAGAAATTCGTGGGTGAAATTCGATTGAAAATTTGAAAATGAAGTAAGATTTTGCTCATAAGAAATGTTTTGATTCTAAACAATGATTTACCTTACACGATACTATTAAGCTTCTTTTAAATCATTGTTTGCATAAAAATATCTTCCTAAGAAACTAATCGCAGATACAAATCACAGATCACATTCAGCCGATTACCGCTAACCGAATTTCTCCTTTTCAGAAAGTTGAAACATTGGAGCTTTTTGATAGCTTTTTGTACCTTCTCTTAAATGCGAATAACCAGGGCAATTTGGATATTAGGATCAAGTGAAGCGTAGTTGCTGCTAACCGATGCCTTAATGGATTAAGAAATTATCTAAGTTCAAAATTAGTAAAAAGAAAATAAATTAAACAGGATTTTATAAAAACATTATTAAACGTCTACTCACTTATAGTTCCTAAGCCTGGGGCTTGATGTTGTTGTTGCTGATCCCTGTTGTCTAGCAGCGCTAGACCGAGTCTATGACATTGCACACTCTCAGGAAATCAATGACCAATAATGGTCGCTCCAGAAGGTCTTCTTTAACGTGGGGCTTGATGACTGCATGAAATTCGGCTTACTATCGTTGAAAAAAGATGTCGAGGAAGATTATGAGGGTATTATTTGTTGATAGCGTATGGCAACATACATATATAATAAGGCTAATATAATTAAACACGTTAAAATTAATCGTTTAACATTTGTTGATCACATTTTCTTCAAGCATTCGAAGAAGAGTAGGAAATATTTTACAGATTTCTTTGGTGATTAATTTGTATACGATAAATATATTTGAAGGTTAATAATTTTTATTTTATTATGAATTATTTATCTAGGAAATAATCTGGACGCACCCTAATTCAGATAGAAGGATACTAATTTTATACAGTGGCACAAACAATTGAGGATAGACCTTACTTTTACTTGATAAATCCAACTTTTAATCGAAATAACACATTAACTAGAAGTGCACACGTAATTTTATTCTTAGACATAACAAAAGGTTTAATTAACAGTAAAAATAAAGAAAAATTATCAATCAGAATTCTAAAAGAAAAATTTTCAGAGGCATTTCAAATAAACATAAGCAGATTTCTATCTCAAAAGATTTAAAATACACCAATGAAATTTTTGTTTAACGACCAATAAATTTTTATTCTGCTTGCTAGTATCATAATCTTAGTTTGGGCAATGTTATCTTAAACTTTTTCGACTGTTATTTTTGTCTTTAGAAGTTGGTTCTGTGAACTTAAAGTCACAAATTCAAATGGAAAATGGCTCCTCGGAGAGAGACCAGTATTGATGTAAGAAAATTTATGTTAAGTTTATATAAGAAAGGAAAATCTTATCGTGAGATAGCTGAAATTGTCGGTAGAAGCCATTTGTGTGACCAGAAGATTTAAAAGCGATGGATTAATTGAAAATAAAAGTGGAAGAGGGAGGAAAAGTATTCTGAGTGATGTGGCCAAAAGAGGAAAATTTTGAAAGATATCAAGATTGATCCTAAACTAAGTGCAGTCAAACTAGCTGTAGTGACAACAGATATAAATGAATTTAAGAACATTTTCTCTTTTCGCCTCATGTAATAAATTTTACAATTTTATTTTCCTTCTTAAAGCTTTATTTTCCATATAATAAAAAACGGTACTGATTTCAGAAAACAATAAAATTTAAATAAGTTTGTCAATTTTTTTAGTCTTCGTATCACCATTTTTAAGAAGACAAAAAAATTTTCTCTACTTTTGTATTATTTTAAATTAGCAAATAAAATACAGTTAGTCTTTTATGATGAATGAAACGATTTACACTATTTTGCAAACCTGCGTTTCACAAATGTAAGTATATACCATAGTAATTTTAAATTAATTGTTTTTTTTTTCATGATTTTTTTTAAATTTTTCAAATCTTAAATTGATCTAACTCAAAATAAAATTTGATCACTGCTATTTTTTCAAACGTGTTGTTTGTGTTCAAGAATTCAAAAATTTCATTAAAACGAAAGATTTAAGAAATTTATTAAAATTTCATTTTGCATTTCCATAAAAAAAACTACAGATAATGTTTTATATATTATTTTATTGTTAAAAATGGTAAAATATTTGATATGTAATAAATATTTCTAATGCTCTCTATCACGCATAAGTAAATTTGTAGTGTTTATTCGGTTTGACTTCATAATTTAATGTGAACCATTTGCTTACGAATGATAACAAGAAGGAAGAAGATAGTATATAGAAATATCGAGTGTATATCCACTTGACATTTTAATATTTATTGTTCGTTTGTAATAAGCTTCCAGTAACCTATTTCTTTATCGTTTTATTTTATAATAGTAAATTAAATTTTCATCTTATTTTTTTGATGCCTTTCCCAATTTACAGTACTTGGAGTTTCGTAAGAAAGGAGTAGTTCCATTCCCTTATCTTGGAAGGTGGCACATTAAAAACACCCTTTAGAAAAACAAAACAGAAAAACATATGCTTTAAGTTTTTTGAAAAACAGAATCAGGGCAATTTTATTATTTTATTTAGTAAATAAATTAAATATATTTTGGGACCCAATAAATTTCAAATGTGAATCACAATTGGTAAAGAAAAAAGATTTAGAAGAAAAACATTCTACCATAATTTTCTATAACAGTTAAATAAAGTCCTGCCTTAAGTGACATCATAAAAATGTGGACATGATGAAAAATGTAGATCTATCCCACATATTCTGCAGCTCCTCTCCCACACTTTATATTGCAGAAAAAAAAGAAGTCTCCCCCCCCTTGTGTATGAGTTATGTATACTTTGTCGGGGGGGCATATGCACGAGGAGGAACGGGCAAAAAGAAACAGTAAATATAGCAGAACTTTAGTATCAGTGTCCCTTCTTCCCACGCTGGTTGAGGGGCGGAGGTGAATTTGGCGTCCCCTTTAAAAGAGTATGAAAAGAACGTTATCGCATACAATGTGCTCTTCACACAATCAGTGGTTCCAGAGTGCTAGGGACGTGTGTACAAAAACTGGGAGGGGACGCTTTATTTTGTTGATTCTATATTGTATAGATGGAAAAAAACCGAAGAGATTATCTCTGACTAACATATCAACCATGCTAGTCTGGGAATGTACTGTAATCTTCAGATTACCGGGAATATCCCTGTTTTAAGAATCTAAAACTTCAAATCCATTGTGTCCTCTACTGACATTATAAAAAATAAAGTATTCGCGAATTTGAAATTTAGAAAACTTTTAATGCCTCTTTACTTAGTGAAAATGCTTCGAATAGAAATTAAACGTCATAGTTTTCATGAGAATGGTTTATTTTGATCTAAAAATTTTCTTTTTAAAGCAATGATGAATTGTTTTAATTAATATAGTATATTCATCTCTTTTAAAAATTCAAAATATGGATCAAAATATTTTTATAAATTAAAGCTTAAAATCCTCTGCGAGGTTTTTTTCATTATTTACTATCGTTTTATTGCGTTTTGGCGTCAAAAATTAGGGGAAGATAGCGAATCGTATTTGCATTTCGCTGGAAGGAAAACCAGTTTTATTCCTGAACACTGTATTGATCTGCATGCAAGGATTAAAAACCCCGCAACTCAGTTGAGTATAGGATCGAACCAGAGAACTTACATTTCTAAGAATACAACAATTCATTGACGCGAAGCTTTATCATAATTCTAATTGATACTGCTTAAAGAACTATTGGAAATTGTAAAAACAGCCACTGAGGGAAATTATGTACATCATTTAAATATTTTCTGTATATTAACTTCTGACCACAAGGTGAATCTGTCATCAATCTAAATTTGAATCAGTAAGTTATAGATGAAAGCTCTTGAAAGACTTTTTGTAGCATCACTGCATAAACACTGGGTTGTAATCACGCGTCATATGAAAAGAAATGCGGTACCCACCCTCAGAGACCTGGGTTGGTTGGTTTGTCGCTCAACGGTCATTTTTTGCACACGAGGGCTAATTAGACCGGGACCTACTGTTTAAAGTGGATTCCGAACCATGACGAACATCCATGCCCAAGGTGGGATTCGAACCCACGAACTGTTGAAGCGAAGGCAAGAGCGCTAACCATTCGGCTGCCAGCTCGGCCTGAGAGACATGGGAGCAAAGTGAAGCGTAATCCACACTTTCCATTACATAACATTATATAATTTTTGAAAAGACAGAAATTTGTAACTGTAATATATAACAATATATAATAAAATAATTAATTTAAAATCGAATAATTTAAACATTTTGTTAAAATAGAAAAAGTTTAAAAAAAATTAAATTAGATAAGTTATTGTTTGCTTAACAATTATATTTTTTATAAAATATATCATAAGGCAATTCAATTTTTTTTGAAAATTGAAATTGAAATTTAAGAAAAATAAATATTGGAATCTGATAAAAATAAAAATTGGAATCTATTAAAAATAAAAACTGGAATCTATAATAAAAATAAAAATTGGAATTCGAAACTAATTTGGAATTAAAATTTAATACCTACATGAAATTAAAAAAAAATAATGAAACGCTTTTTGTGTGTAACATATCAACATAACAAAAATCGTTTTCATTTTTCCTATAAGAACGTACATTTTCGCTGGCAACACATTTTCTCCTTTCCAGGTGATCATATCTTTTAGCTGTTGAAATACGAGAGAAAAGATCTCTCTCACGCTCGGAAACCGACAGCCAGCCAATCAGGTTTCCGTTCCCTAGACAGCAAAGCATTTAGAATATTGTTAGCATATTTTATTTACTTATTTTTTTTTCTTCTCAACTTTGGCTTGCGTTTATTGTTTGGAGATGTAGTCGTAGACAGACTTTAGAGTTGCACACATAAATGAGTCATGCATGGGGTGTAAGCCTAAATTGACCGTAGAGTGCTTGACCTAGGGGTCTCACTTTCAATCATAATGTTTATTTTATTTTTATTTGTAGTAGTAGAAAATTTGTTTAAAATAAGAAAAAGAAAGGTCATTGAAAAAAATCCATTTAAAATTAAATGTTTTTCATGGATGAAAGAAAAGGCTAAACGATAGAATTCGTTTCAGAATTTTTTTTTTCCTGTTATTTTGAAGAAATTATAATTCTGGATTCGTATAAGAATTATAGCAAATGTTATTTTCTAATTTTTCTTTTTGATCATGCTTGAAATTATTTTGAAAATGAAGTCCCATTTTCGATAATTATTTTCCATAAAAAGAATCAAATTGATGTAGAATCTTGGAAAATAATTCACGGTGGAAAGATATAAAATATCTATTTAATTTTTTAAGCACATTGTGAACAGAATCGTTTTAAACTAAAAAGAAGAGATCGATTTTTGTTTATAATGTACGTAAAGAAAAATCTTTTTTCAAATGTTTCCGCTGCAAAGAACTTTAAAACCAATCTCTCAAACTGCCAATCAATTCAATTTATAATAAGTAAAATGAAGTTAATATGCACACAGTGTTCATGAAAAACATCAGGGAATATTTATGAAATAAATAGGAGATATTAATATGAATGAAATCATGAATTTTAAAATATCTCCTAAAAATTCTGATAACAATACACAAACAATTTTAGATAACCTCTCATTATATTTCTGTTGACATTTTTTACCGATAAAATCGAATTGGATAAAAAGCTACAAATTGAAGCGGTTGTCAAATCACTTACAAACATCCAAGATACAGGTGTGAATCGAACTTAAAGCTGTCGTGCTGTGCGCTAACCATTCACTTGCCAATTCATTAATGAAGTGCAGTAAAAAATATTTTTTTATATATTTGTTTACATAGCATAGCGTAATAACGATGATATAAAAAATATTCTAAAAAGGTGCAACTTAAAATTCGAAATAATTAAATATAATTGATTCGAAAGATATAAGAAATGTTGTTATAAAGAATATAACAAAATATGGTAAGCATTTTATAATTCTCTTTCCGACTTCTGTAATGATACATTTCTCACTGTCTGTTGACAGAAATCGAAAGTACGAACCAAATTCAAATGACACGATCGACATCAGACCTGTCATTCTCCAACACCCACAGTGCTAAACTGGTTGTCGAATGTTTAGCTCTCTACTTTCAATTCAACAGTTTATGGGTTCGAATCTCACCTTAGACTCGGATGTTTGTATTGGTTTTGAAATCCACTTTAAGCCGTAGGTCCTTATCTAATTAGCTCTCGTGTAAAAAAACTGACAGTTGAGAGAAAAACGAACCAAACCAAACCTATACCTACTGCAACACACCAGAAAGAAGACATTAGAACCATGTAATGTGCATAGACCATTTCATCAGGATGGATTTCTGCTGAATCAAGCAGGTATCGAACCCAATACCTTCTAGACTTAGTTCTAAAAGATTCATTTTTTCATTAAATAATTTTGGGATAAATATTATTAGCTTTATTAACTCATAATCCTTTGAATATTAAAACTAGTGTTGTTTAAAATGCTGAAAAGCTACTCATAACAATATAAAAATCACAAAATTGATCTGAGTTATCTATTTTATAACAAAACTGAGCTATCACAGAAATCGTATAACACCTTTACCAATGCCATCGGTGAAACTAAACTCCATTTTTTAAACGAAAATATAGTGAGCGCGTAACTATAGGTTAAAAGAATGAATCCTAGATGTATCTTTCAAATAGTGATAGAAGCCTCAAATAAATTTGCCTTTGCGCGTCATGTTGGAAATAGCGTTACGTCCCGCAATTTCTACTGTTTTGCACACCATTGCTTATGGAGATAAATATTTATAAATTATCCGCACATACTTTTCGTAACTATGTACGTAACGTATATGTTTGTATATGTTAGTGTGAGTAGTCGCTAATAACGTTTTCGGATCATATAATCTTATAATTTAAGTTTATTTAAATTTATGTATTAGAAAGATGGATATTGAAAAAAATAGCTGTTTATTTTAAATACGTATTGAATGATAACATATTTGGAAATAACAGCTATTTTTAGCCATCAATGAGGGAGAGAAATTATTTCGAAAATGATTGATATCAGTACAAAGAATTACTAATTCTGTTCAATATATGTGTAAATTTGGTATATTTGATCTCCAATGGAGTCGGATCATGACAGCTTTTTCATTGAAAAGTCGTCAAATGTTTTACTTATTTTTTAGAAAAGGAAAATAACAAAATCTTTTTATAAGAACCGGAAGTAACAGAAGAGTAGCAATAAACTAACTGAAGTTAATTGTATGAGAGAGCTTCTAGTCTGTTGAACTTTCACTTAAGTCTAAAATGAGTGCTTTTTTTCACCTTAAACAAGCAACTTTATTTCATGGATGTTAAAATTAAGAATTACTTATTACAACTACAAATTTAGCTGTGACTAAATTGTTAATCTGATATTTTTTGCTGGGCGGGTTGGGGAATCCAGTTTTTGATTATTTTTAATTTGACATAATGTTTTTTTTTATTTTTTACCCAACTCTATCTATTTAGTATGACTTCTTTTTATTTTACAATTAATTATTACCATAAAATACATTTTTTATACATACACGGACACACATATATAAATTAATTTGGATTATTAATATGTGTATGTATGTGTTGTGTGTATGTAGGTATCTATACGTATAAACAGATATTATTGCTATTAAATGTGTATAAAATTAATTTATTACCTTAGAATAGCAGGACAGTTAACAATCATTCATATTGAATGAACAAAACGTTTAATTATTAAGAAATAAAGGATTTAACGAGTTTGATGCTGAAGAAAACATAAAATGTATGTTTTTGAAAAACAACTTCATAGTAACAAAAAATCTGATGCATTATAATTGGTGAAAATTGTATTTTTAACAAGAATGCATTTTTAGCAAGCATTTACTGAGCTTTTACTGAAAGACAGATTTTTTATTTTTGAAGTTACTTTTCTCTGCTTTGTATATCATCACGTGTCTCAATATATGTGCGTGGTGGCATCGTCTGCTACTTTTCTCCCGCCCCGCCCCTCAAAAAAGGTGAATATGGATTTCTTAGTTTTATTATTAATTTTTTGTGTAGGGATGTTTTCAAATAATACTCTCCTCTGCAAATGTGAAACTACAATATTTAGTTCGATTAATTAATCTAATAAAATTGACTTAGTTATTTTATAAGTTTTGAGCTTAGCTTGAATATATGATAAAAAAAAAAACTTCTCTAAGCCTCAAAAATATCATGGTTTATTTGCATGTTATTTGATTCTACTCATAAAAAATGTCCAAAAATTTATTTCGTAACGACTTTCACACAGTCATAGTAGATAACCATAAAAATAAATTCTAAATTTAATAATCTAGTATATTAAGTACTGTCACTGTTTCCGGCAACTAAATATATAATATTCATTTATGTTAGTAATATATTTACCATTTATAAGTGCTTTTCATATTCATTGATAAATTTATTCAAGTATGTGATTTGTATCTTAAAATATTAGAGAAATATTTTCACTCACTTTTCGTGGTAAAGCGATGCGAAGTTCAATGCTAAATAACCGAGCGATGAATCAAAGCTGTACAATCCTTTTTGGAAATACGGTAAATGCATGTGGTTAGCTCAATCTGATAGATTTAAAGGTTTAAATGCTTCGAAATTTTACATGTTTGCTCCTTTGTAAAGTATGAATATGACCCACTTCCGACTATCCCAACCACGATATATTTAAGGTGTCTCAACCTCCATTAGCACACATTATTGGATCAGAATTCCAACTCACTACCTTCTAACAAAAATAACGAATACCGTAATCAACCAGGCAACAGAGGGGGCCTTCATTTGCAATGATATTTTCAAGGAATCTAAAAAAATCTGGATAACTGAAGAAAAAGAAATACCTGTTGAATAGAGCGTAAATAAGTGACTCACATCCAGAAACTTGGCCAAGCCTGTTTTTTAGTCAAGACTCACAAGACAAGAAGACTGCCCGAAACTTCCATTCAGGATGCTTCTTAAATGGAAACTCAAATTTAATATGGAAACATGTATTGGTTCTCATTAAACGCTTATAAGAGCAATGAATGAGCATGGAAAAGAACTTTCAGATATCAAATAAAAAGAAAACTGCAACCGTCTGCAAAACAAACTGATGAATAGTTAACAAAATTGAATCACATGTTAGAGAAAAACAATGGCAAAACGCCTTCTTTTGCAACAAAATAGGAAAAAACATGTTTTAAAACAGGAAAAAGAAAGCTATATTAATTTGGCTGATTTTTTTTTCAATAAAATGAAATGATTGTTTCAAACTGTGAATATTATTTTGCGTATGTTTCTTTATTAGTGGATGCTAAACTATTTTTCTAATAACACTTTATAAAGAAAAGTTTGATAAAAAAAAAAGATTAGTTTTAATATCAAACGCTTATTTTCAGATTTTACGAACTTTTGATGTTAAGAACTATTTCTCCTATCCTTACGAGCTGATTAAAAAACAATCATCTATTGATTATTTCAAACAGCAATCCTTTTTTAAACCAATAACGTTAATACTTTCTGCATTATATGTAATAAAAATGTGAGTAACTTTATTTTATTTCTCACAAGTGATTTTGTCGTTTCAAACTTTAAGTACTCGACCTGATTCCTTTATAATCGAATATTATAATTTTTACCTGATTCTCTTATTCCAGAAGAAAAGAAAATTAATTAGAATTCATAAATATGTTTCATGCTTTATTTAACAGGAAAAAAAGTTAGTGAAACTTTTGCTGTTAGAAATATGTTTATAATTTTTTTAAAGAAACAATGAGAACTAACGCATAAACAATAGCTTTTGCCTAATAAATATTGTTGCAGTTTTCTTCGAGGCGGCGAGGAGAAGAACCCGGAAATAAGGATTAATTGGATTCAGTGTAGAATCGGATACCCCTCAGTTTGGAGAAAAATTTTGAGATACATCTTGGCAATAAAATTTAATTCCTTTTAACTCAGGTAACCCTATCTTTATACACTGCTGGACAATTGCTAAGGACGGATAACACTATCATCCATAGCAACCACAAAATGAAAGGAAGCAAAATGTGGAAAATTAGAATAAGTGCGGGACACAGTAAGAAAAATTATACGTATGCAAATTTTTTTCCTACGTCTGTTCATCACGTGATAACTTTCATAAGAGCTTTAAAGGTTTTGACGTGTGTGGACAGTTGTTGTTTCAAGTCAAAGCTTTACAAGAAAGGTTTAATAGACGAACTTGAAATTTTTGGCATGTCTTCCCGACATCACTTAGATGATTTTATGAGTGGCCGAATTATTGGAAAGATCGAAGAAGGGCGAAAAATAACAGATGTTGCCAGGGAGTTCGACATCGCTCACAGCGTTGTTTTACGGCTGTGGAAGTCATTTAAAACTACTGGAATGTGTAATAGGAAGCACGGGGGAGGTCGTGTTAGTCGTACGACGCCTGCAGGAGACAGATATATCGTCCTATCAGCAAAAAGGAACAGGCGCACCACAGCTCAGCAGGTGGTAAATCAGTTTCTTGCTGCCTGAGGAAAGCAGATCTCCCGAAAAACTGTTGACCGACGTTTGAGGGGAGGAGGACTATGCGCTCTCTGACCTGTTGTGTGTGTCCCATTGACCAGACAGCACCGTACTGCTCGTTTGCAATAGTGTCGTGAGCATCTCAATTGGACTGAACAGGACTGGACATGCGTACTTTTCTCAGATGAGAGTAGGTTCAGTCTGTCATCGGATTGTAGACGCCAACTGATCTGGCGCGAGAGTGGTACTGCTTATCGTCCAGAAAATATCGAGGAAAGGGACCGATATCCGACATGCAGTGTCATGGCGTGGGCCGGCATCATGATCAATGGCCGCACGCCCCTACACGTGTATGCGAATGGGACTATGATGGGCCAACGATACATTAATGAAGTTCTACTTTCTCATGTTCGTCTTTTCCGTGGTGCTGTCGGTGATAAATTTGTTTTTATGGACGACAACGCAACCTGTCATCGAACACTCGCTGTTTAGGATTGTCTAGACAGCGAGGATATTCAACGCCTCGTTTGGCCATCACGTTCTCCAGATCTAAGCCCCATTGAAAATGTGTGGGATGCTTTGGGTAGGCAAGTTGCTGGTCGAAACTATCCTCCAACAAACAAGAACACCCTCATCCGTGCACTCCCAGAGGAATGGGATAAATTGCCTCAACAGCTGCTAGATAATGTTGTGCAAAGTATGATACGAAGTGTGGAATGTTGCATCAGACTCCACGGTGGATATATCCGGTACTGATACCTTTCTTCAAGGTGGCTGCTGACTTTTAGATGCATTGTTCCATTTTTCCGTATGTAGCATCAAATGAACATTTTTTTCTTTCAGATGTTTCACAGCTTTTGTACTTTCCAGAACGATAAATATTCTTTATTCTAATGTCTGAACAGTGTGGCAACTATATTTTATCCTACTAGGCCTCATGTCTCGCTTAATGTTATGCTACATTGCAATTTGTGATCCGTCCTTAGCAATTGTCCAGCAGTGTATATCGGCCTATCTTTGTGTATCGGCCATGTTGTTAATCACAGCTTTCCGCATATCTTGGTTTAAAAAAATCACCAAAGAAGCAAGCTGTACTCTCAATTGTAAGTTTTTATTAATTTATTTCTTTTAAGCAAACACTTCATTTACAATTCTTTTATAGTCATAATAACTACAATTATTTCAGCATGAAACTTTTCCATAGGTTAAATACCTGTGCAATCTCTATGATACAAAAATGGAACACAGCTGCTTTGAGAACTGATGGCTCCGGCGTCGGACTCCTTGCTTCACTTTCTTCTAACTTAGTACTTGGCAAAGGCTGATATTCATACTTCCCCGGTACAGGTTCTGTCACCAAAAATATCGCCAAATGTAGCCAAGCTGTCTTACACATTTCACAGACTTATTTCTAAGCTCTAAAAACAGCTATTTTCCAGAATATTCCTTTAGCAGCCCTGTAATATCTCGTTTTCTATTCACCCTATCAACTCGAAACTTCAAGAATGCTTATATTTTGTCATCAAAACTATCGCCACATGCAGCCAAGCTGTTTTACATTTCACATAATTTCTAAGCCCTGAAAACCGCTTTTGTCACAGAATAAGCGTTGTTCGGACAAAGTTTCACAAATTAAACTTTAATAAAACTCTAAAACAAGTAATTTAGCGAAAAAAATAGACATTCATAGAAATATATTTACATTTTTCGTAACGATATTAAAATTAAGTATTTACTTTCGAAGAATTGACTGTAAAAAAAGAAATGAAAATAGCAATAATTATATCTAACAAAAATTACCAACTGATAATATTGATGTGTGGTGATGATGACTGTGATAGTGAGGTATATTAATTAGCAGTTTTAATTCATATTACGACTGCTATTCCCATTTCTTGTCATGTGTTAATTCTACGCTTCGAAAGACGTTTATTAAATTTATTTATTTTCTGAAAAATATATTTTAAGATAAATTTTAAGTTATTAAAAATATAAAATTTCATTAAAGCATATATAGTATTTTCTTTGGTGCATAATCCAGTTTACTTAAATTTCCTTGGTAAAAAATCTGGCGTAAAGTTATCAATGACGTCTGTTTTACGATTGAGAAATTTTATAAATTTCATTTTAAATGTGGGTATTTATATTCTTAGATTAAAAGCCACTGAGAGTATATGTATCTTCTATTACACGTGAAAAAAATGTTCGGTTGAATTAAGAAAAAAATTATATAATGCTATAAAAATATTTTATTATATTTTAGGAACAAGTTCATATTTTATATAAGATTTATATAATTAATTGTGTGTGTGTGTTCGATATACTTATTACGGAACTTTATTGGTTAATGCCAATAAATTTCCGTAATAAGTTCAATCAATGCATGCCAAAAAAAGTTTTAAAATTCTTTAAAGAATTTCATTTTAAATTTTCTGCAGAAATTCTGTAAGTATAGGTAAATTATCTTATGTATAATTTAAATATAAAAACTAGGATTCTAAATATATGTTGAGTTGATGTCTGTTTTAATAGAAGGGTAATTATCGCAATAAAATATATGAACTTAAATTGTAGAAATTAAAAAGAATTCAGAATTTATGTTCCAGTTGCTTAAAACTTTACATGAATGAAACGTTTTCGTTTCTCCTTAAATCTTTTTAAGAACGAGGTCATCTATTAATCTGAGGCACTCTTTTAAACTGTCGTGATTGTTCCACTTTTCTGTGAAAGGCGTACACTTTCTTGAAAGACGTTTGTTGAGACCAAAGGGGGTCCGGATTTCATCCATGTTCTAGAATGATAAGTGTCGGAACGCCTGCTGCAGTTACAGTGAAAAAGAACTTTGTATTCAATTGAAAACTAAATGGAAAATTGAGTAAATATACTGGTGTAAGACATTTGAATTTCAGTCACGTCTGTGTATTTAAATTAAAAGGTTAAGAAAGAATATATAAATTAATATCTAAATAAAAATTATATTTTTGGCACGTCTTACTGCTTGAAAAAAATTTGCACATTTTAATATAACTATAAAATGAACAACTATTCAAAATACTGAAATGAGTTAATTATAAGAAGTTAGTGATAAAGTTTTCACATCTTAAAATATTGTTGCTAAGTGATGTGTGGCAAATGATGCCCCGGGGCGCTCCGTGGCTGAGTGGTCTAAAGCATCACCGCTAATCGCTTGAGAGCGTAGGAGTGTGGGTTCGATTCCCACCGTGGCCCTGGGTGTTTTCTTCGTTATTCTTCTGTGGTTGTACATCTGTCATTGTGCTATTTGTCCTATTATCGACGAAGACTTACAAGCGGATCTCAAGAATCAAGCATACAAGTCTGAATATATGTAATGTAATAAAATAAATAAATACAAATGATGCCAAGCGGGAAAACAAGCCAATTTTATTTCTCGAATTGTGACTGAAGTTGTAGCTAAAATCAGTGTCGAATGAGTAGAATCATAAATTAAATTTTTTACTTTTTTTTCTTTTCAGAGGGCGAAATTGAAAACTTTTGATTTATAATCTGGTAGAAATATTTATTTCTGTTTGTTAAAAATACCGTGGTTTGGTTAGAAACAGATAAGGGTGCAGCAAATTATCGATTTTTCTGCTCGCCAACAATAATCTTATAAGGGAAACAAATATAATGCACTAAATTTTTTTCAGTTTATTAATTTAAATCTTCTTTCAATTGAATAAATTTAATAAATAGTGCTTGGAGTACTTACATCAATAATCTCCTCTATCCATACCATAAATCGACATTTGATAAATCTGCAAGTTTTGCTTCCTAATCCATCGCTCTTTGTAAGTGAAGATCACGGATTCAATACAAATACCATTTATTCACTTTTAGATACATTTTATTTTTAATTTAGAAATATATTTTGATGTTCCTTTTATGCATTTGTGAATGGCTGCTGCAGCAGCGTGCTCCCCTGTACCGAGCCCTGAATTGGGCTCTACCAGTTATACAGAAGCAGCCGGGCGGAGTCTTCGCGATTTTGGAGCAGCGACCAAGCAGAAGATTCCCGATACTTGGCCTACCACACCCAGAGGTATCATTTCACTTGGAGGACATTGCAACTACGCCCAGTTTCAACGTGCCCCAGCCACCATTAGCGAACACGACGGATCTTCGGTTAGCTGGGATTCGTACTCATTACCTTCCGATAATGAGCACGACGCCTTAACCAACCAGGACACCGCGGCCCTGTTGTCAATGGTCGTGGTAGCCTAGTGGTTAGGAGATCGGCCTTCCGACCGGAAAAGCTGGGTTGGATTCCCAATGTCGCCAAAGACCTACCGAGTACATGCGAAATACGTGCTCGTTATAAACCTGTGGAATCTTAAGTCCTGTGGTCGGTCGTTGAGCAGTTACCATAAGTGCGAGGTTTGCTATGAATTTTTGGGGAAAAACATATAAAACAGCAGCAGGAACAAATTATCGTAATCATTTAATTGCTTGTAATGAATGGGTTGCATAAAAATCATGCATTTCTATATTTGCCAATAAAAAATATAGCTTTGTAAAACAGGAAGTAAATAATGGTTTTTATTTATTTTATAGACTGAAGCACATAAAAATGCGCGCTATCAACATAAAAACCTTGACCTATACGCAAACAACAAATTCACATACATGCTTATTGAAATCAGATATCTCATTTCGTTCTCTTTCAGAAACAATCAAGAGCTTTTGTTTTAGTTTCGCCCTTGCCCTGCTCGGAAGTCGGGGAAAATGAACAATTGCCTGAAACGTTTTCTGCAAAAAGTAAAGAAAGGGAAAGAAAAAGAGAAAGGAGTAGCAGGCCCACAATTATGAATGCATTGTTTGCCATGTTTACTTCAAAGAAAGTAAATAGGAACCTGAAATGATTTTCCTTGAACTTCCTTTGTAAACAAACATTGAATTTACTGAGAAAAGTTAATGACGTCATATGACTAGAATCTTTATTCATCACGTGATTAAGGTACGTCATGATTGCATACAAGCAAATTATACATTGAAAAAGTGAATGAGGCGGAAAATTTTGCAAAAAATTTAATCATCCGTGAATCATATTATTGGAAATATTCAAAAACTTATAGTAGTATTGGAAGAAAAAGTAATTATTTTTTAATGGTATAAGGAACGTCTCTGTATGAATCAGATGTTTAAAGGAATCTAATCAAAACAATGTATTATTACATATTTATGTACTCAATCCGTGGTAAGAATAGAAAAAACATATTTTTAAAATGTAATAAGTTTGAAATAATTTTCTATAATTTACATTTTGTAATGTCATCTCTAAATTTTAAACTCAATTTTTTTTTCAAAAATGGCAGTTTTAGAGAAAAATTTTTATTTTAACAAGCAATTATTTTAAATTATTTGTGTTAAATTAATTTCGTCACATTTTATTGTAGATTCACCACATGTGAGATCAACTCTTTTTCTAAGCTTCACATCATAAAATTGAAATTACTTTGAATATTAGAAAACTATGAATTCAACTTCCTTCAAATTCATTGACCTTTTGGGAATTATGGGATTTTCAAGAAATCTTCAATTGTGTTTCTTTCTTGAGTTCACCCCGCTCTAGGGGTTAAAATGTAGTTTTCAAAGTAGAAGAATCCATGTTCGAATCTAGCCATGGTTGAACAATGGTAAATAGATATTTTTTGTGTTTTGTGAGAGCACACTTATTGGATGAAGGTATATTTTCATGATTTCCATCCTCGCGACATATAAATATGGATCACCCTGTAAAAAGTCTTGTTTGAAGACACAGACAGGAGGAATATTCAAATGACTTCCAGCATCTTTCGACTGTTAAATTGCACTGCATTGTCTGAAATGTCTATGTTTTAGAGCTCTTAAGTTTGGCCAAATGGTAGGAACGCTCAAATTCGTTAATTCAGAAGCTGTCGAACAACAAAAATATACCAACGAATACACCAACAACAGATGGGTCGATAAACTGAGTACCTAGCATGCTTGGAAACTAAACTCTGGAGGTAAAGCCGACCACCTAATCAGGACATATGCTTCGTGGTCAGGAAAACAGAGATGGGCACTGTAGGCCTTGACCCACATGGTCTGCAGTGCCACTGGATAGTAGAGAATACCAACAACAGTGACAACTTATGGAAGCTGTGGCAGCTTCAGTTCCCGATGCTTCTTGATACTCACTCTGCTTTGGAAGGTGGAGGAATAATGAAAGTTCTTGGACTTAAAGAAGCAGCGATTCCGCTTCTAAGTCTGTTGAAAAAGACATGGAAGCTAGATCGCTGTTAAAAACGAGATCACAGTTTCATTAGAAAATGTTTGACTCTTTTAATCTAGCTATGCTTAAAAAAAATCTAAACATTCATGTTTTTCGATAAAAGCGCTATTAAATACCATATCCTATTTTTTTGATTTTCTGTAATTAAGAATGCACGCATTTCTTTTAAACTCCCATCTTCTATTAATGACTAGTTCTGTAGCTTCAGAAATAGTAAAGTTTTAAAATGTGGATGAACTTCGATGAGATAATAATTTCCTCTACGCAAGCATACTTTCTCTCTACAAGAAAAATTATAATATGGAAAGAAGTACTCACAAATAAAGGCCGATACGTTTGTTAAAACTGTGAAATAACATCTTTTAAGATACTGAAATAAGTTAGTTATATGGAAGGTACATTAGTGAGAGAGGGCCGATTAAAACCGATAACTAGAAGGAATGCCAATTACAAAAATATTTGTAGGATGAATTTATTTTGCTATTAATAGAAAATTAAACTGCCAAGAAATTTTGAAGCATTGTTTCTGATAAATCACTATACAAAAGCAACCTTTACTATTAACAATAGCAGCACTTATTGTTAATAGTAAAGGTTGCTCCTGGCCTTTGAGCCAAACAAAGATGGAGGACATGTACAACTAAACCCGCCGATGCAGCTTCAAGACAAGGCCACAGTTCATCGACATTTGAGAACTGCGTATGATGACACGTCATTCACAAGACATCCTTACAGAACATCTTTTCTACTAACGAGAAATTTAGAGATCGTGCTATCAGGATAATATGCACACATTTGCTGTGACAAAAAGGATCTATAAAATTCAAACAAAAGGATCATACTGCTGAAAAACAGCGTTTCACAAGGTTCAAATAAAGGCTGGAGCCACGAACTTTAATAAACAAAAGTGTTAAAGGTTACTGTTCAAGGTCGTCAATTTGAGCAAGGGTAACCGATATGTGTATTCAATAGAAGTCCAAACCATCACTCCAAATATTGGCCTTATCTGGAGCGCCCTTTGCGAATCATTCCGAATGTTTGTTGGCGATGTGCATTTTCCAAATTTTCATCAAACAAGGATGTTAACTGCTTAATGCTGTGTACAGAATTGTATGTATTATTTGAAAATACCATGTCATGTCATTTCGGCATTAATTGTTAATCACATTACTAAAGCGCGCTTCTCTTTAGCATCAGGGATAGTCAAAGGTATAATGTCCGTGATAACTGTTCCTTCTGTTATAAATATCGTCAAACTGTCCGTGCTGATATATCTTTAGCTCTTTTATTCAAGAAACTCATTTTGTAGATTTTATTTCTATAAAGAAAGAAATGTTTAATAAAGCAAGTCTATCAAAATAAAAGTTATGAATAAAAAATGTCATAAATTAATCTAACTTATATACATAATCATTATTTAAATTGCTTTGTTATAAATGTATTTTGAATCATTAATAACCGGCTCACACAGAATTAAATATTTTTAATAACTTGTTAGGCTGAATCACAACGCGAAGTCAGAAATATTATATATATATATATATATATATATATATATATATATATATATATATATATATATATATATATATGTATATCTATCTATATCGGAAATTCATGACGTTTGATTGTCATGTTTATTTCAGCAAGAATTTCGCTAATAAATCTTAAATCAAATCATTAATTTTGATTTATTTTTATAAATTTTAGGAATCTTTGTTTTATTAAGAATGTAATTTTAATTAAATATTAGAAATGAATTCATTTTATTATATATATATATATATATATATATATATATATATATATATATATATATATATATATATATATATATATATATATATATATATTTGTGTGTGTATAATTAGTGCATATTTTGGACTGTTGTAACCCCGACTTTGATATGAATCAGCTATACGAAAACACAAAATGAACTTATCAATCAAGGTTTTATTGTGAACTCAATGAGAAAACTTTTCGTCATTCTTCGGAAATTAAGGCGCATGCACTAAAACCTGAAAAATAGAATCACATATTTTTTAACCCTAAAGTGGTTGTTTCTTCGTTCTAATTGAGATCATGACTTTATTACAATTCTAATTGGTTTAAAATATCCATGACGTCAGATAACGTTTCGTCTACGTCACATCATATTGAGTCAGCGTCGTAAATTCGACTTGTCGACGAATTTGCTGTCTGCTTTGAAATCGCATTTTTCGAAAGGCAGCAAACAAGGTGATGTTCACCGTTAAATATCTGAGAATATTGTTGATGTTCATTCTGTTAATAAAAGGATTTCTTATTTAAGGACGAAAGCATCGGTTTGAGAAGCTGTTTTCCATGGATTCAAGACATTGACACGTTGACCACAGAACAATCAAAATGAAAAAGACAAAACATTCTATTTATAATTAGTTTAAATCGGGAAGGACGATTTAAATTTTTAAAAATTTCATTAATTAATAGAAACACAAATTAAGGTTAAGTGAGGTTACGACAAATTACTGTAAAGTAAAATATTGTAAAAATAAAAAATAAAATACTGTACAAAATACTGTAAAAAAGTAAAATTTAAAAGAGAAAACAAGCTATCCACTTTATGGTTAGTTTAAATCAACAAGGACGATTTAAATTTGGTTCAGATGCAGTATAATCCAGGATTCCAAATTCTGAATTATTTTGGCGATGAAGAAATGTTGCCAAGATGACGTATTGTGACGTGCGCGATGACGTAAATACTAGGGTTGTCAAAATAGAATTTCCTACATAATTCTTATAGGTCTTCTTCTCTATAACGTAATAAAATCCAGGTTGCCAGATACATAAGAAAATGCGCTAGAATTTCACCAAACTCAGAATTTAGAACCCTGGATTATACGCCATGTGTGCCTTAAATTTTAAAAAAATTCATTGATTAATAAAATCATAAATTAATAATTGTAATATTTGTACACAATCTCTTTTAAATCTTAAGACGAATGCCTTGCTTACACCAACATTAAATTTTTTCAAATGTTTTGAGTGTGCAACTTGAATAATCCTAAATATTAAAAAGTAAATGTGTTCAGAAAACACATATAGCATGTGATCAATCGATAAGTATTAATCTGTTGCTGCAGCATATATAATTTTTTGTTTGTTTTTCAAAGAAAAAATACATTTCTAAAATTAATGCTTTCTTAAAATTTTAAACAACTGAATAACGAAACATTTTATTGTTTAAAATTATTATTTAATTTGCGCATTTTGAATATTATTTTAATTTTAACTTTATGAATTTTAGAATACTGTTTTAAAATTCATTTTCAAAAATTTTACTTCAATCCCGCAAAATATTAATAAAACTTTATAATTCTGCAATCTCTTTAATTAGTTTCCTTCAAATGAAATTTCTTTCACTTCTCATTCAAATTCAAAACTAAATGTTTCTTCAAATAATATCCAAGAAAGGGAATTTGAAACAAAAAATGAAGAAGCAAATATAAAGTAATAAAATCTATTGTTCGACTTTAGTTATGCAGTAGTTTTTTTTCACTCTCTATGCAGACAACAATTAAATCAAAGAAGAAAAATGGCGGTGGATATTTCCGCCGTCAATAAAGAAACCATTGTTACCTAATTTAGAAAACAGTAGTTCGAGAATATATTGGTCAAATTATTTTCGTAACAAAATTAGGTAAAAATCAATTGATCCAAATCAAATGTAAGAAAATCCTTAAATGGCAACAGTTGTGTCTGAGGATTACTGAATCGAATCCGAGAAATCGCCATTTTAGATAGCACAACTTTGAAATTTAAACGGTCATTAAGTTTCGTCGGTGCAACTCAAAAGATTGTTTTTGCTTATTTATCAATATTTAATCATTACTTTGTTGACTGCCGATAATAACCTATTCCATTGTTTTAAAAATGGAAATGTGTTATCATGTTGGCTCATAAATAACAAGAGAAAGTTTTAAATCTGTTGATTTAAATATCGAGAGTAGTAATAAGAAAGATATTCAGGAATTACCGTATACAGGTCAAAGATATACAGAAAAAGAGCACGAGGAAAGAAAGTTTGTTTTATTCTATGAATAAAAATCTTATTTGCTTAAATTTAACAACATTTATATAATGAGAACTAAAAATAATCGAGATAATGATCCATTAAATGTTATAATATAATGTCCAGTAAAATCTAATTTATATGTATCAGAAGAGATCACGTAAATAACGTATGTCTGAAATATATATATATATATATATATATTATATATATATATATATGAATAAAAATACACATTTTGTTGCATTTATTACTGCTAGGTGGCGCCATATCGATCTTTTCGTTGAAAGAAAAAGATTTGTTTCTGTGAACCATCAGTGTGTGTGTATGTGTGTGTGCTACTCGTAAATGATGGAAACATGATTCTAAAAGAGAAGCTTTTTGACATCCATTCAGATTGATGTTTACGAGTATAAAAATTACTGAATTACTTTTGTTTAGCAAATGATATGTTTGATGGCAACAGAATTTAATTGCCATGAAATGATAAACTACCTGTGCCATGACAAAATTACATGAAAATCGACTGCTTTTCTTTGAAAGAAAGATTTTGGGGAAAATTATGGGTGCAGAGAGAGAAAGTGAGCATCAATTGTACTTGGAGGCACAGATTCAACAGTTAACTGTACAAGATGTACAGAGAGGTCAGATATCATCAATTACATGAAAGTCAACCGAATAAAATTTGCCGGGCCCCTGTGTGGAATGAATCCTGACTCCTCAACATCAAGAGTTTTCCACTCTAAAACAGTCGGCACCAGGGTAAGAGGGAGGCCCAAACTTAGATAGATCGACTCTGTCGACGAGGATTTTGGAATTAATAAGGTCGAAAACTGGAGGTCTATTTCAAAAGCAAGATCAAATGGAAGAAGATTCTGAAGAGGGCCTTGGTCCACAAGGAGTTGTCGAGTCAATAAAGAAGAAGAAATGACAAACTAAATATTACCTAAGCCTCTACATTTACAATCAGTTAAAATCTAAAACTCATAGAATTTCACTATCTAGATAGCTGTAAATAATTAAGAAAGATAAATAAAGATCATTAGCCTTTCAATCACAGGCAATAAAGAGAATATATATGTCTCCTAAAATCTCTCTCATATATATATATATTATGCTTATTTTGTGCTTCATCCGAAATTTTTAAAGCAATTTCGCATTTAAATAAATACAAATGCAGTTTTTATACTGTATTTCTTGTGTGTATCCATATCAATCTAAAATATCAACAAGATACTTGCAAAATAAAAACTATTCTTTTAAAACTAAATTTTTAGCGAAATTTTATTTTATAAATAAATTAAACTATAAAAATCTAAATGATTCCTGTTAGATGGTTTGAAGGACATATGTGTGGACACGAATTTCTGGAAAACCCAACTTCATTCTTTATTATATGCATGATATTGTCATATTCACAATAACGTTCTATACACTGTGTTTTAAAGTGATTTTATTTTTTATAAAGAACTACTTTGAAATCAGTAATTTATATGATCTTTTAATAATTATTTTGGTTGAGATTATTTTGGTTTTAAAATCTTTTATTTTACTGCGTGAGGAAGTCAGGGGGACAGCTCTTTAACTCCTTACTTATATAAAGTATAATTTTAATGCTATCAAAAATTATTTATGAGTTTATTTTTATAAGGATTTCAACTACTGGATAGATATTTTAGTATCATATACTATAAAGTAAACACAATATAGGATTAAAATAAAAGAATCATTTTAATATTAAAAATTTAATTAATTATTCTAAATTTTGACTCATTTATTATTTCTGTTTTTACTTCCAGATTCCTAACAATGTTATTCAATTTTTTACGTCAATAAATGAGTAATTCATCATCATCATCCATCAGTAGCGTAACATTCTTTTATGACTCTTTAACCTTCAGAAATTCTTCCCATGCAACAATTGTGGAAGTGGCAATCCTGCAATTGTTCTTTTTAATGACACAAATCTTCTGATGCAACAACACAATCAATTCACTTCACTTCAAGTTTGCATATTGTCTTTCCGCTGATATGTTTCTGTGATGAAAATTGATTGTGTTTGTTCCTATTGTTCTCAAGCCGCGAAAAATATGCTCTGTCTACTCCAATGCATGAATTTGAATTCATTTAGTGATGTCTGACTCGTTAAATACACATTACTGACATTTAAATGGATGTAATTTGTCAGAGAGAGGTTTTGATATTTTGAACCCACAAGGAAATTGATAAACTTTGAAGAGAAAATCAAATCGGAAAATGACAAGGATACTTAACGATGACAATGTAAATGGGACAAAACCTCATTAATGTTGAATCTGGATTTTAAAAAAAATATTTAAAAAAAACCATTTTGAAACAGAAAGTTAGTTGTAAATATTCTATGAAAAATTAACTAGATAACTTTTTTACCTACTTTAAAACCACCAAATAGGCTTCTATAAATAAGGCTTACAATAAAATGGTAATAAGGCTTTTTCAAAAATGAAAAAAAAATAGCTTGCTTGCATACTTTAATTACTATTTATAAAAAAATTTCTTTAAAAAACTGAAAACAATAAAATAGCTATTTAAAACATTCTCCATCTTTGATTTTAGAACAGCATCATAAAGAATATAGTGGAATTTCTTGCGAGATTTTTTCATGAGTGATAAAACCATTAAACTGTAGCTTAAATAATAAAAGTTTTTTTATATATACAGTAGTTAAATTGAGTTACGTGTATATGTATGTTACGTAATTTCAAGTATACATTGTATTTAAATACATAAACTACATTAACATCTACAGAAATGAGCTAGCAGAAATTCTTCCAAAGGAGGGACCTGAGCATCCTGTCCCTTTCTCTTCAAAGCTCACTTATTAAAGTTATTCTCATGGCAAAAGGCTCAAAACAAAGAAAATGGTTATTACACCCGCTTCACAACTGATAAAAAGGCAAAAATCCTGGACTTTTCCTGTCTCTCCCTTGTGACAGACAGACCAACACGTGTCTGTTCTGATTTGTCAGTTTGCACTGGAAAGGTCTCACATATTTTGGGAGTAGAAAGAGGTTTCCACTTTGCCCAAAATGCTGACAAGAACAGGAGTCACTTCGTCACATCTTGGACTGGGGTAGGAGGATATCCACAATTGTCCACTTCTTATATCGGACTTCATTAATGTCAACGATTTCATTGATTTGGTCTGACTACGTCAGAGAATATGCAAGATATAGAAACAAGTGCATTAAATTTAGAAATAAATAAAAGAATGAGTTACAGCATGTGATTAATAATTTTCGAATATCTGCAAACCTATAATACATGAGAAAGATAATCAAGCCTATATCTATTGATGGTCCTGATTTCCTGTGTTGAAGTATCCATCTCTGCCCTTCCAGCAAAAGGTAGGTTTGCTTGTCGTTGAATGGTCACTTTTTGCATATAACGGCTAATTAGGAAGGGACTTGCATTTTAAAGTGGATTCCCGAGCATTACAAACATCGAAGCCTGATTTCCTGTGTTGAAGTATCCATCTCTGCCCTTCCAGCAAAAGGTAGGTTTGCTTGTCGTTGAATGGTCACTTTTTGCATATAACGGCTAATTAGGAAGGGACTTACATTTTAAGGTGGATTCCCGAGCATTACAAACATCGAAGCCTGATTTCCTGTGTTGAAGTATCCATCTCTCCCCTTCCAGCAAAAGGTAGGTTTGCTTGTCGTTGAATGGTCACTTTTTGCATATAACGGCTAATTAGGAAGGGACTTACATTTTAAGGTGGATTCCCGAGCATTACAAACATCGAAGCCTGATTTCCTGTGTTGAAGTATCCATCTCTCCCCTTCCAGCAAAAGGTAGGTTTGCTTGTTGTTGAATGGTCACTTTTTGCATATAACGGCTAATTAGGAAGGGACTTACATTTTAAGGTGGATTCCCGAGCATTACAAACATCGAAGCCTGATTTCCTGTGTTGAAGTATCCATCTCTCCCCTTCCAGCAAAAGGTAGGTTTGCTTGTCGTTGAATGGTCACTTTTTGCATATAACGGCTAATTAGGAAGGGACTTACATTTTAAGGTGGATTCCCGAGCATTACAAACATCGAAGCCTGATTTCCTGTGTTGAAGTATCCATCTCTCCCCTTCCAGCAAAAGGTAGGTTTGCTTGTCGTTGAATGGTCACTTTTTGCATATAACGGCTAATTAGGAAGGGACTTACATTTTAAGGTGGATTCCCGAGCATTACAAACATCGAAGCCTGATTTCCTGTGTTGAAGTATCCATCTCTCCCCTTCCAGCAAAAGGTAGGTTTGCTTGTCGTTGAATGGTCACTTTTTGCATATAACGGCTAATTAGGAAGGGACTTACATTTTAAGGTGGATTCCCGAGCATTACAAACATCGAAGCCTGATTTCCTGTGTTGAAGTATCCATCTCTCCCCTTCCAGCAAAAGGTAGGTTTGCTTGTTGTTGAATGGTCACTTTTTGCATATAACGGCTAATTAGGAAGGGACTTACATTTTAAGGTGGATTCCCGAGCATTACAAACATCGAAGCCTGATTTCCTGTGTTGAAGTATCCATCTCTCCCCTTCCAGCAAAAGGTAGGTTTGCTTGTCGTTGAATGGTCACTTTTTGCATATAACGGCTAATTAGGAAGGGACTTACATTTTAAGGTGGATTCCCGAGCATTACAAACATCGAAGCCTGATTTCCTGTGTTGAAGTATCCATCTCTCCCCTTCCAGCAAAAGGTAGGTTTGCTTGTTGTTGAATGGTCACTTTTTGCATATAACGGCTAATTAGGAAGGGACTTACATTTTAAGGTGGATTCCCGAGCATTACAAACATCGAAGCCTGATTTCCTGTGTTGAAGTATCCATCTCTCCCCTTCCAGCAAAAGGTAGGTTTGCTTGTCGTTGAATGGTCACTTTTTGCATATAACGGCTAATTAGGAAGGGACTTACATTTTAAGGTGGATTCCCGAGCATTACAAACATCGAAGCCTGATTTCCTGTGTTGAAGTATCCATCTCTCCCCTTCCAGCAAAAGGTAGGTTTGCTTGTTGTTGAATGGTCACTTTTTGCATATAACGGCTAATTAGGAAGGGACTTGCATTTTAAAGTGGATTCCCGAGCATTACAAACATCGAAGCCTGATTTCCTGTGTTGAAGTATCCATCTCTGCCCTTCCAGCAAAAGGTAGGTTTGCTTGTCGTTGAATGGTCACTTTTTGCATATAACGGCTAATTAGGAAGGGACTTGCATTTTAAAGTGGATTCCCGAGCATTACAAACATCGAAGCCAAAGATAAGATTTGAACCGCGAATAGTTGAGTGAGAAGTCAGAAAGCTAACTATTCTGCAACCAGCTCAATCATGAACGGTACTCGTTTCATTTTTATAAAATATCAAAAAATTGAAGCCAAAAGGAATCCGAAATGCTTCTGAAAAATGTATTTGCAACTATTCAGAAAAAGGTTAAAAAAACATTTTTCTCATAAACTTTAATAAAATTAAATAAAATATAAGATTAAAAACCACAATGAATCACATTAATTATTATATTCTAGTAGTTTCTAATTGAACTGAAAACGTGATAGAAACTGATTTAAAAATATATCCTGATTAATGTATATCCGAATGACATAATTCTTTTTTAATTTATATTTTGTAAGAAAAAGGAGTTTCTTTTTAGCTGCTTAACGCTGCATGATAATGGAAAACGTCAACTGAGAATATACGGTTTTCTTGACCCATTAACCAGACTCTTCGAATATTTTCCCTTCTTTTGCACGCCAATATGTAAACAACCTCTTGTTATGGAGCATTAACCGGAATAACTGCTCTTTTTAAGCACACTGTGGGTGATAGCATGCAACTGGGTCTCAGGTAACTTTCGATATCGATTATTTATGTTGCCGATTTCTGTCGAGGATAAAAAACGCTTCCAAGGAGTCTGTGTTTCTGACCTTTATGACTCTTCGGTTGAGAAATCGAATCATACTGGCCACGAAGTTTCTCGTAAGTCACATGGTAAGCAGTTTTGCAATAGGCGGATAAAGCATTGAGGAGCTACCACTGAAATGATGAAAAAGCGCCATAGTATTTCAGTTAACTTATCTTTAATGGCTCTATCTTATTCTCACTAATTTAAAAAAATTCTCTCAATTGAATTTTAAAATTTGTGATATAATAGCAATGTAAATTTCAATGAGAATTTAAAGGCCAACGGTTATTTGATATACGGTCGTCTTTGACTTAGTAAAGCTAATTTCCTCAGACAGTTTTATGTATATATATATATTTATATATACAGTTATGCTCCATGATTTTATTTTACATAATTCATAGTTTTGCACCATTTCCTATAAATACAACAAAAATATTGAGACTGATAAGAAATTTTTATGAAAAAATCATTCCTTTTCAATGAAATTTTATTTTACGTTTATGTTAACATTGATTCCTTTTAAATCAAACTTTGAATATCGTGTCTCATTGTATTGAAACTATCTACTCAATTGTATAAGAACATCTGTATTATCTCTATTTTTGAAGATTTTATTTTTTGTTTCGGTATTACCTCCATTCACCATTTAGCATTCTTCGATTTTTTGAAAGGAATTTCAAATACATAATATTTGGTGTGTTAGATTAAAATTATTCCTGTTATTATTAAAAAAGGCTTTACAAATCAAATACCCGAAGTTTCAAAATTAGTCAAAACTTTTGACGATAGATGGCGCATTTATTACTATGAAAATTGCATGCGTCCCTTGTACATCCAGCATGTTGTGATAAATATGCTGTTGTAAAGGAATAATATATTTCCTAATGTTTCTTCAAACAATCATAGTTATTTGAATTGCTTTTCCGATTTGTGTCCATATAAATATATGAATCTTGTTCTTGAAATATATTATATGCCATTTAATAATGAAAATTGGATTTTAGTTCAGTTTAGTGTTTAGAAAGAATAAATCATTTCATTAGAAACTAAAGTTGCCTCATTATAGAGGCAAGTAAGATCAAAGATACTGCATTAACCTCAAAAGTACCTGCAGATAAAAGTTTAGTAAAAATAGAACTAAAGAGAAAATTTAAGTAAAAAAATTAATTGAAACTCAAATGTTTTATTACAGTTTATTCTCGAAGTTATATATATATAAATTCTTTTTTCTTTTTATTCAGACGTAAGCCTCGGATCAAACTATTCCTCAATGTTCTTGATTCTTCGAGAAACTTAAAATAATTTTATTGCTTTTTTATAAGATACATCAAATATGTAATAAAATTAATGCAGATTTATTGAAAAGACAAAGGAAGATTCACTTGTAATAAACTTATTTTATGATTGTGACGCAAATAAGAAATGCTAAGCTCAGGCTAAAGTCTTCTGTCCCTGAACAAACAAGCTGAAAACACGTGAATTAATCAAACGATTTTTACTTTTTACAAAGGAACACGTGTTAAATAGCTTTGTCAGGTGACATGTTCACGTTTCTAGAATAATTCTCTCAAGTTGAGATGAGATGTAGCCATAAACTGCCCTCATGCGAAACGTTTTCCCATGAAATAAGTATTTTTAAATCTTGTTAAGAATAGAAATAATATTCACAGTTGCATTAAAGTAAATATTATGCAACATTATTATAATATAATTTTACATTTATATTTATTAAAATAAAAAAATGTCAAAGAAAATCTTTATGAAATTTTAATTTATTTTTACTATACAAAACAAGATATTTTTTTCATAAGATAATTTTTATGTAAAAAATCCTTACTATAATATAAAAATAAATTGATAATATTATTATAATATAATAAAATATTAGACATCAATGCATTGATTTAATTCCATAATTAATCAGTTTTTAACTATGAAACATAAATATCTCTTTATATATTTTTATTATGAGTTTACAAGTAGTTGGTACTATTGTTCACTAAAAAAACAAAAGATTATCTCTTTATTTATAATAATCAAGATATCAAATACGCAGAAAATATGGAAAGTAGCATTATATGAAAATAAACTTTAAATTATTTTCTGCATTTTTGCCTCAATAATGAAATTATTAAGGCAAATAATGCATGCAAATATCTCAAGAAGTTTTAAACTATTTCTTCTAAATCCTATTGCATAAAAACATTATTTTTGTTATTTAGCAGCTTTTACAACTGAAATAAACAATTTTATGAGTTAAACAATTAGTTTAATATAAAAGTTTTTATATATGACAAATGAATAATAAATTAAATTAAAATACATATATTGCTAATAAAAAAAAAGAAAAAAATTGCTGGGAAGCATTTATTTTAAACTTTACTTTTAATGCTATTGGTTATTATCTGTCTTCCAATAGTTTAATATTCGCATTATCATTCATTGGCATTAAAACTGAAAATCAGTGCTTACGGCGAATAAATAGAATTTCGTTTCCCAGTTGATAATTTTTATAATTATTTTTCAGTAAAAATTTCTCTGTAAAATTGAGTTTTACAGAGATACACTGAGGAAAAACGCATAAAAACACATGAAAGAAATGTTTTTATATATTTATTTGTCTAAGCAACCAATTACCTATTTGCTCTTAATGAGACTTTTTCCTGAAATAAGTTTAAATATTTACTCTAACACAAATGAAATTTGGTTACAGATAAAGGAAATGTTATGATAACATTTCCTTTATCACCAACTAAATTTTTTTTCCATCTGTGTTGATATTCTTCCTGTTAATTTTCTGTGTTCCACACCTCATTTTGTTTGTTTTCAATCTGTATTTTTTATGTGTTAATTTTTATTTTTAATTTTCTTATATTTGCTTTTTATTATTGATGACAAGCAGCTTTACTCTAAAACTAAGTTATGAAAAAAATGATTTTAAAATAACTTTCGGTTTATGACAATGGAAGCTAATAATGAATGAATACTATTTTAAATCAGAAATGTGTTGCCAGTTGAATTTTTATTATCGTTTTCTTTAACTTCAACCATTTATTTATTTGGTATTAATAAACGACACTACACCGAAATACCAGAGTTAAATTTAAGCTTACTTTCAAATTACTTTCATTTAATAATAACAAGTGAATGATATACTAACAAACAGATTGGAAGAAATAATTTCAGGTAAAATAAATATTATTATTTCCTTTATGCGCAACAACTTACGTATTTGCTATCGATGAGTGATTGTGACTATCGTTATAAGTTATGCCGAAAGCTCAATTTAGAAAAATTATGAAATGAACATAAAATGCGAATTACATTGATATAAAGCTGACAATAACATTATTGCAGGAAATGTAAATAATAGTATTTCCTTTATTTGAAACCACTTATCCAATTGTTATTGATAACAGATTTTGCCAAAATGGCGAAATTATACTACAAGGGGAAAGTCTGTTTTGAAACAGCTTCTAGTTTAATTTTGTCTTTGGTGTAAATAATTTCCTCTATCAATAACGAAATGTTTTTAATTTTCAAATAAAATAAATTAGTTTCCCTCTTCTAACAAGCGGCATCTTTCATATTTTCATCGCACTTGTTTCATTTCATTCACACGGAGACGGCCACTTAATTGATTAAACATCTTTCTAAACATGTCTCCTGCAACTGTCTCTCCAAGTCAGAAATTACTCCATATTTCCTGCTTTTCTTTTGATAGATGCGGTTGACTGTCTTTGAACTTTGATCCAGGAAAAAAAAGGAGAAAACTCGGCAGGAGGGGTAATGATTTTTTCAAAAAACACATTCAAACCGCTTTTCAGTTTTCAGAAGGTGCCCATTGACAGATGGGTTTTAATGCCTTGAACTATAATGATTCTGTTACCCGTTCTTTATATCGCGTCCATGACTGCTTGAAATCTGTTTGCTTATTATTTGCATACAGTTCATTAACCCCTTTTGTAATATGCCCATCGAAAAACAACGCCATACATTATCTAATTGTGGCTGTGGTAAATCTTACAATCAAACCAAAGCTGAAGAAGAAAAATGTTATTTTAAAGGATCATTAAAACTTAATTTTAAAATATGAAATTTAAATAAATGTTTCAATTGATTGGAATATTCTTTTAAAGAATTTATCTAGAAATGCTTGAATTTACATTTTGTGGTAAATAGATGTATATTAAAATTTTATTCTCAATTTAGAACAAAACTATCGTTTTTGTGACATAACTTTATTAAAATGGATTTACGCATCTTAATAAATCATAATATATTTAGCGGGGAAAATCCCCTACCGAGGGCGGGTTAGGAGTGAAATTTAATTTCGTTGCAAGCTATAGTATGCAGTTTTGAACAAACCAGTTTCAAAATCTGAAATTTCTCCATTTAACATAATTTACGCGAGTATTAAAATTATAAATAGAAATCTACACTGAACTTGGGCAGAATTTTAAAAGAAATTAGTGAACAGAATTCTAAGAGAGATTAGCAAACAGAATTCTAAAAGAAATAAGTAAATAGAATTCAAAAATGAATTTTCCAACAGAATTTAAAAAAAAAAATTTACAGCTAAATGCTGAAAATAAGCGTTTAAGCATAATTATAAAAATTTTCAAACAAAATTATAAAAAAAATTTCAAACAGAATTCGAAAGACAATTAGCGAATAGAATTCTAAGAGAAATTAGGAAACAGAATTCTAAAAGAAATTAGCTAACAGAATTTTAAAAGAAACTTTCCAACATAATTCTAAAAAAAAAAAAAAAAATAGAGCTAAATGCTAAAATATGCTTTTAAACATAATTATAAAAATTTTCAAACAAAAATATAAAAAAAGGGTTAAACAGAATTCTAAAAGAAATTTCGAAACACACACACAGAATTTTTAAGCTATATATATATATATATATATATATATATATATATATATATATATATATATATATATATATATATATATATATATATATATATATATATATATATATATATCAAGCTTTAAAAATAAATAACATTCTAATAAGATTCTAGGATTACACTAAAACCCCAATCAGATCTCTAGTATATCGGAATTCGTCTCATCACAGAACTGCAGATACTAACTCTGACTCACGTCGAAACTCATCGAACAAAAGAATCTTCTATCGCTGTAATCTACAAATCTGACTTATTTGGCATCAAGTCGTAGAAATTGTTTATTTAATATAAAAAATACTCTTTATCAATAAAGAATCAATACTTTTTTATTTGATTAAAAAAAATTAAAAATCTTGTCCAATGGAAAAGCATTTTACGTTTTAAACGTAAAAGTAACATGGTATATTTCAAAAGGAAAAATGCGAAGTTAAACGAGATTTCATGGAATCTTTACGCAAACCTATGTGGACAAAAAAATTGATTCCTTGTGTTATTCAAAATAAAAATAATAACATACTCTCTTTCGAACGCCAAAACATATTTTTCTGTTTAAAATTATCTATAATTTGTGGAATGAAAAGTATTAAAAAGTGAGAAAAGGAAATATGTAACTTTATTCGTTTGAACTCCAATATATATTTTTATCTGATTGAAAAAGATAATGTATGATTTTATCACCGAAAATGCTAAGGAAAAAATCTAAATCTGCAATGAAACATTTACCAAAAATGTTTTATTGAAGATGTTGTAGAAGAAGAAGAAGAAACATTTTTGGTAAATGTTTCATTGAAGATGTTGTGATTATTGTTGAAATCTTTTATCACAAAAAGTTTTAAAACAAGTCGAAAAGAGATTCAAAATTAATTCAAATTATAATCAAAAATACGTCAGCAATATTTTCAAAAACATCAACACGGCGATGTAAACAATTGCCATTTTGCTATGTATCATTCGGATTAGACGATCTCAGCCTTATTAAAAAGTGCATACATCTCAACCCTCCTCATTATACCCCTCCGAAAAACAACCACTCAATTTTGCATGCATCCTTCTCCCGATTGCAAACATCCTCTCAGATACATGTCTTTCAAGTCCTTAACGTAAGTCCTCATAAATTATTATGTGTATTTGAGCTTCTAAAACAAACTTTATATAGGCTTACCAAAACAGTCATGTTCTAAAAGATAAAGTTAACAAATATATTTTATCTTCCTTGATATTTAAAAATAATAACTTTTATTCTTCAAAAAAAAAAAAAAAATCAAGATGTTTCTCTTTATTTCCGTCATTAAGTTATAATAAGATGATGATTCATCAAAATAGATTACTGGAAAAATAAAGCCTTGATATTTTTTATGAGTTCATTTTTTTTCCAAAACTGTCAGCACAATTCTCGTAAGAGCTCCATCTTTGAAAATTATGAAGTATTTCTGGATGAAATATGTTTAAGTAATAGCAATATGTTATACTTTATTATGGAATGCGTTCACTTTTAAGTGCGTAAAATTTTTATAAGAATTCAAAATAAAAAAAATTATTATAACCTTTTTTATAATCATTTATTTAATCAAGAAAGTTAGATAGAAGTATATAATATAATGATGAAATTACAACATTTGTTCTGCTTATTCATATCTAATTTATTTTGATTTTGATTGTTTTACAAAAAACGAAACAATATTTTTTAGGATTATATTGGAACCAGTAACTATGGTTAATCAATCCAGCAATTAGAAGTGACAAGTTTTTATGGATTTTACCATATTTACATTTTTAAGAAAAATCTTTTACTTTTTAATTGCGAAATGTATGGATTTTGAAAAACATTTAAAAAAAGTTTATGCTGTAATATAATTTCTCAAGTGAAATGAATTTCTTTCCCAGACAAGAAAATTAGACATAAAAATTAAATTGGTTTTTATTTCAGTAATTGAGTTTATTTATTAATGTATTCCATGATTATCAGGCAATAAAGCAAAACATTTGTTTTGATGAACAACGGTCATGGAATACAATCTTTGAGTCATGAATTGTATCTCATATATAGGTGTATCTCAAAGCACTGGTAATATTTACTAATAATTTCTATCCAAAAAATTCTGAAAAGTAAGAAAATAAGAATAAAATTAGCAGAAACTGTGAATAAGTGTATTTTAAAAAAATAAAAAAATAATCTTTTTGGTTAAGTGTTAGAAGAGTAACTCAGAATATAATTAAGAATTTAATTAACTTTATTTTGATTTATTTTTTACTTTATAAGTGTCAGTATTCATCTTAATTTATATTAAATCCATTATACAGTCATAAAAACCTTAAGAACTAGTTAAGAAAAAGTATGCATTTTTACATGTTCTATTTTTTATTGCTTTTTTGTTATATTGTTTACTTGTTCACCTAATTATTCTGTTTGAGAAGTACAGACTAATGCTCTATCATTACAGTTGTATGGTTTTGCTTACTCAGACTTTAAAAGGAATCGAATTGTATATGCTAGAAATAAAAATCCTGTTTTCAATAAGACATGTGTGAAAAGAAGGGTTTAATAATGTTTAGAATAACATTTGGTTCGCTGCGCATGGAAACACATTCTATACACTTTTCGAACACAGAATCGCTATGCATGAAGATTTCCTGCTCATAGATATCCTCAGTCAACGACCGCCGTTACAAGAAATCCGATGATTTGAAAAGGTCGTTAGCTACTAGGCAATTGGTAGACCGTTAGATGATGTTTTTTCTTTTTCTTTTAAATGAACACTAAGAAAATTTTTTTACAATACAAAGTAGCGGATATTTTCCTGCTAGCGTTTAGTTGCCGTTTAGCTTCGGAAAACTGAGTGAAAAAAATCATACCATGCTATTCCTAGGCACTGAAGTGAAGAGAAAAAATCGTCTGCTCTTTTAAATTCTGTTTTGGTTTTTATTTTCTTTCCAATGTTTAGTTTAACCGAACTACCATTATTTTTGCTTCGTTTTGTTTATATGGTAGTCAATGAAAAGAAATATTTTCTCCTAGTAATTTTTCCTCCTAGAGAAGCTAGGGGAAATAATGTTTTTTATTTTCTCTCCTTACTCATAATGTATCAGCTTATATCTTGCATTTCTAAAAGTTAAATTTTTTGGATATATTTTCTTAAAATAAATATGAGTTAATGTTATTCGTATGATAATCATAATCTTCTGAATATTTTGAGTGAAGAAAAAAAGAAAACGTTTTTAAATTCTAAATTCGATAAGAAAATAAGAAATTCGTGCACACAATACAACACATCAGCTTAGGAACACAAGCAGTTTTCAGAAAATAAGAACTCTCTAAAATAAATATTACACTCATTTAGAAAAATATGCCAGCATCTAAATTAAATGAAGTTCCATCAGTTTTTAAATGAAATCATCTTTACCAACTTTTGTTGAGTAAGACGGAAGTATCATCAAGTTGGGAGCATAATTGTAGGGAGACAGCACTCCGAAATAATTGGGTACATTACCTAGATGACCATTAATTCTTCTGAAAAAGAGGTTACGTCACAAATGCTTCGTAAAAGCACATCACGACTTCTTTCTTGTTGCCAAAAAAAAGTGTACACACTAGCCGTCCTTATGTGCCCGAGGGTGTAACATTTACAGCTTTCTTTGCTTCGAAGTCGCTGGTGATGGAATTTAAAGACAAGTTAGGAAGTAGGTTCAACCCTTTAGAATAATTAAGGTCAATATCGGTTCTTTTTTTACCTGCGAGAGAAATTGTTTCCAAGTTGTCGACATTTCGCCTTGAACACAGTAGAAGTAGTCCGAAAAGCATTCTTTCCATCAAAGAGACTAGTGAATATGACATCAATACTTTGTTGACTTTTTTTATCAGTTACTTGCATTTTTTTAATGAACAAAATAAATTTTTCATAAGAAAAAAATTAACATAATAGAATTTATTGAATAGTAATTTTAAGTTAGTCGAATTTACTTATATTAATCATCAAATGTAGTTCTCAATTATTTAAGTTCAGTACATAAATTTTTCACACTAACATTTTGTACCAACTTTTCATTTCAACTGCATTTAGTTTAAATTCCTTAATTACCACGAATTAATGTGACGCATACACAAAAATTTTAAAATGTGAAATATTTATTCACTCAAAAATTTTCAGGAATAAGTTAAATATAAATACATTTCTATTTTTTTCTGCAACTTCATTAATTCTTTATAGAAAAAGGGAAAATAACTTTTTTAAATTCTAATTCTAGTCGAATTAGAGAACGTTCTACGAAATTTACTCTAACTAATTAGAATATTTTAACTTCTGATAAAAAAAATAACGAAAAAATGTAGTAATACGTTATAGTAATAAATAATAATGGAAAACATTAATTTTATGTAAAGTTTTTAATCAAAATGATATTAAAATTCTTTTAAATATAAAAAATATTCAAGAATACAGCCTTTAATTCAATAATTCTAACTTTAAATTTTTCAGCAAGGAGCTAGAGACATTTGAGAAAGGTGTTAGAAAAATCAAACCCAGGTTAAATATTCTCCTTAATATATCCTTAACTAAATACTAAACATATTTTATTCACGGAATAGGTTTATACTTATTACTAAAAACATGAATCTTCACTTGCTGTGTTCTTTACAAAGCAAGTTAATTCATTAGATGGCATCATCTACCAAACAAGATCATTTTACCACATTATGTCATGAATAAACACATAAATTGGATTAGATGCCTTCTTTGCACAAAGAAGAAGCTTGTTGATTCTATACTGTTCCCATGATTGTTTACTTTAATTTATCTACATATTCTTTTGAAGTTAGGCAAGGTTTATATATATATATATATATATATATATATATATATATATATATATATATATATATATATATATATATATATATATATATATATATATATATATTTTAGATTCGGAAAAAAATTCATTATTTTAATTTACCATCATTGATCCTAGATTCTTAGTAATTAGATTCTTCTTTTCCAAATAAAAGCAATTTCTGTCTTTTTTTCTTCCTTTTGTTTTAACTATAGCGCAAATAAAATTAAAATGAATTCCACACTTCATTTCCCTTCTTCACATTCATTTTAATTTAGCGAAATATTTCTTCGGCTCGTCTACTTTTCATCTTCATTCATTAAAATGTACATCAAAATCAAAAATATTGCTAAAATTCGATGGAAAAAAGTTACAATACAGGTTTTTTTTGTTAAAGAAATTGTGACTGAGAGTGGGCAATAAAGTGAAATAAAGTCTACTTAAATGATTTAGGGTAACGTATGTAGAAGCAAATTTTCAATATCATGAATATAATAGGTAAAATTGCAGAACTCATATTAAAATAGTATAGTTATATTTTGTATTATTTTGCATTAGGCCAAATAACATTGCAATTTTAAATATAACTTTTCTCTGAAGTTACAAGCAAAAATTGTGTGTGATTTAAAATATAAAATTAAATTAAAAATTTTATAATAGATTTATATAAATTAAATCTTTTTGCAATAGGAAGCGAATTGAAGTGAAGCAGTTCTTTTTGATTTATTATGAAAAGTATTCTTTCAATTTAAAAAGTATACAAATTTGTACCTAAAGTATTTAATTTTAAAGATATCAAATTATTTATAATATTTTCTTTTATTTAATTTATTGTATTTTAACTATAATATATTCTATAGTCTGATTAATTCGAACTTCAAATGACTAAAATTCATTCAAATTAAACGGAACTAACTTTGATATATTTGTAAAACTAGGTATTAGAATTGATGTTTTAATAATAAAAATTGTTTTTAGGCATTAAAACTACTTAATTATAAAATATATTATCTCAGTATTATTACAAGGATCTATACATTTCATTTCATTTACAAATAGACTGAATACGAAATATTTTATAAAATAAATTTTATTAATTATCAAAATTCATGAGTGTGTCTGGAACTTAAAATTTTTTTTTTATTAATCTGTCTGGAATTAAGGTCAGATCAAGTAAATAAAATTTCCAAACTTTAGAAAAGCATTTGAAAGAACTTTTCTTTTTTCTTATAGTATATAGCAGGGTTAGTTAACCTGCGGCTCTTGGAAGGATTATTTGTGGCTCTCGATAAATGTACCCAGAGTTTCCTTTTCATTGCTGTGTTATTATATTTTAAAAAAATATCATCTTTCCGTATGTGTTTCAAAATGCTTTTTAAATTACTGACCACACATATGAAAGTTTAAGTACAACGTTGTAGCCAATTTCCTTTCTGTCCAAGTGACTCATCGAACAATGCGCTAACGAAGATAAACAACGGAGACCGACTCCAGATCGATTTTGAATTTGTAAACTTTCATCGCAATTGACAAAAGGTGCTCTGCAGAAAACAATTTGCAACACTATTGCTACGGATATAAATTGTAATCTGGAAATTTTGTTAACTATAATTTATTTCGTAGTATGTAACACGTGTTATTATTGTTTGAATAACATAAAACTTGATTTTCTAAATATCTTTATTTATTTCCAGTTCTTTTAAAGAAAAGGACGACAGTGAACGAATATACAAATAGAAAATACTATCAAGAAAATAAACATTTTAATAATGAGTGGGAGGAGAATTTCTTTTTTTATTGACAATAATGGAAAAAGCATTGTGTGTTATTTGTAATTCTGCGATCAAAAATGATAAATCTAGCAATTTACCTCGACATTATGAAACCCTCAGTTTTCTAATCAGAATTCAACAGATTCCAAATTAAGATCACATAAACATGCTTCCTTAAAACCACATTTAAATAAACAACAGTCCATTTTGATGGCCCTTAGCAATCAAGTTAATAATGTGGCTGAAGCCAGTTTTGTTATTGCCTGCTCGTGCAAAACGCCCGTATGGAGAGGGAAGTTCTATTAAAACAATTGAAAGATGCACTTAAAGTTTGAGATTCAAATAACGCAGCACTGCACAATGCTGTTTCGCACATTCCCATCTCAAGACGCAAAACTGCAATTGATACATCCCTTGAATGTAATTTTAAAAATTTGAAGAGCTGTACTGCATTCATCTCATGCATCGGCAGATATCACACATCTTCCGTAATTGGCAGTTGTCATACGTTTTGTTTCACCCGACTTCGTTGTTGAAGAAGAATTAATGAGATTTAGTAGTTCTTCAAAGAGTCAACCTGTGGTGTCGGTATTAACAGTGCATTCAATTCCACAATGGAAAAAGTTTTGATGTACCTCTTAATAAGCTTGTAAGCATTGCAACTGATGGAGCTCCAGCAATGCTGGGTAAGAAAAAATCGGTCTTATTGAGTTTTTAAGATTTGATTCACCGCCCGCCCTGTCTAGTGGTCAGTGTTCCTGACTGCGGATAGGGAGGTCCTGGGTTCGAATCACGGTTCGGGCATGGACGTACTTTCTCTCTCTATCTATCCTGTCTTTGTCTTTTCCTTGTATGAATGAGGTGTGAATGGTTGCCTACCCTATAAACGGGTCCCTATGGCATGTGTGTACTGAGGAAGTCGGACTCCACACCAAAATAGGGTTCAGTTGGAAAAGTGGAGCAGCGCACCCCATATTGCCAGCCTAGCTGGCACATACGACAACAACAAGAGATGATTCTCAAATTCCACAATTCATACCGATTCACTGTATAATTCAAGGAAAACATCTCATTATAAAAAATTTAAAATATGTAATGAAAACAGTGTTGTACACATTGTAAATTACATTCGCATCAATACTAAAATTCATCTATAAAAATTCCCTTGAAGAATTAAAAGACGAAGAACTTCCGAATGACGTTCATTTCTTTTGCATTGTTAGATGGAAATCTATCTACAACATATTAAATTGATTTGTCGATTTGTTTGATGCAGGGGGAAAGATATAAAATAATTATTTCAATATTCCGAACAACATACTTATGTGAATCATTTTATTCTACTTCAAAAGTCATGAAATCCAAACATCGATCAATATTAATTAGTCAACATCTCAAAGAATGACTGAGAAGTGCTATCACCAATGATTCATCAAATTTTAAATAATTATCATAAAAGATATAATAAATGTGTTTAATTTTTAATATTTAAATTCAATATGAATATTTCGTACATTTATTTATATATTTTAAATAGAAAAATATTTTGTAAAAAAATTTAATACCTTTTTTGAATAGCTTTTGAATACGTATTTAATTGCGGCTAGCAAAAAAATTTCAAATTTTGAAAAATGGCTTGGACTATTAAGGAACTTGGCCAACCCTGGTACATAGAATCATGTATATATGAGCTCCAGTGGCTCAGTAGCTTCACGCGCTTCCCGTAAGCTCAGCAAAGTGAAGCATCATTTGCCGCGGGCAGTGGTTGGGAGGGTGACCACGGTGTACTCTCCTTCACTCTCCTGCTGGAGCTCCGTGAGTCGGGGACGTGTCCACGTTAATATGTGACGTCCAAAGTCCTTCTGCTGGTGTGGCGTGCATGTGGAGAGGAGGGTGCCAGCTCAGGTGTGGCCTCGTCACCTGACCGTGGTTCAAAATGACAAGGCACCTTAAAAAGAGCAAAGTCGTACTTTCACCTTCGTGGTGCTCTGATCCAAACGAAAGACGCTCTCTATTGACTTAATTCGCATTGCCAAAGGCATAGCGAGCTTGGCTTGTCGAAGTGTCATAAGCAACAACAACATGTAATATTTAATTTCCTAAATGAAACTTAACTTTTAAAAAAAGGAAAATTTATAAATAAAAAAACTTATAAAATGTAAACTGTATAGGAATAAAATTTCTGTACGTCTAAGCAATACAGCTAACTAAAATTTAAAACAAAAGCCATTATAGATTGCATTTTATATTTTAAAATTTATTATGAATAAATACCTTAAATGAAAATAATTTATTGTGTTATGAATGAAATAATCAGTGCGTAGAACTATATTATAAGCATTTCTAGGCTATCAGGCATCGAAATAATTTTAAAAAGGGTTATAAATATACTTAGAGAAAACTTCACCGAATTTTTATCTTAATCTTCTTTTAGAGTCAATATGAAGGGATGTGCAGCTGGCGAAGGATGCGTTCCTGTTCTTTTTGAGGGTGGAAATATTTAGGGATTACGCATGACTCATCCTAAGGGAAAGAGGAAATTCTTGCGAGCCCCTATCAAGTGAGGGAGATTATTACTTTAGGGGGGGGGGAGATGCTTCTGGGGCGACTTAAAAAAGGATATCTTTCCAACGACCGTAAACTCTTCCGATGACAAAGTAGACCCTTATTCAGCTCGTGCTTCCTTATCGTATAAATTACGTCGGTTTATCATGCTTTTTGTGTGTGCATCTAGCAGTGATACTATCGACCATGATTTAACATTTTTTTGCAACTGTATTAACGTGCAGTTTACTGCGCAAGAGCTATTCAGTGGTCTATTACCTACTCAGGATGTCGTCCGAATGAACCATACACAGTGGTGCAGGCGAGCCTCGGACTAGGGCTTGGAATACTCACCCATTGCCAAGTACGTCGTCATTTTGAACCACGGTCTGGTGACGAGGTTACACCTGAGTTGGCACCCTTTTCTCCACATCCACGCCACATCAGCGGAAGGATTTTTCACCTCACATATTAACGCGAATACGATCCACCCAAATCAACCATGGATAGTTTTAGAATCGATTATAAGTAAATGCTCAGTATCAATCATCATCCATGATTTTCATTTTGGATACGAATTCAGACCAATTCAAATGCAAAACTTCTACCGGTTGATAGGTTTTAGTTTAAGTGTAGCTTTTTAAATGAATAATTGAGAGGTTAATTATTTCGCATAGGTAAAATTTGAAAATGAGCCCCTGATAAAAATCTTTGTTAAAAATATTTCGGTGGGTTTCCATTAAATCAAAATGAATATACCTAATAACTTCTTCTAGAATGAAACATTAGATAACAGAAGATATTAAATATTCGAAGAAAAATGGTAATATATTTTTATTACTTTTATTTACAATAAAATATAATTCTGTATAATTTAAAAAGTAAATGAATAAAAATTCCTTGATATGAATATTTTTTTAAAAAATTAAATTTTTAATGGTTAACCAAGTTTATTTAAATTTAAAAAAAATCATGTCTCGGAAATCAAGAGATTTAATCGGAAATACATGATGCATTTAACATTTTTATTTACATGAAGAGGCAATTCTTGATAGTTTAAGAAATATAAGGATAAAAGTTAATAGAGATATAAATCTTTTCCTTGAAGATTTCAGTTTTAATGGCCATTTTCGAGGATGATTCTCGACAGCAACTAAGCTTGCCTCGACAAAAATCTGATCACGGAAATGTGAAAATATTTTTAATAAATTTATTTATCTTGCAATACTTTTTTTAAAATATGGATATTAGTTATTCTACATTTACAAATAGAAATCTATTTAAGTTGCCAGCGAATACGGTAATGTGAATTCGTAATTGTTTCTTTAATTTTTTAGCCTTAGTACTTTGAAATTTTTCAATAACGTATTTCTTTAAAAAAAAATAGATATTTTTTTCCCTTTATCTTTTATAGAATGAATTCAAAAATTAAATAAATAAAAAACAGACTTAATTATAAAACTCAAATGATGCTGATAATTTTTCAGAAAAAGTTCTTTATTTCACCAAAAAGAATGTCGGATAATAAATTTCCTGTTAATACGACAAAAGAAAATGGGAATAATACATACATATATTATTTTGCATGTTTGAAATTTTAATATATATAATACATTAGAAGTTTAAATCGGTAAAATAATTAACTTAAAAATTTAGCTTTGTCTTTTTAATTTACTATTGAAGATTTATTATCCGATATTTGGTACACGTTAGTATATAAAAATGGTAAGATCCAATGAAGAAAATGTACTGTTGTTTACGATATACTCGCTCTATTCTTTGGTTATTCATTTCATGCATCGATGTCCTCCATAAGTTTTGTTCTTGAACGAAAGTAAGCTCAGTTGTATATATTTGGTCCTCCTGCTCTCGAGAGATCAATATTAAGATATTCAAGCCAACATTTTTTCTTTTATTTTGTTTCTAGATAAATTATGATGTAAAAAATAAAATCAGAGCTTAAATTTTAATAACACATATCATATTTTTGTGAAATTGGTTATTTTCAGGAAAATTTTAGTGAAATTTTAACCAAATTGCTAACACTCTAGAGAAAATTATAATGCATCAATCTTAATTTAGTTTTGGCATAAGATTTATGTATCAATATTCCTTGAAAAGAAGTAAAATTTAAGAAAAGTATTCAGCGATTAGGAAAATATATCTAATAAACAGCGATACGGATATTTTATATTTTACTGAACATTCTTTTTAAAAATATCTGTAAATGAATGAGTTCTTTATATGTATTCAAAATTGTGCTTCATTTCATTGAAATAACACTTGTATAAAATGTGCAGGCCAAATTTCATACAAATATCTTCAATATTACTTGAGATATCATGTTAATGGGGGGGGGAGGGTTGAAGATTTTGAGAAAATCAACGTTTAAGTGATACTTATGCTTGTGATAACGACGTTGTTGCCACTTCTTTCTGAATTTATAAGCCAAATAATAACCTTATTCTTATGGCTCTCAATCAAGACATTATAAAAAACATATAAATTAATTTTTTAAAAAATACCACTTTTCTTTATTATTTCTGGTTTGAAAATGCAAATTTCTGTTCCGTTTTTCAAAAGACGTGATGCATTTTGGTTTTGTAGTTGTTGCTTGTTGTTTCATATCCCAGATGGTGTAGTTAAGCTAAACCATCTCCATAAAACCAAAAATCATTAAAAAGTCCAAAAATAAAATAGAATTCTCCAAAACCTCGTTTACCTCGTTGATGCATTTTTAAATTCCAGTAACTTAAATTTCTAATTGACATTTAATAAAATTCAAAATTGATTTGGAAACTGTAAAATTCTGATTTAAAAAAAAAGAAAGAAAAAGAAAATGCTTGACACATGTAGTGAAAATTAAATTTTCAGCGTAGGCGGATAACTTAACAGTTCTTAACAGAGGATCGGACTTCCGTTTAGAAAATAAGGTAGCTGTCATGGAGAAAGGAACATCTTTTCTCCATGATGGCGGTCAAGAGTTTTAACAAAAAAGAAGGTGCCCTAAAATTAAAAGTTTTAAGACTCATATTTATTAAATTTTCTAGTTAATTTTGATCATAAATCTTGATTAAATTCTTAACTAAAACTCTATTTCATCAGCATGAGGATTGACAAAGTAGTCTATGAAGTCAATCGCTCCCAACTACACACGGAAAACATGCTTGGAAAACTATATATATATATATATATATATTCTTATTTTGACCTTTTTATTGCTCTATACATTTATAAACATCTTTAAGCCTACCAATGCAATAGAGCCTGCTAACAACCCTGTTTTATTTCGATTTTTTTTTAAATTTAGCAAGTTACTATCGATTATAAATGAGATATGAATAGGTAATTTTATAAAATTTTCAATGCATACATTTGAAGTGTGACTACATTGTCTGAGCAAAGTGAATTGAAGTGTGTACAAAGTGAAACTACATTTTGAAGACCACCATCTTATCGGAAGCAATAAACATGCATAAAAGCATTAAAAATGCATCAAAAGCCATGAATATTAAAATAGTAAGAGCCGCAGTGTATGTAAATTTTCTAATTATTTTGCTCCAAATAATAGAGAAACTGACTTAGGCAACTGTAGGAACGGTGTAATTCATCTGAAAGATAAAAAAAAAATAATAAAAATATATAGTTGTCTACGGTTTTAAATCAAATGGCATGAAATTAAGTCAAAAAATATCTAATTTCATCTTTTCATGTTAAATAGAATGTGGCTAAATAGAAAATGAAAAAGTTAAAATTTAAAATCGATTATTTCTGACAGGTAAACGGTTTAATTAATTTATTTAAAAAAACATTGGAAAGCGCTAAAGATATATCTTCTGTAATATAAATGAAATTAAAAATAAATTATGTTTTGTAAATAAACAACTATGAATAATAAATTACGAAATATAAATATTTAATATATTTATTGCAATATTTTCATTATTTTTTTAATATTTTTAAATAAATTAATTAATATTTTAAGAAAAACTTTAATTTATTTATTTTGATAACTGTGTGGTTTGTATAATTCATTTGATATTTAAAGTTCTTCAATAATTCTGTGTGTCTGTAATTAAATATTTTGTCCAAAATCAATAATTTAGTCACTTAGTGAGCATAATTTGATTAAATTCACTATAAATGTTTGTTAGTCTCATAGCAAAAAAAAAGGGAAGGAAAAATAATGTATAAAAATTATTGTGTAAAGTATCGAAATCTAATTTATATTTTCATAAATATTGATATCTGTAATGGAGCTCTTCTAGGAGGCCTTCAAACTTCCAACAATTAAAAAATAAAATTTGCAACATAATTTTTTTTTAAGAAATTCGATGAAATTTCAGTATTTAGACAATACGTTCTATGAAAAAAAACGGCCAAACTTTGTAAAAGTACTGGAAATGTCCTTGCCAGACAATCGTATTACATATATATATATATATATATATAGATAGATAGATCATATTTTTCATCTTTGGGCTGTTGACAATGAAGCGTGTACTACTGTTGCCATCTACCAGCAAAAATCAGTATTAAATAATTTGCAAAATTTCTATGGGTCATCAATAATAGTCAAGTGTTAATAAGTGTCAATAATTTGCAAAATTTTCATTAATATGATAAAATAATAGGCGAAATATAAAAAAAACTAATAAAATTTGCTACTTATTTGTACGTCAGAAAAAGAAAAGCAACATGATTAAATAAAGATTAATTTATTTAGCATGCGTAGATAATTTAATTAAAACAGAAATTTACTTCCAACATTACGACAGTACTTAATATATTATGCAAAATAAATAAAGAAAGAAAAATGAATGTTATTAAATATAATTAAATCAGAGTTTAATTTATTTATTTCATTCACGAAGGAAATACGCATTTATTTAATATTTTCACGATATAAAATTTATGTTCGTTCTTAACGTGAAGATTTATTTTTAGTATTCTGACTGAAATATTTCAGTTCCTTTTTGTGAAATTTTCTCTGTAATCTTTTATGAAAACTGAATTTAAACTTTATGATTTCATTATTTCTTGATTCGAATATCAAAATAGCTAATTATAAAATTGTCGTGCTCGCAAATATATTAATATTTTGGCAACGTTTAATTTAAAAAGGATGTACTAAATATAGTATGTGTATGTTATGAGTTTTATACAATCTTAGTCAGCTAGAACTTTTTTTACATAAAAATTAAAAATATTTATTTTTCCATAAAAAAAATAAAAATGAAAAAATATAGTTCATACCCTTTCAATTTTTATCATTCTATTTCTTATAGTTTATAAAGATGAGAAAAAATATCTAAATTTTTAAAAACAAATGTGATGTAAGAATATTTGATCAAAAAAACTTTTATGTGTGTATGTTTAAAAATATACTTTTCTCTTTTTATGACAAAAAAAATTAAATATTAAAAAAAGAAGTGTTAAATTTATCATAATCAGAAATAGTTCTTCAGTATGTGAACGAATATTTTAAAATTCCATTTATTTTTATGAGTCACATTTTCTTTTAATATAACTCTCTGTCTTAAGTATTGAGGAAATATTATTGTCAATCACAAGCGGATGTGCTGAAAGACTTATTCACTTCCAAATTTGTCAAGACTTACAGTTTGCACTTCAAAATTATTGAATCAATTGGAGAGTTCTGGAATGACGTCATATATTAGAACAGGAATGGCTCATTTTTGGCTTTGTGACAAAAATGATGTCATAACTTCTCTAGTGACGCATTTTCAGAGTGCCATAGGTCATTTTATTCATAAAATATCGTCAATTTGGACATTTTCGTTTAAATAATTGTTTATTTAAAAGAATTATTATAATATTTTCCAATGATATGCACTTTATTGTATTTAATCGATGTTTATTACAGCGATTATTATAGAAATAGAACTTAATAAATTAATATTTGCCTTATGAAATAAATACTGTGAATTTTGATAAATTATAATTTTTTTTAAATTAAATCTATTTCAAATTCTAAAAAAGGGGCTCCAAAATCATATTTTTCAAATCCTTTATTTAAAAATAATGTAAGTTATAAATAATTTCATTTATGTTTAAATTCAACCATATTAAACTTTTAAAGAAATTCGCGTTAAAAATTACGAAATTTTGAAAAATAAAATAAACTTATTAGAAATTGCAATATGCAGATAAAAAGAGTTAAAAAATTTTCAGTTAAAATACTTGTATATTTTATTATTTTCAGAACGCAAAAGTATTGCCGATAATTATAAGGGTAAATTTTCGCTTGATATCTTACCTTCCGGGCAGTTTTTATTTTATTCATGCTCATAAATCGATGTGACTTTGAAGTTAGGTTTTGAAAAATATTACAACTAATTTTAGAAAGTACACAAAATATACCATGGGGAACAGAAATACGACGAATCATTAAACTCTTAAATGTGAATGGCCAAATTATCTATAATGTACAGAGAAAATTAAAAAAAATTCATTCAGAATTGTTAATTAATGTAAAACTTGAAGAATGTGTCAAATTTATGAACTGCATATAACGTTATTGTTTTAAAATATAATATAAATTTATGAAGAAATGCAATTGAATTTCACAGTTAAATTTATATAATTTTTTCATCAATAAATTATCCATTTTGTAGACAAAATAGTGTATTTTATTCATCAAAGTTCTGTATCAAGGAAGTTCAGAACTGTACGGGCAACATGCGGTCGTGCATTATCCTGTTGAAACAAAGCATTAGATAGGCCTCGAAGATAGGGCAGAGCCACGGGCCTTAACACATCGGAAATGTAATGGTTGCTGTTCAAAGTACCGGTAATGCGAACAAGAAGTGATCGAGACGTGCATCCAATGGCACCCCATACCATCACTCCAGCAGATGGGCCAGTATGGCAATGTCCAATGCAAGCTAGCAATGCGCTTTCTCCACGATGCCGCCAAACACGGATGCGGCCATCATGGTCCTGCATACAGAACCGAGATTCATCTGTAAAGATGACGTGATGCCATTCCCGCGTCCAGGTTCGTCGCTGATCACACCATTGAAGGCGCTCCTGTCTGTGACGCAGCGTCAATGGTAGCCGAAGCCATGGTCGCCGTGCAGACAATCCATGCTGCTGCAAACGTCGTCTAACTGTTCGAGCAGAAACTTGTTGCCTTGCAAATGACTCCATTTCTCGACTCAGGGTTCGTGACGTGGCTGTACGATCCCTTGTGACCATTCGGATAAGATGTCTGTCTTCTCTGCTGTTAGTGATGGGGGATCGCTGAGATCCTGCATGACGTTCCGTATGATCGTCCTGAACCCATCGATTCCATATTCTGCAAACAGTCATGGGGCCTCGACCGACGCGAGCAGCAATATTGCGGTACGATAAACCGCAATCCCGGTAGGCTATAATCCTTCCTCGATCAAAGTCAGACACGTGCTGATAGGCATTTCTTCTTCTTACACGAGGCATTACAGCAACTTTCTTTGCCGAAAACAACGTTGAAACGGAAATTGAGTATGAGAAAACTACTGTCAAATCTCTGGTTTTATACACATTGTAGATGTTGCTCCTGTCGCCTGCTTTGTATGAATGCGCTGAAAATCTAATCATTTGCATATCACAGCAAGTTCTACCTGTTATGCAAATTTCACGTGTGTGGTGTGCCGGCTTCCTGGTGTAGCAATTTTAATGGCAAGTAGTGGATATATATATATATATATATATATATATATATATATATATATATATATATATATATATATATATATATATATATATATATATATATATATATATATATATATATATATTCACGACTCCCCAATGATTCGTTTTTGATTGGTAAATTTTACGAATTTCAAATTCGTTATGTATCTTTTTTGTACTTCATTATTTATCAAGCACTTAATGAAAAAGTTTAAGAAATATTATTTTCTTTGGTCACATATAAAATTCTTAAAACATTGATGCATTATTTGTCATTTTAAGGAAATTTTATTTTTAACATCTCGATCTTAATAGAAAAATAAATTTATTTTTTTGAAATTATTGCTACAAGGATTATAAAATATACCTTTTTTCATGCAAATGTATTTTAAGGCATCATAAAAAAATAAAACTGAAAAATATTTCAAACAAAAGAATGCTTTGTTTTACCAAGACTATGAAAAAATTCTTTTTCACCAAAATGTTTTTTGACATATATTATGGAAAAAATAAAAATGAATGGTCAAATGTTAGGAAATTTTTAAATCAAGAAAATAATTAGGTTGAATGAGATAATTATTGAAAATAAATATCACCAATATGCTAGGAAAAGAAAAAATGAATCTTTTTCTAACGAATCTAGAAAATCTGTGGTGTCATCGCAACTTGCGAGCGGACACAAAATTTTTCTTTTAACCGCGGACTCATTCGCAAGAGCACTATCCTGAAGAACACCTGTGTAGATTTTTAGCAGAGGTGAGATATGCAAATGATTAGAATTTCAGATCAGACGCACATCACGCGCACCTGTGGCGCCAATTCGAAGCGCTATTTAAGGCTTGGAGATTTCAAGTTCGGCAATTGTGTTTTTCTTGTAATTTTTCTTAAAAAAAAAGATCAATTATACTTCTTTTTAAACAGCGATATTTTTTGATCAGGCATCCGAGTTTGACAGCGGAAGTATAGTGGCCTACCAAGATTGTGGATTATCTTTCAAGGAAATCGGTAGTCGTTTTGGACACACAACCAAATAACTGTAATGCGGATATGTAATCGTCGTACGACGGACCTATTGTTCGATCGCATCCACCTCAATGCACCACTTCACGTAATGACAGGAAAATTTGCGCTTGACAGTGACATATCGCTCAGCCACATCAGCACAGCACATTCAGTCTGTAACGCATCATCCAGTGTTTGCGCATACCATTTGACTCCGTTTACAGCAGAGTGGTCTGTCTGCAAGACGTCCATTGCCTACCCTTGACGCTGAATCACAGTCATCTTCACCGCCAATAGTGCGGTGAAAGAAGGATGTGGATGGCAGAATGGAATGAAATTGTCTTTACTGACGAGTCACGCTTCTGTCTCCAACACCATGATGATCTCATTCGAGTAAGGAGACTCAGTGAAGAGAGGTTACTAAACAACTGCATTATGCACCGCAACACTGGTCCTGCACCAGGTATTATGGTATGGGTTGGTATTGGATATCACTCGGCACTCCTGTAGTACCCATTACAGGTACTTTAAACAGTCAGCACTACATCTCCGAGGTGTTGGTGTAGTTTTCCTTCCTTACCTCCAGGGCTTACCCACAGCCATATTTCAACAGAATAATTCGCAACCACATGTAGCACGCATTGTCCAAGGTTTCTTCGTCAATCGCCAGATTGAATTGCTTACCTGGCCGATAGAAAACACGTGGTACACAGTTATTCAACGATTAACCCAGATTACATCCCCAGCTACTACACCAGATCAACTGTGGCAACGCGTGGAAGCTGCTTAATTTACTGTACCCCAAGACCACATCCAAAAGTCGTTTCATTACATTTTTGGACTTTATTTATTGTTCATAATTGATTATTTCTTGTTGCAAAAATTTATTTAGTCTGAAAACACTTTTAAATATTTCTGAAGTTGTTCTTATATGCACTGTAAACTTGGTGTTTAATGTGAAAATATTTTAGTTTAAAAACAGAAAATCAGTTTTTAGTTAATTTTAAATGATTCAAAATAAAAATCAGATTATCTACTTATAAACTCATGAATAGACACATTAATTTTTAAATGAATATTACATAAATCATAATGATGATTTATTCACAATTCTAGGGGCAAAAATTGAATTTTACAGTTTGCTCGAACCCTCAGCAAGACATCAATAGACTTTGTTTGCAACATATTTTCGAAATCCGAATGGCGGTGTAGTGTAGTAGGTAAACATTTTTGTTTTATCCCTGTTGTGGCAAGTTTAGTATTTATAATTGATTTTTTTGATATAGATAATTCTATTTCTTTCGTTCAAAAGCTAAAATTATGTATGATATATATTTGGATAAGAATTTTTGCACGATAAATATTATGCGATCAGTTTGATGAAATGAATGCTCATTAAATCATTCCTTGCATAGTTTTAAAGAACTAAATACTAAGAGGTATAAAAATAGAAAAAATTAATATCAAATTTTATTCAAAAATATTAAATTGTTTTTGTTAAATTTATTCCGTAATCTCGATATAGGTGATTTAGGAAACAGTATTCAGCTACTTCGATATAGGTATAAATGTGTTGTTTTTAATATATTTTCTCCATAGTGTTATGCATTTTTAGTAATATTTTGACAGATAACTAAAGGATGAATAACCAAGACATAATAATATAATAGGTATTTGTCATTGCCTTTTAGCTTTTTTTTTATTAATTTCCTTAATTCTCTCTAATGATTACATTTTTTATTATAAGAATTGTTTACTTATTTAATTTTTACCATGAGAATTATATTACAATATTCATATTAGAATGCACAAATTATATTTTAGTTTTATATGTCAAATTTCTAGCATATAATTAATCATGCTTATTTTACGAAAATTTATTTGGTTAAAATTTACTGTACTTTCACCCTTGGCGATATTTTCAAAATGTCGCCAAGGCCGTATGATGTCATACTTATGGCGAATTTCTGATCGGAAAAAATGGCTGAAATAGTGACAAGTATTTCATACATTATTGGTATCTATCAATATACTCAAGTAATTTTACAAAATTAACAAAAAACGCAAATTTATAGATTTCAAACATCAATGGTAAAATAATAAAGTTCATATGTTAAATTATCAATAAAATTTTTTGATTAAAACAAAATACAAAAATATTTCGAATAAATATTTTGATTTCGATAAAGTATTTTGATCCACAAAAATATTACGAAAAGAACGAGGGAGCTGAAAAAAGAAATTACTTTAGAAACAAAAGCGAATAAGGAAAATATGGGAACTTTGAAAAAGTAAATATCAGTTTTAAGAAAATCAGAATACGAATTCTAATGAAAATTCCAGAAGAATCCGAACAGGAATAACAATGAAAAATAAAGCAACATTTGGAAAAAAAATAAATATAAATTATTAAGTACAAATTAAACTGTTAAATAGAATATCTTTAAGAAATTAAATACAGAAACAATAATTTTAAAAATGTATATACAAATTACATAGTATTTTATAGTAATAATATAAGTTATAAGAATGCCATATACATAAACTAAAAAAAGAATGTATCAACACAATTTTAAACAGTAATTTTAAATTCAATTTAAATTTTTAAATTAATGAAAAAGAGCAATACAACCTGGAATTTAATTATCCAAACTGTCAAGCAAATTGTAAAACACACTAAAAAATCTTACGAAGTTAACTCGCAAAAATTTCTAATAAAATGCTGATATGGAACAAAATGTTTTAAATTTCATCGCGATGACATAAACACTAGAGTTGTTAAAATTGAATTTTTACTTTAATTCTTATTGGTCTTCATCTGTATGACGAGCATCTCGCGAGAATCACACGAGACAAAAATAAGGCTCTGTTCGCCAAATTTGGTTTCAAAAAAATAAATGCGCCAAGGGTGACCGTACAGTAAAACTGAGCCATTTATTTATATTAAAATTTAACTATCTTTTTAGATTGAAATAATCCAACTCTGTGAAACAAACATGGCATTTTCTTTTGGAAATCCTTCCACTTCTACTCCTGCTTTTGGAACATCAACAGGTACTGTTATTTAACTATTTATTAACAATATATTACACAATATTTTAGTCTTAATTGCAAGAATGATGTAATTTTCATGTAATTATTCTAGATTGCTTAGAATTATTGATGATTACTTAATTTTGATAAAATATCCATAATCTTTGCATGCATAAGTCTATAAAAGCTTGGAATGTGAGAGTAAATATTATTCCCAAAAGAAAAAGAAAATGTGTTTTCTATGTAAAGATAAACTTCTCTGGCATGAAAATTTATTGTGAAATTTATTCTTATTTTCTCTGAAAAGTCTTATTTTCTTTTTTAATTACTAAATCTTATTTTCGCTTAAGCATTCCTAGCACTTATCTTAGGAATCATGTTTCTACTATTGTATAATTTATGGAGCTAAATTTGATTTAAACTTAGGAATGCAATCAAAAGTCTAAATTTATTGTGCTATGACTCATTTCTACTTACATATTTTATGATGCTACCAATGCTTGGTATTTTATTTGAAAGTTTGTTTTTTTATATTCGTCAAATTTCTTTTAAATTTCACCATATATTTTTTAAGCTTAGATGTTAGTTTTTTAAATTTTAATTATTTCAAATATGCAGTTTTAATATTTTTTATTTCTTTGATACATTTTTCATTTAAATGTATATTTTTTATATCAATAAATTCCCTTAGGTTTCGGATTTGGGAATCCTGCTTCTACAACAAATACTACTGGTTTTTCTTTTGGTGGTCTTGGTACAGCAACAACTGCTCCTAGTACTGGATTTTCATTTTCATCTACTCCTTCTACCACTCCTTTTAATTTCTCTGGTATTGGAACTGCAACAACAACCACATCATCATTTGGATTTGGAGGTTTTGGTACTACAACAACTGCATCTGGATTTTCATTTGGTATATTATAAATTTTATTAATCTTGTATTTATAAATTAAATAAAAGAATTTTTAATTGAACTTTCTAGGAAATGTTTTAGTAATTTGAATATGTTATTTTAAATATTAAGTACACAAAACATTTTTGTGAAAATAATTTATATATACTTCTAATAATAATGAATGTGTTTTAATTCTATCAGATAATATTTATTGTTACCTATGAAAATATAATTTATTATGTTAACCATAATAAAGTTTGGAATTATGTCTTGTTTTGTATCAAAATTTATAAATTGATTTGTTTCCTACATTAATAATTTTAGTTCACATTCCTAATCCACACATTTTTAGCTTAAACATTTTTAATGACTATTTAATGGTACACTGCTCATCATTTCAATCTTGTCCTTCAGTTGTTTCAATATTTCTTGTTTTTGATATTTTTATCATCTGGGGAGGTGGGAAATTTAATTTAAATGAACAGCTGTATTCTCTTCTTCTTAAGGTTGGGTTTGTATGTCATTGGCACCTCTGCTTTAATCAGCATTTTGTACCATTAATTCCAAATCCAATGTTTCCTAGTTCCAGTTACTCGGGTCACCCACTTTATTAATAAAGTCCGATAACCCTTTATTGGAGTCTAGATGTAACTCTCTAGTATGGATGATACCTAAAGAAGTTAATCTAGGGAGGGCAAGAGCCTCGCATTCGTAAATGATATGCTTGGCCGTTTCCTCTTGCGTATGACATTTCCTGCAGATAGTGTCTTGCTGAAACAGTCCCATTTTATGGAGGTGTTTTCTGAAATAGTAGTGCCCAGTTATGAAGCCTACGATTAAACGTATCTTCTGCCTAGAGCACATAAGAATTTCAGAGGCAATCCTTGCTGATGATCCACAGATCATACTTTTAGCATGGGTTTGACCAGGAGTGTTAAGACAAGCTTCATACATCTTCCATCTTTCCCATCTAAGAACATTGGTTTTTGCGGTCTTCAAATTGATCCCACAAAAAGGTTCTGTACCAAAGAGAACAAAAGACGATCCTTGTTTAGGAAGCTCATCAGCCCTTTCATTACCTTCAATACCTTTGTGCCCTGGCACCCATACAAGGATCACCTGGTTTCTAGTTGCCAGTTCTGTAAGAAGATTTCTACATTCCAAAATCATTTTAGATTTGATTTCAAAAGAATTAAACGCTTTTAAAGCGGCTTGACTGTCACTAAAAATGAGAATCCGCTTACCGTAGTAGCCCTTCCTCATATTTAGTCACAGACAGTGGATAATGGCCAAAACTTCTGCCTGGAAGACCGTAGCGTATCGCCCAAGGGTTACAGACAGGCTGATTCTTGGTGACACGCCACATACTCCCAGTCCTGAGAGGATGTTCTTCAGTGATCCATCTGTGTACCAGATTAGATCTCCTGTTTTTGTTTCAAACATGTTGTTATCCCATTTGTCTCTAGTTGGAAAAACTATTTCAAATGTCCTATCAAACATGTATGATTTTTCCATGATGTCTGAGAGCATCAGGAAAGTAGGATCTTGAATTTTCCTGGTAATGCACCTGTGCCCTTTGGCAACAGGCTGGTCATACCAGTGGTTTTGCAGCTTCATTCTGTATGCAGTCATTCTGGCAGTGCTGCAGATGAAGATGTCCAAGGGAGTCAGATCCAACACAACCTCCAATGCTCTGGTTGACGTGATGGGCATTGCTCCGGTGATGCAGAGACAGGCCAGTCTTTGTAGACCTCCTAGTCTGTCAATCACAGTCTTCTGTTCCACCTTACGCCACCAGATCACACAGGCAAATGTGAGAATGGGCCTGACAATAGCTGTGTACATCCGTAACATCAGTTTTGGGTGTAAACCCGTTTTTACCAAGCATTCGCCTGCAAATCATAATGCTTTTCCTTGATCGGTTAATTTTATCGTCAATGTGTTTATTCCAGGTGAGTTTCTGGTCTAAATAAATGCCCAGATACTTCATCTCTGAAGCCACATTGATTTCAACATCAAAAAGTCTTGGTATGAAAGAACCTTTCCGTTTCTTTTTGCGTGTAAAAGGTAGGTTTTCTGAGGATTAACCATCATCCATGCACCATTGACCTACATAACTTAGAGCATCCTGCATGAGATTACAAGTTATGTCAAAATTTTTGCCAAGGATAAGGATGACAATGTCATCAGCATATCTTTCCGTATAGTAGCCACTATCATTTAGATTTTTTATAAGGATATTTACAACTAGGTTCCAAAGTAATGGTGACAGAACACCTCCTTGAGCCCAACCTCTAGTAGTCTTTTTTTCAAATGATTCACTGAAGATGTTCATTTGTATACATCTATCTGAAATTAAGGCCTCAATCCAAGTACACAGGGTCTGATTAATCCCTGCCCCTCTAAGTGCATTGAGGATGGCTGGATGGGAAGTGTTATCAAAGGCACCCTGGTTGTCGAGAAAAGTTGCCAAGGCAATATCTTTTTGATCCAGAGTGGTTTCAATCTTGGAAACTAGCTGATGTAGAGTGGTTTCAGTAGATTTGCCGGGTTGATAGGCAAATTGAAGAGCATGCAAGTTACTATAACTACCCAAGTAATCTCTAATATGCCGATCAATGATTTTCTCCATAATTTTAAGAAAGAATGAAGAAAGACTGATTGGTCTGTATGACTTGGCCTGGTCATAAGTGTCCTTGCCAGGTTTTGGAATGAAGACAATCCTAGTCTTTTGCCATGTCTTTGGTATATATCCCAGGGCCAAACTAGTTCTATAAATTCTAGTTAGCATTGGTATGACAACCTTCTCTGCCTTCTGGATCATGATGGGCATAACTCCATCAGGCCCAGGGCATTTTAGAGGTTTAAAGGCAAAAATTGCCCATTTAACAATGTTGTAGTTTATGATATTTTTAGCGATGGTCCATTGATTGCTATTGACTCTTTGCAAAGAGCCAATGCAATGTTCCCCTTCGTTGCTATAAATATCTCTAGCTCCCGGGAAGTGGGTCCTGGTCATAATTTCCATAACCCCTTTTCCGGAAGCAGCAAAATTACCATCCTCGTCTTTTAGGGTACCAACCAAAATAGGTTCATCCCTTTTAAGGAGTTTCTGGAGTCTAGCTCCTTCAGAAATAGAATCTATCTCGTCACAGAACTTCCTCCAGGAGTTAATTTTGCTTTTTCTAACAAGTTTGTTATAATTAGTGAGGGCCGTTTTATAGTTCTCCCATTCACCATTTTTCTTGGCTTTAATAAAAAGTTTTCTAACATTTGCTCTTTCGTCTGCTAGAGAGTCATTCCACCAAGGACATTGGAGTTTAGCTCTCCTAGTGCGAATAGGGCAATTGTTATGATAAGAATCTAGAATACTACTCTGCAGAAGGTCTGCTGTAACTTCTAGATCATAGTTGTCTCTAATAGGTCTGTTCCCGATCTCAACCAACCCAGTCAGTTCCTCCTGGAATTTCTTCCAGTCCGTCCTAACTGGGTCTCTGAATATGCAATCCAGACACACATTAGAGTGAATTTCAAAATGGATGTTTTGATGATCTGAGCCAGAAGGTCTGCCATGTACTTTCCAATTTTTGATATTTTTACTAATCGGCGGTGTCCCTATAGTAATGTCAATTACTTCAGATCGATTGGAAGTAATGAAAGTTGGTTCATTGCCCTTATTTAGAATATCTAACCCATAGTTTAGAATGAATTCTAAAAGGTACTCACCTCTTTTATTTGTGTCCGTACTTCCCCAGACAACATGATGAGCATTACAGTCTAGTCCTAGGACTACCTGTAAGTTGTTATCTCTGCAAAAGTTCATGAGCTTGTGCAGAGAATGGTCAGGTGGAGCCTTCTCTTCATAGGGCAGGTACCCAGAGACAAAAACAATTTCTCTGTCCCTACCCTCTATGTTGAGTCTGACTTTCACAGCTGTCAGGTCCCTAAGGATAAATTCAGAGAGGGGTAAAACCTCAATTTTTTTATGTAAGAGTATACAAGTTCTAGTGTTATCATTGGTCAGATACATGTAAGAGTATCTAGCGTTATCATATCACTAAAATAAGCTTACCTTTAGTTCCTTTGAGGCCACTGATTCTCCCCCTAACCAACCAGGGTTCCTGAGTCAGGGCCAGGTGTATATCCCCAGCTAGAAACTTCTTACTGAGGTTAGTAGTACCACTTCTACTGTGGTGGAGATTGGCTTGAACTACCTTCACCCCCATCAGCAGGAGTAGGTTTGTCAAGTAGTTTAGCCTGCACTTGGTGAAGTCCAATATGAAACTTATATCCCCTTACACCAAGTGTGGCAGCATCTAGTTCAGGCACACTAAGAACGATGGTCCGCCCAGATGGGTCGTTCTTAATGTTAAGAACGTTCCACTCCATTGGAGTGACCCCACCGTTCTGAGCCTCAATTTTTCTCAGGAGCTCTTTAGGCTCCAGTTTACTACAGATTTTTGGCAGTTTTGCAATTATCTTGGTGGTTCTGACAAGTTTTCTTGCCTCACCCACCAAGAGTTTTTGCTCCTGCCAAGGGCTTATGTCACTGACATTCTGTTCCAGCCACTTTGAGCTCTCCAGATCTGCACAGTTGATAATAAGTGCCCCATTCTCAAGTTTACAGGATAGGAAGGTTGGGGCAAAACCCTCCTCATTCCTTCCTATTTTCTTGGTTAACAAGAGTTCCAGGTCGAAGGCCTGTTTCTTTGTTAACCGTTTTTCCGGATGACCCTCTATGAGCACAGCCATCTTGATCGCCGTGAGAGCCGCTCTGTAAGTAAATCCCCCAGGTCCTTCTCTCTTGGCAGCCTTTCCGGCTTTGCCCTGGTTCATCTGGTTGGTGGGACGCTTCTCGCCTTTGGTTGCCTTGGGTTTTTCAACCCAAGTCCCTTCAGCGATTTTGCATTCCTTTACCAGCTTCCTTTTCTGGTCACCAGAAAGTTTCTTTTTGAGCTTGATTCTGGTCGGAGAGTCAATCATGCTAGCGATAGCTTCCTGACTCTCACCAGAAGATGGTTCGGAGGTCATTTCTACCTTCTGTGAAGGATTCATTGCTGCCCCTTCACTAGAATGCCTGTGGGCGCCCTTGTCTTTTTCAGCAAGGTCTGCTTCAGAGGTTTCACCTGCAAATGCAGAAAGGTTTGTTATTTTTGTCTTTTCAGCCATAAAATAACAATTAATAAGCTCAGGTAATATGACAGTCCACCCAGCATTGCCCGAGTTACTGGACGAGGCAAATTACTCTAGAAGTTCACCAGGCAACTAGATAATTCATTAAGACATCATTACCACTGTGCCAAAACCCTAGGCATGGGTCGCATAACACCAGGGTTTACGGGATCTAGTTCACGGCCTCTGATTCTATATTCAAGGCTATCCTGTCATTCCTACAGGACATTTGGCTATCCACCACCTGCCGACACGCCTGGTGGCTGCTCAAGCCCCAGGAAGGTACGTGTACCCCCTGGTTCCAGGTTCTCTTTCTATTCTGTATTCTCTTTCTATTTGATAATAGGATTTTTGTTTCTAATAGTGTTCTGGGTATTTTATTTTTATTGCAGTGTTTGGTTTATTAGGTTTTTACAGCCATATCTGTTACTATTGGCATTATGCATATTTCTCTTATTTAAAACTTTTTGACTACAAATGATTAGGTTAAATATTAATAATGAAAATATAAATGGCATGATAGGTAAGCTAATTAATGATATATGTTAGAAAAAATAATGATTTGCTTGTTGAAGAGCTAGAAAGTGCTCATTTCAGTGACTCTGATATAAGATTTACAATATGCAAGGCTTACATATAAATGTAAGACTTAGTGTTTCTTCTTGCTTCAAGATATTTTACATTTAGTCTTTGTTTAAAGTTTATTTCTTCTTGTAACTTTAATTATTTATTAGTTTTAAAATTTATTGTATTTTATCAATGTTAAAATAATTTGAATATAGCTTGTAGAAATTATTTCTCAATGTAAATAATTTTTAAAGAAATATTCTCATGTAAATTGAAGGGAAAATGCAGTGGAACTCCAATTACCCAAACTTCGTTTATCCAAATTGCTGATTATCTGAATTGCTTTCAAAATTTCAGAAAAATAAATTAGACGGAAGCAGAGAATGAAAATGAGAAAATGGAAAAAGCTCAGGAATAGGAAAATATAGAGAAAAGAAAAGATGAGACATGTCACTTGAGAGATTCAGAAACATTCTCTTGAAAATTCCTAGGTGTTCAGAAGTTACTGCTGAAAATGGATTATGAGACCCTGGATTTCAAATTGCAAATGATGGTCAACTTATTAAAAGTATTGAGGAAGAAGATGACCTTAATGTCCAAGTTGAAGTAGACACAGGATCATCAGCAAGTGGCATCAGTCCGATTGTGACTAGATACAAATTTTCACTGTGAAGTGGATGCTTCACTTGGTAGCTGAAAATAGATGAAATTAGTCAAACAGTTTACTGTGACTAAAATGTTCAGCAAACAATGTCTTTCATGTACAACAGTGTACATACATACTATAATAATTTACTTTGTAAGCACCTTTATGTCTAAAAGTGTTGAATTTTCATTTTATTGATTAAAAATTCTTTTTCTTTAAAAACATGTAGTTTTTCCTCCAATTTTCAACATACAATAATTAATGGACCCTTTTTTCGAAGAAATCCAACTAACCAAATTGTTGATTATCCAATTGATTTGGATAATTGGAGTTCTACTCTATTATTAAATGCTAGTTTTAATGTCTGACAACTTGTGTTATTATCTAAAATAGTACCAAAAATTATTATGTTATGAATTGAACTTTTTTCTTAAGTTATACTTAAATACGAAACACTATTAACTTATAGGACAATTTTTAAATGATTGCTTTTGCTTCTCCTGTCTTGTAAGAACATCTTAAAGAAAGCCTTGCCATTCCCAAACGGTTAAGATATTTATACTTGCAATTGTAACTTGTTAAGCTAGTCTTTTCTCTGTGCTAATGAATGAAATACTAAGATTATTTAGTAAATAAAAAGAAAAGATTCTAGATTAAGCAAATTTAAATAATTTGAACACTTTTAATAAATTAATAACTTCCTGCTATTAAATTAATTTATATGAAATAGTATTGCTTCACAAATTTTCAATATTTTATATAATGTTAGTTTCAATATTTCAGTTTGGATAGTTTCATTTATTTAAATAAAAGTAAATATATACATTATTTGCCTTGTATACATTGTATATCTTAAAAAAGTTGTAGAATTTATTGACAATTTTAATAAGGTTACACCAATTTTTAACCCTTCCTTTTGAAGTCAAACAATTTCTAATTCTATCACACTAAATTGTTTTAGCACATGATGCAAGTTTAAAATCAAACATAATTTTTAATTTAGCTCAGTATTATAAATTAATAATAAATAGAGAATAATAACAAAGAGATAACTTCAATTTTATTTATATGTTTTAAAATTTTCACCTACTTTATTATGTTGATAGTTTTCTTATTAATTGAAGGTGCAGTATTTTTTAAGGGAGTTATAAAATAAAACCTTTTTAAAAAATGTGTGTATTGCTTTTCCGACTATGATTTTTCTCCATTTTCTTTTATTTTTGTATATTAGAAAGAGCAAATTAAATCTTAGTCAAATTATATGAATTCAGCTGACATTTTGATACCGGTTTTTAATTGTATATTTAACTTTTTTATTCATTTTAATCATTATGAATATAGAACTTTTATTTACTCCAAATATTTTAAGTTTAAATATCGCAAAATGAGCCTGCTTTCGATTTCATATAAATTTAGTTTCAAATATCTTAATTTGAATAGATTATTTTAATATGTGTAAAGGCTTTATATATATATATATATATATATATATATATATATATATATATATATATATATATATATATATAAATTATTCAGTGGATTAAAGTTTTTATGTTTTTTTTATTATGTTTAGTTTTTAATGGAAGTATTTAATTTCAATTGGCACATTTTTCCAACATTAGTCAAATAAAAAATTTATATTTGTGTGTTTTAGTTTTTATTTGTAAATTTTTTCTAGGTGAATTTATTTGAGGGATGCATATAAACCTAGTTTAGAGAGAGAAATAAGTTTTGATAATATATATGGGAAATACTGTATTTGAAAATGCTTATTTTAGGAATAGTTACTGTTTTGCAATTATTATCTCTAATCCTTTACATTCACTGTAAATACGTTTAAATATACATTATAAATATCTTAAGGTAAATGTATTTAATTACCTATGAAAAATGCATTTGTAATATTTTAGTATTTTTTAGTAAAGGCTTTGCCATTATAGTTAATTGAAATAGTTTGACTGTTGAAGGATGATTTGTAAAAATAATCAACTGATAATTTTTATTAAGATTTTACTTATTTTCGATTTTATTTTTTATCAATGATTGTTTTCTGTAACATTTTGATTCATTGTCATGTTTTAAAAATGTATTATTTATAAAAAGAATTATACTTGAACTTTTGAATATTTTAAGGTCAACCAACAAATGCATTAACTGGAGGAAGCCTATTTTCTACTGGGATGCCATCTTCTAATTTCACAAGTAATTTTTGTGGTTTTATTTTGCCTGAATTTAATATTAATCTCCTTGTTAATCTTTAATAAACAAATTATATTCTATTGCTGCATTAGTTTACAATATAAGTTTAATATGTATATACATATTTAATTAAATGTCAATGTATTCTGTCAAATGTTTGCTAAAATTAATTTTTAACTCACCTTTATATTCCTTATTTAATTTTAAAAGAAACCCAAAGAATTTTGGCTTTCCTTTGCTGCCATTTGACACTTCATCCACATGACTCGTAATTATTTGATAAAAATTTTCTTTTAAATAAGAATATGATTCTTTGTTTTAGTTAATCAAATCAATTTGTTTCTATGTACATTCATAAATCTTTTGGAAATAAATGTGGTCTTAAAGTGTTATATTTTATTTATGTATCTAGCATTGCAGAATAAAAATCATAAAGAAATTATAATTACTGAAAATGATGTAGCATTTTCTAATAATGAAGCTTATTATGAGAATAAATCAAATGGATAATTATAAATAATAAAATAATGATTCTAAATTAGAAAGAAATTTATTCGTTTGGTTTCAAGTTAATATTTATTCTAATGTTATAACTACACAGTTTAAGCCCTGGACCTGTCAAGCTTGTAGCTAAAAGTTTTGCGCTCTGGCCTTTGGTTTAACAGTTCTTTGATTTGAATCCCATCTTGGGTGTTTGTAGTGCTTTGGAATCCAGTTTAAATTTTCATTAACCTTTATGTATTTTAAGAATCTTGTGCAATAACAAATCAAATAATTCATGTTCTATGTATTGGAGTCAATATACTTTGAAATACCTTATTAAGTATCTATAATTGTATATTTATATAATCCCTTGTTAGAGAATAAAAACATTATTGACATTATGTTTGTTTCTTCAAAATATTTATTCATGTGCACGTCATGTTACCTTTACAAAAAACCTACAGAAAATAAACTAGTTCATGACACAAATAAAATTTTTTTCTAAAATATCACTGTTTTCTTTTGAAAATAAAACATTTTTAAATTCCTTAATTGTATATTTTTTTATGATTCATAAAATACTAAAAAACTGTTTTATTTTTGTATAATTTACTTGCTAGATTTTTCTTTGTTACAAATAAAAATAATTTGAATTGACTATATTTTCTGCTAGAAAAAAATTGTTTTGTAATTTTTAATAGCACTATATAAATGTTTTTTTTTAATAAAGTATGAAATAAAGTGCAATTTCAACATTAAGGAAGTACGTCTATTTCAAAATAAACTGCTACTACTGTAAATAAGTTTTCAAAAAATCTTGGGATTTTAAGGTTTTTTATATATTTTTTAAATTGTTTATGTTCATTTATTTTTAGTGGGAGGAACTTCACAAACAGCACCAGTTGATAATGTTACAAACCTTGTGACGGCACTCACCCGCCCTGTGTTATTTGGAGATGAAAGAGATGCAATTATTGTAAAATTTAATCTCCTGCAGGCCTCGTGGGGAACTGGGAAAGGTTACTATTGGTCCAATGCACCACCTGTTGATTTCACTCCAGAAAATCCATTTTGTTGTTTTAAAGTAAGTTCTGTATTATGAAAATAGTAGTATACTTTAATATTGATTTTGAAATTTACTTTTTTTATTATTTGGATATTGAATCTACCTCTTTAGAATATTTATTCATTTTACAATTCTAGTCAGTGGGATATATTTGTTTACCAACTGCTGATCCTAAAGATTGCTTGGTTGGTATCATATTTAATAAGAAAGATCAGGAGATATCATCTCAACAGCAGCAAGTTGTTGATACTCTTCACAAATGCTTTGGGAGCAAACCAACAATATCAGTTCAGATTGATGGCATAAAGGCTTTACCAGAAGACAGGTATGTTCTATAATCTATCACTATTCTTGTGTTATTACATAAATGCTATGTTTATATTTTTGTAGTAAAAGAGAATTATTCAATAACTTAAAATTTACATATTATGAAAATGATTTAATATTGAAAATGCACTAACAGGAATATATTCACTAGATGCTTGCTTTTATGAATCTCTGATTCATGAACACTCATATTTTTATGAGCTAGTGACTAATCCTTACTTTGACACTATCAATACAATAATAATTTTAACGCCCATTTATGAACTTAAATTCTAATAATTTTTTTGGGAATTTTTGTTTTTGATAAATAGTTTTTTTGTTTTGTTTAGTTTTATGACTGATATTTTTGCAATTTTTTATTTGATTTCTTTTTTTTATATAACATCAGAAAACTTGATTCATTCTTGAACAACAAAGTAACATACAGGCATTCCAAACATTGTGGGGATTTTCCAAATATTAGATTCCCTTGCTGGCAAGGGATAGAATATAAAGTTTTGCTGGATAGGTCACACAGGAAAGTTTATCACATAGGTCTTGAGGGCAATGTAATCGCTGATGCAGCTGGCAAAGCTGAATCATCTTTACTTCTTTCAACTGTCTCTCTTTTCGATGTGAGAAAGCTTGTAAAAATGCACATTTATTCTCTCTGGCAAGAGTTCTGGAACATGCAGGTCTCCAGCAAACTGTGTACCATCTTTCTATGTTTCATTCCATCATCAGTTTTACTATTACAAAGTGCTGATGTGTGTTTGACTCACCTTTGTATTGGACACACAGGTTTCACTCAGACATTTGTTTTTGAGTGAAATAAATCCTTGGTGTGAAATGTGTGATGAACCATTCACTGTGCATCATATTTTAATTTCATGTCATGATTTTACCTATTTATGCTTACATTTTTTTAAACTGATATTTTAACTTTGTTAGATTTATTAGGGGATCCACCCCACAAAAACCTATTTGCATTTTTGAGGGCAATATGTTCTTTTACATTATATTTAATCTGTAGTATAAATTTTAAAATTATATATGTTTTGATATTTCATCTGTTTTTAATGTTTTATAACTTGATTTTAAGATTACTATATACACTTATTTTTGTTTTTTAATGCTGTTTGGATTTAAAAAAATTTCCTGTTCTTGGCGCAGCATGTCCACTTTTGGACCTTGTGCCATAAAACCCAACATTGTGGAAGTCGACATTTGATGGGAAAGAACTATTATATTAAATTAGACTCCTATCCTTCTTGTTTGTAAGAACACAGAAGGGATAAGAAGCTTGAGCTCTGTTGTTCTGTAGTGATTTTGTTTCATTTGAACAACTCAGTTTTTGAAGTTTCATTTGTTGAGAGGGTGTTTGAGCCACTTCTATTAAGAGTTTTTCACTGTTGAATAATATTACAGTTGAAGAAATAAATGTTTTATCAGTTGAAGTAGAAAAGGAAATTTATATAAAGTAAATTAAAATATATTACGAGACAAAAATTGCCAAAGCAATATGGAATTTCAAAGAAACCCTCTCAACAATTTTAAAAACTTGGAAAAAAAATCTTTGAAAAGGTAACAATACCACCATAAGTATTCACTCTCAATAATATTGTAACGATGCCAAGTTTTGCTAGCTTGTTTGGGAAAAATTAAGATGAATAAACATTCTTATTTTATGGTAATGTTATTAAAGAGAAATCCAAATGCTTTGTGTGTTGTGAAGCTGAACATAACAGATTTCAAAGCATCCATTCGTTGACTTTAAAAATAATTTGATGAAAAAAATCAGATTTTAATACATTTTTTCTATTTTACAAACTGTTTTACTAGCTTCTATAAGTTAGTATGAACAAGCACCTACTGTATATAATGATGTATGTACGTACTAAAATGGCATTTATTATTGTCTATTTTATTGAACAGTTTTATTTTTAATTATAGGACAGAAGTGATATTTTATTTATTAGAGAGACTGCCAACTGGTTTAACAAAACGAATAGCTGCAGCTGAAATATGCAGTTACATGGAACAACCTACTGTCAAACCACAGCTTACATCACTTGGAGTTTTGAGTGTTGCACCTAAAATAACTCCAAGCAAAGAACAACTCCAGCATTATCTCGATAATCCTCCAGCAGGTTGGCAATTTATATGCATTTAACATTTTTAATTAAAAAATGTTATCTTTAAATTATCGAAATAATTTTCTTCCTATTTATTTTCAAAGAAGAACTGAAGTAAGAAAAGTTATTGCTTATGAATACTTATTTTTGGAATTTTTCTCTCACTGCTACTTATATTCCTTCAGGGGTGTTTGTGTTCCGGGGAAACCCCGGAATTCCAGGGATCGTTGTTCAAAAGGAAGTAGGAATAATAATGAATTATTTATTTTGATCTGGGTAATTTTGTTTGCTTTGAAAGCAGAAAATGCAATAATTAGGTCATTCAATACTTCATAATTGTAATTTTTCATTTCTCCCCCCCTTCTCGAAACTCCAAAATGTCGGTAGTAAGTCCGTAAAAGTTTCCGGGGATTTTTTGGGGTCCCACAAACACCCCTGTTCCTTATTCATTTTTGAAGTAGCATAGACATTAAATCTTGCTAAGTAAATTAAAATACAAAATTTATTACCAAGTTTTACTTTATTTGAGCTGGTCCTAAGAAAAAATTATATATAAATGAAAGAAAAATTATACATAAATTTTATGCTAATAAATAGGATGATATCACAAAAAGTGATATCATCCTTTTTGTGATATCATTTTATCTTTTGAATTGTTCTAATATTGTTATTTTTTCCTTTTTAATATTGAATAACCTTCTGCAATCCTAATATTTTTGTTGTATCAAGTACTCTAACAAATAATATTTATTTGGCAATAGCTTACAAAGCTTATTTTTAATGAATATTGGGGACTTATTTATTTTTTATCACTTATTTGCAAAACAATGTATTATAAAAAATGTACCATATTTTTTAATGTAAATATATAAAATAATAAATTTTAAAACGACTTGTTTTTAAAGAAATAAAAACTAAGTGATAAGAGATAAAGATTTGACTATATGTAACTTGAAATAACAGAACAAATTGGATAAATCACATGATAATACTTTCCAACACTGTTATTTATTAAATATTCATGTTTATAAATATATTTATTTAATAAGTTTTTATTTATATTTCAGGTATTGAACCAATTGTATGGAAACAAGCCAATGTGGATAATCCAGATCCTGAAAAATTAATTCCAGTTCCGTTAATAGGCTTCCAAGAATTATCTCGAAGAATGAAATGTCAGGAGTATGAAACAAAACAGCATCAAAAGCGCTTAGATGTAATATTTTTTTAAGTTATGTTTCTTATTGTTTATATTTAGAAATAACTATAATATGTGATCATTAGTTTTAAAAAATTTTCTTTTAAGCCAATTTTTTTCCAGATTTTTAAATTTAAAATCCAAAATTTTCTGGCATGTTTGAATAATCTAAATGTGGGTCACTTCTAAAAGTTAAGTAATGAATGATAAAACATGAAAAAATTGACAAGTACTGCTTATTGATACAAAATGCTGCAGAAAAGTTGTAAATATATTTATTCATGAAACAAAACAAAGAATTACATATAATGTTAAAAACAGTATTATATTTTCATAATTTATAAAATGTAAGATTGGTGTTATTAAAATTAATATATATCATAAAAAATAAATAGGATGTGTAAACACTCATCATTGCCATCCAAATTGTATAGTATTTGACCATAAGGTATTAATGATAAATTAATACATAAACATTGCTAATTAATTAATACATAAACATTGCTCTCTTTGCACATTTCTATTTTAAAATTTCCTGAATGTTTCCTAAAAAATTAATGCATATTTTATGCATTTTTAATTTTTCTTAAAATTATATTTAAAATTTATAATATTTTTTTATTCTAGAATTAGCATCTTATCTATTTTATAAATGGCCTAGTATAATAATTTTTGTTCATAAAATATTAATATTTTTCTGTACTTAACTATTTATTGGAATCTTATAGTATTAAAATTAATTTTTTGTAATAGTTAATTGATAATTGAAATCTGAATATATTAAGCATTATAATGCATTTAGGTTTTGAAATGCTAATAATATACAGTGTGCAGGGTTTGTACAACTCCTTGAATATTTCTGGAATTTGAAAAATTGTTTTATAGTTGCCCTTGAAGCTCCTGGGATTTTGATTTAAATCCTTGAAAATTGTGAACTATTCCTGGAATTTTTACTTACCTTGATACATTTTTTTTTTTTTGCAAAATATTATAATTTTTTGAGTTTTTCATTTTAATAAGTCACCAATAAGATCGTCTTGTGCAGTCAAGGGGGAGATTTTAATTGATTCGTTTCCTATTTATGTTTCTGTCTTTTATATTGTATAAAATTCACTAAATATTTAAGTATAAATTTTTTGTGTTAAAATTTACTTTTCATAGCTTCCTTGGTGAAAATTACATATAGTTTCAGTGATAAGGAAGGAATTTGTTTGCTTATCAATGAAATAAAGGTGAAAATAAATTATTTATCTGCTTGGTTTAAAGTGTCTTTTTAATGATTAACGAGCACTGGAGAATAAATTAACAATTAACTGTTACTTGTAAAAGAATTTAAATTATTACAATTGATTCTGAGATTTGAAGAATTATGAAGGTTGTGTTAGATTATGAATTATGAAGATTCTAAGATTATGAATTATTAGAATTATGAAGGTTGAAGAATTATTGAAGGTTGTATTAATGAAAAATTAAATCTTATTTAAAATAGAATAGATACTTTTTATTTTAACTTATTCTTAAATAAACAATCATATTCACGACTAAGTGCATCTTTGATGATCACGTCCAAAACATAAGAGGTGTCTACACTATAATAATTAGCAAAGATCTGCTTAGTTTTGCTGTTGTTGAATAACAGATGAAAAGCCAAAGCTTCTTGAAAAAAAATTGAACTAAAAATCAAAATGGAGTGCTTAGAAAATGATAAATATGAATTTAAAAAGTCTACAATTGGAATTGCTGCAAAGCTGAAAGAACTGGAAAATGTACTTAAAGTAAAGCTACACATAATTGATTTTGCAATTAACATTAATCACAAAATTGTGTATTGCTGTGATGCTTCAGAGAAACAACAGTTATTACTCAATACTAATAATAAATTAAAATTTGAAAGCTTTAGAGATGGAAAATTTGCATTTTCTAATAGCAATATTGTGTATGCAATAATAATCAAGAAATGTGAAAATCTATTGAATGATTGAAGAAATAGAAAAGTCTAGTTGTGAAATTGTATAGTTTTAAGAGTTTACAAGTAAGCAGAAGAAAAATTTAGAATTGCTTTTGTTAGACAATAATTGGGGAAAAAGTCACATCCTAGAAACTTTATCTGATAGTTGTATTTATTTGGTTTTGAATAATATTTATTTGAAAAGAGATAGTTATACGCATCTTGAAATACTCAATAAATTAATAGATAGGAATATAATGAATATGTTTGAAAACTCTAAAATTACCCGTTATTTTATGCAATGTATAATTCAGTAATGTATAAAGAATGTTGATTATTTAAATAAAAAAGTTTTCTGTTATAGCTGTAAATTCCTTGAAAGCTTTTGAAATAATCATTAATTCTAATTTAAATAAAAACTATTCTCATGAAATTTTGCGATAATTTATTTCTATTATTTATAAATATGATTGAAAAATGTTGCATATACATAATTATATACATATTTGATTAAGAATTTTTAAAATAAAATAAAAAATTATTTAACATGAATGTTGGCCCCTCCTGGAAATTATTGATAGGACTTCTAGAAAATCCCTGGAATTTGATTCTTGGATATCTGTATGAACTCTGTGAAGAAAATTGCCAAATATCATTGCAAATAATTATAATGGTGAAAATTTTAGCCAGATAATGTGAACCTCAATAAATATTATAAACTTATCACCATAATATTTAACTATATTTATCACCATAATATTAAAAGTAATTATCACATTAATATATAAGTTTGTTTTATTAAAAAAATTAATTTTTTTATAACTTGTATAATGAATTATATGGTTAGCTAAAAATCCTAGTTTGTAATGAATGAATTTTTTATAATAGTAAAAGCATAAAAATTAATGTGTCCATTTTATTTTTTACATTTTCAGCATTTATTTAAAATAAGGAAGAAATTATGTATCCACTGAAAAGCTTTCTTACCTTATAATATATCAATAACCTATATTTAATATTCCTATATCTGCTGCTTTACTAACTATTTAATTAATAATACTTCAGTTAAATGGTTTATTTATGAAATTTTTCATTTCATAAATTATAAAATTTATATTAATAAAATTTAAAGCTGTCTGAAATTTTATGTGAAGTACCTTATTAAGTTTATTTCATATTGTGAAACCATAATTATATATTTTTTGAGTTGCATTGTAATTTGAGTTGCATTCCGTTTTTAGATAATATCAGATGATATTGTAGAACTTAACCGTAATCACACAACAACTGTTGCAAAGATTGCTGAGCATAAAAGAAAACTTCTAGAGTTGCAACACAGAGTTTTAAAAGTGCTAGTTCATCAAGAGATCATAAGAAAAATGGGATACAGTATTCAAGCAGATGAAGAACAATTACGAGTTAAACTGGAAGCTATTCAAGCTGAACTTAGTGCACCAACTCAATTTAAGGTAAAATATTATTGAATGCAATCTTTTTGGATCAATATTAATTTTTACATTGGTTAAATTGAATTAAGGTAGAATAATTTATTTTTATTGCGAAAATTCAAATTATATTATTTGAATTTAGCATGTCAAGTATAAGAAAATCTTTTTATCTGTTTCTGGTAATAATGAGATCAATTGTAACTCTTATATAATTATAAAAATACTTTTCATATCTTATTGGTATTAATAACAATATCACTTTAAAACTATATTTATAAATTTTTTATAACAACAATTTTTTATAATATTAAATTGAAAGTTTTTAAATGTCCCATTTAAAACAAACCAAATTTTAAAAAACGTTTTCAAAAAAAAATCTTCTTGGACTATATTGCACTTTTAAAGATAAAATATACAAACAAAGGCTTTAAATGTGGTAAATGGAGTTCAATTTTGGAACATACAGATATTACATTATTAATAATTTGTTGCCTGAAAAATTTGTACATCACTATAACATTTCTCTAGAAAAAAAGTGTAAATGTTTAAATTAGAAAAAAAGAATTGAAAGTATTCTTAATAGGAAGGATATTTTACGCTACTTATTAACTATTTGAATGATACAATTATTTTTTTAAAATCAATTTACTCATTCTCTAATGCAAAATCAAATAGTTATATTGATTTTTCAATAATTTATTTAAATTTTGTAAATTGAAAGCACTTTACTTTCATTATCAGTTGGTTTTTAGTTTATCATTTCTCTGTTATGATTTGTGATTCTTTGATACTCTTTCTATGTATCCGAAATTTCAAATTTCCATTTTAGAAACAATATTGCATAGTCTTCAGCATCATATTTTGCATCACTTTCAAGAATTAAAATTTATGTATTAATTTATTATTTCATAAATATTTTTTTTCAAAAAATTTTACATCATTAATTTAAATAATACTGCGACATACAAAGGATATATAGCAACATGGCTAATCTTCTGCAGTATATAGTTTATACATTAAGTTCTGCTATTGTATGATTAAATGTGAACAGTTTATTCACTATGCGCAAGCCATGTTCAGAAAATGCATTTTCAACATTGTACTCAAAAATTTTAAAAGCAAAATATGTCATATAATTTTGCTCATATCTTATAACTTAATGCCCTTAAAATAACTGTTTTTAAAATTTATTGTTTTATCTTTGAATTTTGACAAAATTCTTGCTGAATATTTTCTAATTTTATACAAATAATTATTTATATTTTTTTGATCTTATTACTATGGCCTCTAAGAGTTGTATAAAACTAATGCTCAAATGTTTGCAATATGTAACTTTTGTTCAATTTTTTTTGAACATAGAAGATTTGTAATTCCTTTATTTGTTGTTCTTTGTAATAGTTTTATTTTTCATTTGTAAAAAAGGATGAAAAACTGGCTCTTCAATATTTTGCTTTAGGATTTTTTTTCATTTTCTAGTAATATAAAGGGGGTAACTTAAAGATATAATATGTATTTATTCTTTTGCCCACACTGAAAATGATTATTCTTTAATAAAATTAAATAATATTTTATAGGAAATTATATATACAAAATTAAATAATATTTTGCATAGGTAGCAACAATTTATATTAGAAAAAATATTATTTGTATTTTATAACAGGAATATATTTGTATTCATGTTTTAAAATAAATTCTGTCTTGGAAAAAAAATTATATTATGCATTTAGCTTTGAAAAATGTATTAAAAAAAAGTATTTACAATCTTTTCATGCAGTTTACTGTCCTATAATAAAGATAACATCAATATTATTAAATACAAATACATGTTAAATATTTAATAATTATTTAATAAGTTATTATAATAGTTAATATTGAAACTTATTAAGTAGCTTAAAATTTAGCTACTTAAAATACTTTTGTGATTTTTTATTTTATTTTGTTTCACATTTTAATTCAGGGACACTTAAAGGAACTGACTTCACAAATAAGAATGCAAAACTATCAAACATCGACATTTGAAAATGAACGCTACAACATAGATGAAGTATCTAGAGAAGAAATAAGAGAGGTAATTTTACATGCATTTGTTTTTCTATTTGAAAAAAATCAAGGGTGATCATTAATTACAATCTTTTTATGGTAACCAAAATAATATGTTTTGCATTAAATGTATATAATAACAAAATATGCTGGGATCTTTGAAAGATTTTGTGTTTTTCATATACCTTAATAACGGTTACATAGTTATATATTTACTGTTAAAATTGTTTTCAATTTTCAGGATTTTATAGTATTTTCACTTGCAAAGCTGATATAAAGGAAACATCCTTTCTATAATTTAACTATTATATTGTTTGAAGAATATATTCATTATAATTCTGTTCTGTGATTATTAAACTTTTAAATTATTATTTATATTGCATGCTTCTTTAATATTTTAATATAATATGAAAATGAAATTTCTAAATGAGTTTTTTCTCTTTTTGCTATGTATATTTACTTGAAAACCAATTTATTTTAATTGGTTTACAACATTATTTTGTACATAAAAAAATTATTTTACATTATTTGTTAATGGTCCTTTTTTTAATGTTATTAAATTTTTTCCAGCAATTATTGTCTCAACAAGAAGGAATATCACTTTTAATAAAAATAATCAAAGAAGATGCAGCAGATTTAAATGCCATTGAAGCCATTATAAGTGCAGAATCTGCAAGGAGAAGATGAAGATAAAGAATTTTATTTTGTAAACCAGTTTTGTAATTATGTGATTGTATTAAATTAATTTTTATAGGTTTCAATTTATTTATTTTCATGCTACTATACTAACAGCATTTAAAGTAATTTTTACTTAATGTAAAAAAAAGATTTGAATCATAATTAGTAATCGATTAATGTTAATGAACATACACACAGTTTATCTTATAAGTGAAGACAATCATGCTACTTACAATTATACATACAAAAATTTTTTATATAATAAATGTACACCCAAAAAGTAAATACGCAGCATAAATGGTATATATATTATGTTGCCATATTTATTGACTATATTTATTGCAACACATATTGTTCATGAAAAATAGCAAAATAAATTTTATTTTGTTATTTTCCTTATGAATATTTATGATTATCCTAATTCTTTATGTTCTATAATTTTTAAATAAGGAATGTAACTTTAATTAGAAAGTTTTGATAAGAAATTCTAAAGTATAAATATAACACTCTAAGTGCAAATGTTATGCATGAAATTATTAATAAATATCTGATTATTTCCCATTTGTTTCTATAACTTATTGAAAGTGATGCACATGAATTATCAACAAAAAATATTTTTATGAATTATAATCTCATTTGTTTCTAAAAAAAGAGAATAAACTCACTGAATGTATTTTAAAAACTACTCTCAAGGAAACTTGTATCACTCCTTGATTTTCTACTTAAAATGTAATTTGTAATTCTTTTGTTTATTTATTTATAGATGACAGGAGACAATAAAAAAATTTTTTTTATCTTGTGAAATATTTTCAAATATGCTGGAAATAAGATTAATAAAGTATAAATGGAAAGTAAGAGATTACTTTCATAAGTTAACATGATTTAAAGAGACAAGCTGTAAAATTAATGAGAGAAAAAAAGGAAATTTTATTTTAAAAATCTGAAATTGCTAAAAGAACTTAAAACTTGAAGTCATTAAAAATTGAGTAGTAGATTGTAGAATTTCTTGTAGATTTCGCTGAAAGGCCTTTGATTCAACAGCTCATGACTTCAATTTACACCCTGGGCATGGATATTTAAATATTTTAGAATTCACCTTAAACTGGATTTTGGTATGATTGTGCTCCATGTGCAAGAAATGACCATTGTATAATAAATCACTCTTGAGGACTTCTCATGGTTAATCATATTCACGAATCACTGAAGTGAAATCCATAACACTTCCAACCACTCACCAAAAGTGATATATTTACATAAAGCAAAACATCACATCCATCTTGTATTCTTCTGGAATTGAAGCCTTGATTTTCCACTTGGAAGAGGATGACTGTTTCAGCAAGTGCAAACTAGATATACTATAGCAGATAGCCTAACAGTCGGGTAGGATATTTTCAGGGATAGTGGAGGAATTCAATTTTCGTCTTTGAATACTAATTCAAGTATACAAAAAAATGACTTAAACATCAGAATTCCATTTGAATCATTTTGTTTTTTATACCGCTTAAATGTTTCTAGCTAGAGTCAAATGTATACAAAACAGACTTTGTTTTGACAAATGTAAATTTTATTCCTAATATTGGTTATAATTCTATGACTAACCATTTAACTATCAAAATTCTTCCCCAGAATTAGTTCTACACTACTGAGTAAAATAATTGGGACAAACATAAATTTTCCCAAATGTTGTTTAATTGGTATAAATTAACTTACATGCACAGTATTGCAATGTAATGTGAAATATGTCCTCCTCTAGCTTGAATAAGATCCTGTACATGGTTTCGTTATGAATTCCAGTAAATTATAACATTAATTTTTGATCTCATCATCATGAGAGAAACCAAACTTATTTTAACATTCTTAATCATTGTTTTCTTTGTTGAGCAGACCATTTTAATCTCATGTTTCTTTAAACAATGCTCCACAAATTTTCGTAAGGATTTACATCAGGAGAATTACCAGGCAATCCAAACCCTTTAATTTCTGTTCTTGAGAAAATTTATTTACTGTTTTAGAAATATGCTATGTGGTTGGATCTTGTGAAATATTCCAATACTACCAATGGAACGTTTGCATCATAAGCGTAATTTTTTTTATTATAAGAATGTATTTTGTAGATTTCATTATTTCTTCAACTAGTACTAAGCTGTAGAACTTCTAGAATTAAAATAACCCCAAAACACACATTTCTGTAGGTGCTTAACTGTTTATGTTCCAAGATTTCGCCTCACAAATCTTTGTCAAATCCCTTGCACAAAAAATGTGTTTCCTCGCTGAATACAACTTTCTTCCAGTTGTGTCAGTGCAGGATTTTTATTTCCTGTATCAATTCAAGCGTTTAATTTTCATTTGAAAGTGTTAATTATTTATTATAATTTTTTTATTTGATAGGTGTTCTTGCGAATTCCCGTGATTCAATAAGCTTTTGCTGAACTGCTGGTAAATCCACATTTATTCCAGTAGCTAATAATTCTCTCTGAAGATCTGTACTTGATTTGCAATGATTCATTTTACTATCCCATAAAAGAAATTTGTCTGTTTGAGATGTGGTTTTGCGTTTCCGTCCACATTTAGTCTTTCATTTTTGAGACAACTGTCCCAAAATTTTTATGCTGATAAATAATCCTAGAAACCTTGAATTTTCGAACTACAACTTCTGTTGCAATATCCTTCACAGTCATAGAAGTAAGCTAAGGATAATAATTCTAGTTCTTTCCTGGGAGCGATATTAATTTTTTAAAATACCTCCCAGAAGCAGACAATTCACACATTCGACCAATTACAACAATTGAAGTACAACTAAATGGAAAAATTTCGACCTTCGTGATCAATGGTCAAACCAGTTGAAACTTGTCAATGCCAATTGGATATTGTAGGATTATGTTATTATAACTGGTTTGAAACATAAAATTGCCAAGAAAGGAACAATTTTCTTAAAAAGTATGTTTTTTCCAATTTGCATAGTAGTGTATACTCCACTCTGAATTTTTTTATTTTATTTTAATCACTATAAAGATTATTTTTGGAATATTTAGCATCTGCTTTTAAAATTGTTGATACTATTTATGAAATATATTTAAAAAAATTTTTGAATAGTATAAATACAATTTCATATTTAAATTAAAAACTAATAAATATAAGTGATACATTTATATAAGTTAGAATGCTTTGATTTCAAGTTCTTTTCAGTCATCAAAATTTGTCTGGTATTGCAAGGAAATAAAATATGGCAATTTAGTACATGATCATTAAAAGAGGGGAAAACAAACTCAACTATTAAATAATTTTTTTTCACTTATTCACTCTCAGTATTTACTTCAGTATTAGATTTTAATAATAAAATTGTAGGTAATGCAGAATAAAAAAAGAAGAAATGATTCACATTGAGCAATTTCATTTTTTTCTTCTTTAAGTAGTCTCATATTTGCTCACTATTTCTAAGAATGAAACGTTTTAAAATTTATTTTATTTACCACATTTTTATCATATATCCCACATTGTATATGATTTAACGTGAAAAACTTGTTATAAGAAGTTTGTCATTTTTGGTTACTGAACATTTGTAAATTAAATTTTTTTTAATGCATAGCTCATTAAAGAATTTTTAAGTAATAAAAATTGCATTTTATCCTAGTGTACTAGGAAGATTAATGTATATTTATGATAAATATTTTCGAAAATTCCTAAATGATTATTGTATTTTTTATTTTTTTGTTACTATAATAAATTTTCACATATTTTTTTACCCTAAAAGTTTAAACTATAGCTTCTAGCTTTTCTGTAATTAGACCTTTATATTTTTTACTTAACATTGTAAATAAAAACCTATTTTTTTACATATATTTACTATATTTTGCACAAAAATAACGATTTTAATTAAATTTTTAAAAAAATGAGAAATTTTATATATATTTATAACATAATATTTGGGCTATACTCTGGATCCGGAAATCCTGAGCAGCAAGTTGATTGATTATCTAGTAAATAAAAATTGGAAGAGACTGGATGATGAAATTTGTTTTTGGAAGTGACTGGGATGCAGCACTCTCATATTGACATACATCTTTTTGATTAAACTTATTTTGGAGTATGGATCTCAAATCTATATTTCTGTGCATCTTCTACTAATTTAGCAAAATTGGAGCGAGTTCAATTGAACGCTGCCCGAACCATCACTCTTTTGAGACATAGATGTCCAAATGATTTGATTTTATGTGAGTGATATCCAACCCTTAAAACTATGAAGCATTTCACGCTTTTGTATGTTACTTGTGAAATACTTCAATAAGCTTTATAGTTATGGGAATCTTAATCACATATCGGCATATCTTAGAAATTGGATGACCCTACAGCGATTTAAAAGAAATAGTCCTTTTTCTCAGATCTTAAAGATCAGAAAGTTTAAGAGTATTCTATAGGATCAATTTTTAACGCCTTGAAGGGCTTAACTTGAGTACATTTTAAAATTAAACTTGGCACCCCTACTGACAAAAATCAAGACTTGCCTGATTATCTATGTCAACTTGCCCTGGAAATCATTAACCAATTTCCTGCATCAGCTATTCAAATTTATATCGATGTCAGCAAAAATGAACATAACTCTTGTTGTAGCGGTTTCCTTATAAAGGCTCCAGACTACTTTCATAAAACCAGCATTAGAAATCCAGGTTGTTTGTTTTATAAAAAATTTTTTTCCAGATTGTTCTCATAAAACCAGCATTAGTAATCCAAATTGAACTGTTTTTAAATCAACTAATAGTTATCAATGAAGCCTTCAAAGCCATTAAATCTGTAACATCATCCGCAGGTATTTGGATCTTAACTGATATTCATAATTCCATTCACAGCACATAAATAAGTGGATTAGAGTTGGTGATAAAACTACAATCTGCATCATTAATATTTTTAAAGAGCTTTCCCAATAGCACGAGATGTATTTCCAATGGATCCCATACCACATTAAACTCTATACAATAAGACTGCTGATATTTTGGCCAAGGAACGAGCCTCTAAATTACCAGTGACTCTTTCACTGATATCTATTCTAAAATAAAAATTCTGAATAGCCAGTTATGAAAAACTCCCCCATCCACCCCTGGCATAATAGACAGGCCCCAGGTGGTACTCTATCCATCAAGGCGGATCGGGTCATTCCTTTCACCATTAATAGGCTTCCAAGTGGACACATTGTATGCCTCTCTTTTGATAAGGGACAAAATGTCTACGTGACATGTTCAAAATATACGATCGTATTATACCTAAGAGGCTTGTACAGAGTTACATATATTGCTCGTAACTCTGTACAAGCCTCTCCGGACCACTTGATTAACTGTGACAGGGAGGTCATATTTCTCATACCTCTTCTGGTTTGTGATTATTTGAAAATCTTTAGGCTCATGGACTGGTTTAGTGTGCAGCTAGATCGGGTGGAATAAGTCAACAAAAACAACAATACATAACTTTTTGCATCATATTAGATAAAAAAAAGCCGAGTTGGCAGTCAAATGTTAATATAGAAAGAAATAAAATCTTACAGTGTACATATGCATACTGATAGAAAACAACAGTTTTTATAATGCCATCATTTTTGAAATTCATATATTGCATTTATTTATATATAAATAAAAGTTTAAAAAAAACTGCACAAAAACAGGTTTGACCGTATAGTATAAAAAGTGGCATATTTATGATCATTATCTTATACAGGATGTGAAATGGAGCAATATTCTGTAGAAAATGTAGGTAATACAAAATAATTTCAACTGAGGAATAAATTGTTTAATTGGCTTCTGTTCACAGTAGAGAGGATTCAAATTGTAAAACTTACGCTCCAGTGCATTATAATAATACAGCCTTTTCTTTCTATGCAATTCTTTGAAATTTTTTTTTTATCATAAAGAATATGCAGTAAAGTATTTTTTCTAATCTGGCTGTGTTTGAATGATAGTTAAGTTCAGTGACAAACTCTGAATTATTTATATTTCATTGTACCTTTCTGAATTACCTTCTCTTTTTTTAATGTTCCATTCTAAATTTAGAGACTCAAATGCCATTTCATTAATGAGTATTTTGGTTTTAATTCCAATTTTAATTTTTTTTATCTTTTATAACTAACATTTTATTAATAATCTAGTTTAAATTGTTCTCTAAACATTTATAATGCTAAATATTGATAGAGTTGAGGACTTAATTTTCAAAATTCTGATACTAAATATCAAATCAAAAATATTGAATGTACTATGAAAAACAAACTCTAAATTTTTAAAATATTATCAATGTTCATTTTATAAGTTTATGAATAAATAAAATAAAAATTTGAATTCTTTACTTTAAAATATATAGACTTGTGTCTAGTTAAAGAAATGTATTACGGTTGTTTACTGTCATCACAAAAAAACTTGTTTTCGATTAATTTATAAGAAAAAAAATCGAAATATTACAATATATTGTATGTTTTTTTTTCTTGTTTTTTTGGCATTTTCATTTTTGTTAAAATACAAAAGCCATGGAAATTTTTGAGATACACATAATTACATTTTGAAAGTTATATTAATCATTATTGGCAAAATTATATTCACAAAAAATATTCAAAGTAGTCTCCTTTATTATCAACACACATTTGTTAGCTAATTTTCCAAAGATTATAAACGCCAGTACTCATTTATTTCTTAAAATTGGTGGAAAAAAATGACATTTACAGCTTTATCTATCATGTTTTCAAAACGAAATTCATACTAGTACTTTTTAGATTAAAAAATAGCCCAAATTACAAATCTGGATGTTCCATTATTTTGACATATTTTTGTTAGAGAAACTCAGCAGTTAATCTTGCTGAATGAGAAGATGCATTGTTATGGTGAAGCTTGTCTTCTAATATTTATTTCTTGAAAATTTCTGGAATTATAGTGTACCAGTTATCTGTGATTATTTTCTGTACTAGCTTCATTACTCTTTGACCAATTATTATTATTTTTTTCATCACAGTGGATGTGGGATAATCATCAAAGTAACTTACCTTTATTACTTGACGTGTTGGAACTTCAGAAAATGATGTAAAGGACTTATTATTAGTTATGATTTTAGAAATTTGTATGTAGTAGCCATCTTCTTTAAGCAATTTAAGGGTTTCTTTACTGACTCTAATAAGATTCTCTTGTTGGTACTCATTTAAATAGAGAATTCAATATTAAATTCATTCTTTATCATTTGGTAGGTAGAAGGATTGACTAACATTTTCAATGTGGCAGGCACATTATTTGATGGTACTGAAGACAATGGCCTTCCTATTCTTCAACTTGAAATTCTGTTAACCATCTGAACACAATAGAATGAGATGTTTATGGCAAACACTAAACACATTTTTGAAATAATCCAATCTTAATCATGGCATGGCAATGTTTACATTTCAATTACATTTTTTTCTTTCTATTTTTAAATTTTTCATCAGCATGAAATTTTTTTCTATCATAATTTTAAATTCTTTCTATTTCTATATCTAGATTTTTAATCTGTGTTAAATTACAACTGGCTATAGTAAAAAATCTAATCGTTAATTTTTTTATCACTTTTCATCTACATGCATCTCAAAAATTTCAGAATGATTCTCTTAAAAAACAATGACAATTTTATTTTTAAAATGAATGAATTTTATTGTCTTTCTCCCCATTTGTTTATTAACAAATTGGTTTGATTGCTGCTTAAGAACTTTTTTGCATAAGAGGGCTAATTAAATCGAGACCAACAGTTTAAAGTGGATTTCCACCACTACAAACATTTAAGTCAGAGTAGGGTTTGAAACCATGAATTGTTGAACCAAATACTAGAACACAAATCTTTCTGCTGCTACCTCAACATTGAAGAATTCAAAAAACTATCTAAAAATTTGTATTATTTTAGAAAAACTATAACTCTAGTGTTTTATTGAAAAATCTAAGAAATTGCTATCATAGCCTGGATCATAGTAGAGTATGAGAAGATGATACTAATTCCACAAAATTTGCTCTTATTAACGTTTTTTAAATAATTTTGTTATAATTTTTTGAAACAACTTGACAATATGTTTACTGTTATAAGCAACAAAATAAACTTTTCAATATATTTTAGCTCACTATATTCGAGCACATTATTTTCATGTGTATCTAGATTTATTCCTAAGTGCACACAGAAATTTGTCTAAGCTATTTTTCATTATTTGTAGTAAAAATTTAATAATCTGTCTTTTGGACATAAAGTCGATTTTTGCTATCACATGAATGAATCTTATCAGGGAACAGTATTAAAGCCATCAAATAAATAGCTAATTTTATTAGCCAATCACAGTGATTATTACACTAACAGAAGCACTTTTACTACATTTTTAAGTATAAATTATTAATTTTTATAGTTCAAGTTAATATTGTTAAGAAATGTTTTTCAATTCAGAATGTTCAATCAATGTTTATAATTTTAATGCCTGGTAAGTGAGCGAAAAATAATTATATTGTTAAAAGTACACTCTCTCAGTAATTCTAAAAGTGCAGTGTTCAATAACTGCTGATCAATAATTGATGTTTAATGTCTTCTATGAAAAGCAAATCAAATTATTTCATATAGCATTAATATTCAATTCATAGCTATATGAAACTAAAAAAATATGAGTTTAAAATATCAATAAAAATGTGTTCAATCACTATTCATATTTTTATTTTACAATCATTAAACCTTTTATACAATAGTATAATTTTTTTTATAAATAAAATAGTAAATAAATGTGATGCTCAAAATTTTTTATTAACACAACTATTTTGTACATAGACAAATTTAAAAATTAGAAAACTTTATAAAATACAAAGATTATAAAATATCAAAGTGAACATTAGTATTCACTTAAAAAATGCATTCATGATTTATATCAATCCGATTTGGATTTAATCCCATGTTATATCTTCTTCTGTCAAGTGAGTTTTAAAATCTTGAAGTGACCTGAGTAATCTCTGCCGAGAAACTTGTGATTGATTTTCTTGTATTCGGTTAGAAGGCACAGCATGTTTTTCCTGTTTAATTTCTCTATTCTTAAATTTATTATTGCTTCTTGAGCTTGTACTTGAAGTTCCTTCTTTTCTATGATTATAAACTTCAGTTTTCTAAATGAAAGAGGAAAATACATATTATTACATAATTATTCTTTGAAATTGAAATGTTATAAAATTTTGTTTCTATTAAGTTACAATAATTTATTTTTTAAATTTTGTGCATTAACACTATTGTTAATATTAGAAGTTTGCGGGATACAAAATCAATTATGTATGAAAAGCCTACTTGAAACACTTGAGGAATGTGTCACAAAAAAGCAATACAACTTTATGATGCTTACTAAAATTCATGCAATATCAACACTATTATAAAATACGTTGGTTTTTTTCATTTAAAAACTCAAAATTATATTTTATAAATAATTTTAAAGCACGCATTTAGACACTTTTAAATGTTATAGTAATTTTTTCACCACAAGTTACAGAAATAACAAATATTCAATTAGCATTTGGCCATCTGTTTAACCAAATATATCAGGTAAAATTTCAGATATATTCTTGAATATATAAATTTTGGCAATATCAAAAGCATTTCAAGTTTATGTATCTTTATAAATAAATTAATATTATTTAGACTCATAATTAAAGTTTTATAGTATATATAATCAGCCTTTCAATGGGTTGATAAAACTAAATACCAAGCATAAGCATCACAAGTAAACACTGAACATCAAGCATTGAGAACTAAACACTGGGATTTTCATGTTAGACTGGAACATATGCATTGCACCCCATGGCCCTTGATCATGAATACAGACATGGTCACTGTAGGCTTTGGCCCACATTTGAGATGTGGTGCCACTGATTTTAGTTAGTATTAGTTAACAATAACTAACAATCTCACAGCAATTTTAAAGGAATCTTCTTTGATAATTAAAAGAAACGTTGAATTATTTTATCACACATATTTTTAAATCGAATAAAAGATAGTATGTAATAGTAAATTTGATCTTAATTACTGCTGCTACTAAAGGAGTATCAATGACGATTGAGTAAGTGAATTTTAAACTAAAAATAATACATATATGATGTATTTATTTTCTGTACTTCCAACATCTTATTTTGTTTCTTTAACAAATAGATAACTGATAACACATGATCTGTTAATTTTCCAATTTTCTACGTATTCATTGGATGAGAAAAAATTATCAGCTTAGAATTTTAATGGAAAGTTTTCTGAAAGTATTCTCATGAATTTTTCCCAATAAATATTTCTAAGTTCTTAAAAACTTATGAACAAAAATTTTAAGTTCTGAAAAAGGTACTTTTCTCTAAAGTAGAAAATTTAGGATACTTTTCATTCCTTAATCAATAGTTGTGTATCCTCTTTAAAAATGTTAAAGATAAAAGAATAAGAACACAGCTTTTATTTTCCTTACTGACATATTTTTAGTTTGTTGCTTACATTTTTTCTATTAAACAATTTATTATACTTGCAGGAAAAAACAAACTAATAATTTATTTACAATTTAAATTTAATTATCAATATTTGTAATAACTACTTTTTTAATATACTATTTAATGATTTTATTTATACTTAAATCTGCATCAAAATCAGTTATATATTCTGTATTTTGCCAAATCACTAATACAAGCAATATGATAAATACTTTTTCAAAAAAAGCAAAATATAATTTTGAATTGATTCTATTTGATACTGACTTTGAATAAGTACTGTTTTGAATGAATTATTTTTGGTATATATAGCTGTATACTATAGTAATTTTACATTCAAACAATGAATTAATATGTTAATATTACATTCTAAAATTCATTTTAAAATGCAATACATTTGTAATGTTAAAAATGCACAGCATTTTTAAAACTATTTTACTTCCTAAATTTTAATATTCAAATTTCTTGCACAAGAAAGCAGATGTAAAAGCAAGCAGGATTTAATAGATATTCATTATTCAAATTTGAAGAAAAATATCAATTAACAGCTTTTTTAGAGAATCAAAATAAAAAATGAATAGAGAATAAATTTGCTCTTCTCAATGTTGGGAATTCTAACCATTATTTTAGGGCAGTGTGATAATGACATAATTTTTTTTATTCCTTGAAGTTTCATAGTAATACATATATAAATTTGTAGTTAGTGTTAACTTGTTAATTCTTTCAACATCTTTTATATATTCTGGTATATTTTTCATTTTTCAGGCTTATTTATATTATCAGCCAAACATTCAATAAAATTGCCTACTTAAAAGTAATGTTTTAAATTTATCTATTTTATCAAGCAAAGTTTTATCTTTTCCACTATTGCATGCTATTCTCATTTATATTATATTATATTGTCATAGACTTCTATTCAATCATCTTTGGCTTTTTTAAACATTGTGGTATAAACAGTTTTTTTCTACATTTCTTAGAAATTTAAAAAAATTAACTCATGAAATTTATAATTTTTTTCTGGAAAAAAAAAAATGTTTCAAAATTCCAGGAATCAGCAGTAAATTTTAGAACTTTTAAGAGTCCTGGATAAAAATACCATAAATTCCTTGAGAGCTTTCAACAACTGTAAGAACTCTGGATTATCACAAGTTGTCATATACATTATTTTTTTTAATTTACATGAAATTACATAAAAAATTTATTATTTTGATAAAAGATTTCGAAAGAGCTATTAAAATAATTTCCAAATTTTAATGGACAAAATACATTAATAAACATTCAAATAAATAATGATGATGATGAACAATATTTACACTTATTTCTAAATGGGGAAAATCTTACAGAAATGTAAGCATAAAATATATATTGTGTTCCTGCTCAGTTAATATATCAAAACCACAAGAAATATTACTATCTGGCTCTTTAGAAAAATCATAATTTTCATCTATGTCACTAAATGGTTCATTTTTTCATGGAAGTAGTTTCATCAGCTGAAAGATAATGCTTTTTTGCTATAATCCAAACTTCCTTAAATAAAAAGGGAAATATGTGAGATATTTACGAAAGCAATGTAAATAGTAGCAAAACCCTAAAAGACCGTAAAATCCTAAAAGGACTTGCATAGTAACAAAATAAATAAAAATATTTAAAGAGTTATCAGAAATGTGACAATTTATATCAAAGAAAAAGAAAAATTTTCTAGCTTTTTAAAATTATTGGTAGACATTAATATATATCAAATTTGATATGGAAAAGAACACTTGAATAAACATCAGTTGTTGTAAATATGCCATAATTTGCTATACATAAACACATTTTACATAGAAATTCTAAAAAATATATGTTACCTTTATATCATTTTTAATCATTTGAGAGGAAGAAATGGCACATGCTGTATTTACTTTAGAATCAGAAAAATGACTCCCACTTTGTGCAGTATCAAATCTTTCCTTTAGTTTTTCTTGTTTTCTAAAAAAAGTTTATTTTTTTATCAATAACTTTGAATGTTGACTTTTCATAATTGTTTAAAAACAACAATCATTTTAATAAATTCACTGCAAAATGTTTTCAACAATATAACTCAGAAATTATTTAATTTTTATATTTTCCAATTCACATAAAATTGCAAAAATATTTAAAATGATGCATAAATGTGCATAATTTACTTAAATTGTGTTTACATTTTCCTAGGACTGAAATAATTTATAGTATTTTAATATATTACACGAAAACTTGACAATTTTCAAATAAAAATACTTTCAGAATAGATCTCTTGTATAAAAAATGATTTGATAAAATATTTAATATATTTAAAATTATTTCATCTGTCAAACATAATCCTGTTTTTTTAATAAATTAAAATCTTTTATTAATCTAATCAGTTTGGTTTGCGAGAACAAAGGGAAAAGATAAATTCCTCTCCCCAAACAATAATTTACTAAAATTAATGACTTTAATTGGATCCTATGACATCCATACGTGACGTAAGAATGAAACCAAGAAACTGTTGACTTGAAAGACTAAATTTTGATGATCTTTAGTCAGTTTGACAGCCTACCATTCAATTGAACAGAAAATCTTCATATAAATTATATAATTACATTAGTGTTTGAATACTTTAAAGAGGCAGTATATGCTTACTTATCTATTATAATTTATATTATCAAGAAATATTTTTGCAATTCAGCTATTACATTTAAAGTTTGTGCTATCATTGTATATTTTACATTTAACAATATCCTATTTAACATATACTTATTAGCTGTCAATGTGTAGTTTTAGAATGTTAATGGACAAATTGCTATTGTAATTTAACATAACTTTAATTATTTGATTAACTACTAAAAATTTGCATGACAGGTAAAAATTAAAAAAAAAAATACTATATATAAATTACATATAAAAGTTTAATAATTTGAACATGGGAGTAAAAAATCAAAGAACTAACATTTAGGCATTACAAACAACACTATTTTTTCTAATTTTAAACAGCTAACTGTATTTTAAAGAGGTACAAGTAATTAGTTTTCTTCAAACCTATCTCACTAAAGAGAACAATTCTGTAACTATGAATAATGATACAGAAGCATTAAAATGAGGTGAAAGCATAGTGGTAATCTTCTGTTTAATAGTTTGTGAATTTGAATCTCACTTGGGGCATGGATGCTGCAGTGGTTCAGAATTCACTTTAGATTATAGGTTTTAGACTAATTAGCCTTTATATAAATAGAAAATAACTGTAGAGTGATAAACAACCAACACAAAATTATTACAAGAAAAAGCATATAAGTAATTCATATGATATAATAAATTGTTTTTTTCCTAAGATGAGTACTAAATGATTAGATCATGATTTATTTATAATTTTGAAATGGAAAAAAATAGCTTTTTAACAATCATCTGACATTCCATTCCAAAAGACTTATTGCTAATTATAAATATATGCTGACTGATGGCGGAGAGGTTAGTTTCTCTAACTTTAAAGCACTAGATCCCGGGTTCTAATCCTGGTTCAGGCATGGATGTTCCTTTTCTCTCTGCGCTTGTTTTTATTTATCCCTTCACTTTGCAAAGATGGCACATTCATTGGGTGCCCACTGTATAATATGCCAACAGCTTTACCCATTATAACGCTGAATAGGTATATACTAAGGACAGCTAGGCATTAGAAAAAAACTTACCTGTCAACCTTGGAGAAATAAAAATCAGTAGATTCTACTGATTTTGAGAGAAAAAATCAGGAGACACTACTAGAGATGTTTTTGCTTGAAACAGAATGTTTAAAATGGTAGTACCACAAAAAGAGAATTTTACTCTTTAAATTATACATTCTGAGAATGATTTATATTAAACATATTTTGTGTCAATCTTAATATTTTAATAAAATATTCATCAAACTCATAAAGGAACTATTAAGAATAAAAGAATATATTATGTGTAAAAAAATAAACACATCCACATTTATGCCTCAATATTTATTTTATAAGGCATCTTTTATTGTACAAGTGCAATTTATAAATAGTAAATTTATAAAATTATTTTCCTACATAAGCACATAAAATACTTAGAAGTATTTCTCACTGAATTAAACTACGTAAATTTACTTCAGTGAGAAATATTTCTAAGAAAATAGAAATTTTCAAATACTTTGTCTATAAAATAGATAACAAATTTCAAATTTGAATAACTCATGGCAATTAATTTTTTTCATGCGTTGCTGACTTAGCATTTATTAGAAATGAAATGGTGAACAGCTGTTCAAAACATTTTTTCTCATTGTGAAAATATTTAGCAATAATTAGACTTTCTAAATTTTCAGAAGAAAGAGAGAAGACCTGAACTAATTTTTTATTTTTTTATATGACTGAACACCCGATCACATTCAGCATTAGAATTTGGAATAGCTAAAATTAAAAGCATAAACTGGGAAAGATTGGAAAACATTATTTGTTCAAACTCATTTTTCAGATTTCTAACAAGATACCATTATACATCTGCTCTTGGTTCATCTAGTGTTTCTTTTGTGAGGACAGTACTTTGTAGTTCGCAGAACTCAGTTTGGAGAATGTCCAATCCTTTATTCAGTTCTGTATTAAGCAGTAAAATTTTGAATTGAAACAGAAAAATCTGTCAACAAAGAATTTTACACTTGAAAATAAGGCATGTTCAATAGTCTGAAAACACCATAATTTGCATGTTTTAGAATCTCATTATGAAACGGAAACATTTCAAGCATGTAAATGTAATTACACACAGTCACATAAAATAAAACAACTCAATACTTATTTTTCAACAAAATTTCGGCAGTTTTTAAGTTTTTAACTGATATTGCCAAAAATCAGCAAATTTTCATACATTATCAGGAAAAAGGGTGAAAAATCAGGAGTTTCCCGAAAAAATTAGTAGAGTTGGCAGCTATGAAAAAATAATAAAACCAATATTTTTTAATATAATTCTTTTAATTTATAGTGACTGCTAGTTTTTAATTTTCCTTTTCAGACAATGTAAACTTTCTTTTGAAATAAATATACTTCGAAAGTTTTCATAAAATTCTTATTTATTCTTTTAGTTATTTTTTTAATAAATTTATAAATATTTATGAAAAATAAGCTTAAATTAATTTAGAATGCATTAATGCATACATACTTATTTAATTCTGACATAACAGCTATAATTAAAACTATTGTAATAAATAGCTTACACTTGTAACTCAGCTAATTCTTCAGATAATTTTTTAAGCATTTTATTTGAATCTTGAGAACAATTTTTTGTAGTGGATGCTGATGTTATGTTTCGACTATGAAATCTTGGCCCACAGAGAACTTTGTTATGTGTTTTCATCATGGCAATTATGTTTTGCACATTGGCGACAACATTATGACTAGCAGAAGAAGACTGAAAATTTTTAAAATAATTTTAGAATGATGAAAATTAAATGTATTGTAATAAGTGAAATATTATATTATTAACATAACAACATTGCAATTTATATATACAGTTTATATTATAATAATACATGAGAAAATAAGTAACATACTGCTCCTAAAATAAAAGGTACATCATCAAATTTTAAATGATAATGTTGCTGTGACTCTTTTAAAACTGATGAAGGAGCATTTCTATAATGTAACTCATTTTCTTGAAAGTTTGCATTTGATAGCAAAGATATTCCATCATCTTTCATTAAACTTTTGCTATAATTTCTTAACTGAAAAAAAATACTTTTATTAAAAAAATTCTATAAAAAGAAGCCAACAAATTAAATAAAAATATATACATTACATTTACAGACATATATAATTTAACAAATTATTAATAAGTAACACAAAAATATTCTAGAATAAATTCAAATAAAAATGAGGTAAATAATAACAGAAGGATAATTTTAAAGAAGTTTATCTTATTTATAAAATATTTAGATTTAATTTCAGCATTAACAAAAGGGCTTATACTGAAATTAATTATAATAAAAACTAAATTTAGCATTAACAAAATAAATTATTAAAAATTATTTTTTACAAATGCAGAAAAAGAAATTTATCAAAAAATACGATTACAAAAATAATTCGTAACATTTCTTCTTGTTTTGCAACATGCATGACAAATGTAGCAATGTAAAATCTTCTTTAAGTAAAATCAAACTTTTTTATATTTTTATATATAATTTTATGCTTAAAATTCATTAAAATATAAAGTCTACAAATTGTAGTTTTTAAAAAAAATTTGGGGAAAAAAAAAAGATTTGAAACAGATTTAATTTAATATCACATCAAATTTTCTTTTAATGTTAGAGATGATGCATTTAAGCTTCAAACTTAGAGACTATGTTTTTTATAGAAAATACCGATTTTATAAATTTATTAAGTAGAAAATTTATTTTTATTTTTAAATCAGTTGAAAAACACAATACAAGTAGTGAAAAAATTTTCATGCTTTTTTATAGCAACACTTGAGTTTTAGTTAATGAAAAAAATGATCGAATGGTACATTTTGTAAAGATTTGATTGATTTTCAACTAGATCACTGAGTTTAATTTAACATCTTCACAAGGAGTGTATCGTGATTTAAAGAAATAGTTTCTATTAAATAAAAATTGCTGACCTGTAAACAGATTTTTTATTCATTGTTTAACTTGCTTCCAATAGGAAAAAAAATTATAATTTTTTAAGTGTTTTTAAGATTGTATTTCAAAAATGCAATTATATGCAACAATATTTTATTGTTATAATTCAATGCTAGAAAATATACTGTTATTCATACCTTTGCTGTTTGTTGAGTATCAGCACCATGAGAACTTTCTGGCTCACATAATAAACTGATTCCAGTTTGAGTTTCTTTATTTTGATTATCAATATCATTTGTTGAACTTTGGTGGTTGTTTTCGGAATCATGAGGTGTGGCACATAATTTTGTTTTATTTTTTCGTAAAATACTTCTCATATACTGTAATTGTAGTACAAGCAGTTTAAATTGAACATCAGTAAAAGTTAAATCTGTAAGAAACATTTTGGATTAGTTCCTGAAAGGATAGGTTTCAAAATAAGACAATTACATTAAATATATTATAAGAATACTTAAAAAAATGAATATGCATTTTATGAAAATAGTAGAGCTTATTAAAGACTATAAGATAAGCAAAATAAAATTACTCTTGTAAATATTAATAGTTAAATTAAATTGTAAGTAAATATATTCAACAAATATTTACATATAAGTTGCATTTTTTTTCATTTGATAAAAGTTCTAGTTTTCATTTCATTTGATAAAAGTTGATAACTATCTCAATAGATAAAAATCACCTCCCACAGTGTTGTTGTAGTCATGGACTACCTTCAGAACCAAAGTTGGAATTGGTAAAAAACTAGGACCACTTGTGTCATTTATTAGGAAAATAGGGAATTAAGTATCCTAAAGTAGAAACGAACTTAGCTCAGACTTCACAAAACATAAACGTTAATTTTTCTTCTGCCTGAACTGAGTTCGGGCATCACAAATACTGCACATAGTAATTGCCTGAACTGAATTTAGGCGACACTGGCAAGGGGTTAATATACATAAAATAAAATCGAGCAATAACAAATTTGTGACTGAAATAGTAGGTAGTGAGAATATTATAAGCATCTGAAATAATATTATAATTTAATTCAATTTTCTTTTGAAAGCCAAACAAAATTTTTATAATCCACAATATATAAGCCATTTTGTAATGTCAAAGAAAATTGCAAATTAAAAAGATTCAATGTTTTAATAGAAATTTTAAAGATAGAAAAAAAATTTTCTTTGCAATTATTAATAGGAATTAAAGTAAATTTTAAATCTTATAAATAACTTATAAAAGAGCCTGGTTACACGAATAAGAAAATAAGATAACAGCAAAGTTGCAGAATTGTTACATAAAAGAGAATTGGAATATTTTAATAGAATTTATAGACAATGCAGATAACTGACTTCATGTTATTTACATTATTAATTCCTAGGATTATTTCTTTATCCAAATTACAATGGAAATTATATTTTTAGCTACAAATAAACACTATAAAAGCAAGAAACGATTTTAAAAAGAAAAAATGCAATATTTTTAATAAAATACATTTGTAAATATAACCAAAATATAAGGCATCTAATTAAATAATTTTATTTGTAAACACAATCATAATTTCATGTACCCTTGTTTCAAATATAACAATCAGATATAATTTTTTTATATAAACTTCTACTCAATTAATAACAATTAAATAAAATTATGATCTTTTCAATGAGGACTTTTATAAGTATGCATTCTTAATTCAAGAAACTTCACTTCATTGATGAATTTACAAAGAAAATTGTTGAAGTTATGTGTATTTCAAAATCTCATCAAAAAGTTCCTTTTTATTTTTAGAATTTAATGCATGTGGATATTTTTCTTAGAAAGTATTGATGCAGTAAAATATATATTTTAAAACATAAGCTTACAAGAACTTAAAAAAATGGGGAATAAAAAAATTTGACTATTACTGAAGTTACATGAAATACAGCAGGGACACATTATTGTTAGGAAATATGGAATAATACAATCAGTGACATCATTATTTTTGTGACAAATCAGATTAATCTTTGTATTATTTGGAAATAATTAATAAAACTACGATCTTGCAATAAATATATTTCAAAAAAATTAAAATAGGTTCATACATATTGTGTATGTTTAAACACAAAAATAAGTGCATAAAACAAATTTAAATGATTAAGAAGCAAGAATAAATTTAAAATCCCTAAAAAGTAAAATTTATTAAACAAACAAAATTAAATCCAAAATACTTATTTCCAACCATACATTTATACATGTTTGCTGGATTTAATTCACTAACTAATCAAATTAGATAAATTGCCTAGGTGAGACATAGAAAGAAGTTTTGGTTTTATTGAAGATTCTATCATTTTACTTTCATCTACTGTATAAAAAAGCAATTAATTTAGAAATACTTTTTCAAAGTGTTAATAATAAAATAAATAATCATTAGTTATAATATACAGAAATATTTTAAAATAATTTTCAAATTTGCTATACTGATGTAAAAAGTTTGTATTTTAATGTGATTTGAGTTTGAATAATCTAATAATACTTAGATCATTTTAAGACCTAAATTTGACTGAATGTCCAGTAGCTAGATCTGAAACATAACTGTGTGTGTGTGGATATACCAAAATGTTTAAGTTTTATGAAAATGAAGTTAAAATATTAAGGCAGCATTCATAATAAAAATGACAAAACTATCACTAGTTATTTGATTATTCCTTATTACTATGAATTTATTTTGTTTAAAATCATATAATTTAACAGAAAGATAATCAGAGTGCATTAAGTATATAAGTGAATTTGACATGGTGAGCAGGAACAGTCTAAGAAGATAAATACTTAAATGTTCAGTAATTATACAGAAAAGCAAATCATTATTGATAATCAATGTTTTATTAGTATACTCTATAGCATGCAGATTGCTATAGAGTATTCTAACAAAACAAATTTTAATATATACATTTAATATATAATCAAATATAAACTTTTTATATAAAAGCACAACTGCATTACAGTGCTGAAAAGTTTCCAAGCACCATTACTGTCGAACATCAATAGAGATCATGGCAATTTTTTAGGAGAAAGGGAAGTGACAATTCATTATATATAGTCAATTGGAAACTCTGACTTATTATAGAAAAAAAAAAACCCTATTATTTTATCAATAATGCATTTGATTAGTAATCAAAATGAAATATAAATATATGCATAGTTTTATTGATTAAGAAATAGTGTCTTTATCAATCCAACAAAAAAATACATAATTCAATTAAGCTATCTAAAGAGCAATTAAAAATAAATTAGTGAAGATAATCACTTGTAGCATATATTTTACATAAATACCCTCAAAATGTAAAAAATTTATTATAAACAATTAAAAATTATTTCCATTCCTAAGAAAAACTGATCCAGTTAATAGCTATGAATTTTTATATATGTAAAAAATAAAAGCATCAAATTCACTTGAGATACCTAACACACATTCAAAGTTCTATTTTCAAACATCTTTTTTTTTTTTTTTGCTGAGTTGCTGAATCCAATTGTTAGTATGTAGAATATATAACTACACAATTGTTTATCTTTTCTATCACATAATTAATATTTAATAAAAAATGTTATTATAATAGTACTTGAAGTCTAACTTCACTAGCAGAAAAACGAAGATTTCCCATTTTCGCATACTAGCCAATGACAGAAAAGAAAAAAGTATCATTTCTGTTTTTGAAAGAAAAATTCTGAGAAATATTTTTGGTGGCATTAAATGTAACAATATCTGGAGAAGAATTAATTTTGAACTCCACAAATCTTTTAGAAAACTAGGTATAGTAAAATATATAAGGATTCAGAGAATTAAATGGGCAGACATCTATGCAAAATGAATGAAAATCGTGTAACAAGAAAGATCTTCTCCACCTGATCATTCATGATCTAAAAAAGAGGGAGACCTAAACTTGAGTAGCTCGAATGTTTGGAAACAGTTAAGAAATTTAAAATAACTGGGTGTCCATGGACAAGGACAGAAGAGCTTACATTCCTTTCAGGGATGTCTGGCCATTGAAGAAGAATTATAATTTATTACATATTTTAAAATATGCAATCATTTATATTTCAATGTTAAGAACAGATGATTTTTGAATGATATGTTTTACATTAAGTGAGATACTACGTTTAAGTACATGATACTATAATGCACTTTGCATTAGGAGTGTTTGGATAGTTAAGAATCTATACATAAATATAATCTATACAAATGTTTATTCACTGAATTTTTCTCCAAGGTTTGTCATTCTTCAATCATAAAGACTTGCCAACTTTTACACATAAATTTTACGCAAGTTCATTAAATTTTATACTTTTACTGATAGCATTGAAGGTTTTATGTGTTTCTGAAAATATAACAAAAAATTAATAATTTTAAAAAAAAATAAATTGGAGGAAATATTTGTATTTTTAAGGAGTTCTATTACAAGCATATAATCTAATAGCATTCTTGTCCAAGAGTATTCTTAGTTTCTTGACAGAATTTAGACTGTCATTTTGTTGCCATGGATGAGTTAAGGAATCAAGGTTTTTAATTACCAGCAGAATACTTGGTTAAGTTAAAGACTGAAAAATAGGATTGTTTTTCTATTTTAAAATAAGTCAAATTTTGAAAATCAACAATAATTTCAAATGAAGCAAGATTTTTAGTTTAGTGAATGTAAATTGGAATGAGATTAAAAAAACTCAAAGGCTAATTTAAAAAAACTTGCTAATTGTGAACATATCAAGTAATAGTTTGTTGTAACCAATATTTTAGTATGAGTTTGTTAGAAAAGGTTACACTAAAGTTTCTATTTTGACCCTGTGTTAGTTCTAATAACAAAGTTTTAACAAATCTATTTAACTGAAATTTTTTTCAATGAGACTTGCTAATACTAGTTTCTTAGTTAAACAAGAAAAACTGGAAATTTTAAATTTATACTCAATTATTCCTAATAAGAATTAAATCCTCTTCAGAAAATTTATTTTTATGATGGAAAGATTGAAATAAATATTTCGTTAAATTTCAATTTTGTTACATGCATTATCTTTAAACAGTCAGAAAACAGGAACAATAATCTTTTATGAGTGCATTGCAAATTCTATTTATTCAATTAAAAATCTATTTTATAAATTAATTAAAGATGTAAAAATGATTAAATATAAGTTTTGAGTAAAAAATTTGTTCTTTAAAACGATATAATTTTAGATGCAATTATTAAATTATAATTAATTTTAATCAAGTATTTTTCTGAAAGTTGAGAAGTATGTTATTTCGACCAGAACCGAAGTTTAAAGTTTATTCTAAATTGCTACAAACACCCAAAATCAAAGTGGGATTTGAACCCACAAACTGCTGAATCAAAGGCCAGAGCACTAACCATTCGGCTGCCAGTTCTCCAAGGTTGAACCAAGAAAGACTGTATGAAATGGAATGAAACTCAAATCAGGATAATTTTTAAAAAAACAGGCTATATTCCATTTTTATTGTAGTGTTTATAATTAATTTATATTGTAATTAACACATTTTGAAACACATTATAAAATTGTTCATGCTGTGATGTATTCAATCCAGAATTCAAGAAATTCTACTTTCAAGAATGGAGGTGTATGGTTCTTACTTATTTCTAAAATGTCACCCATGTGCTTGTATAAATTTTATGTTGACAAATGATGCAAGGGCTAGAAAAATATATGCATCAGGCCTCTACTTTTTCCCACAAACTCATAAAATAATTCTAAAAAATTCTCATAAAATAAAAACTAAATAATCATGTTTATTACTTTTTTCCCCAATATTTGGGGGGGGGGAAGATTATTCTTTCCCATTGCATGGGACATGCTTTTAGTGGTAAATATATCGGTACACTGTTGAAAGTCTCAATTCAATACTTAATAACTTTGTAGCCATTAAGGGAATTTTTAAATATTCCAATCTTGATTTTTTAGTACAAAAGATTTTTAACAAAACTAAATAGCAAATATTTAAAAAATTGTAAATATTGTCATGTCATTTTTAAAAAATGGCATTTCCTTAAAAAAACTATATACAAACTTTTTCCTAGAAGCTATGGCTAATAAAACATATTTTAAGTGTATTAAAGGTCTTGTATGCAATAAATGCAAAATCCACTTAATAAGAGATCCATTTCATTGTTACTAAAATTTCTTTTAAGAAAAGTATAAATTCTATAAGCCTCATTGCAAAATATTCTTAATTTCATTAATAATTCCCACAAACATCTTTAAAATATTTATTCTGTTATCTTGCATTTTCCAAATGCAATTAATTAATAAAGCAATACATTTCATCAATTTCTTAAATTTAACTTTTACTAGTGAATTTATAAACAGGAATTTTATGATTTGTGAGAAACATGATGATATACATATTCCTTAGAATGATATCAATGGAATGCAAGGGGTATTATATAGCGATATATTATTAAATAATGTACTTCACATTATTTGGTAAATAAATTGTAAGATTTGGCAGATTTTAAGCATTTGTATGAATGAAATGTTAGCCATTTCCCTCATTGTATAATTCAGGCAAAGCATAAAATTTGGCCATAAATGTAATTATACACTTTCCTAAGAAAAGTTCAAGTTTACTGTATTCAACATAAGTCACAATTTTTATGATTAATATTTAATGATACATGATTAGAAATAGGTCATTAGAATGATATACTAAGCTATCATATATTATTGAAAATTCAAAGTACTAACAGAGACAAGTTGCTTTCCATATAATATATTTTATGCTGTTTTGTTCAGCATATTTCATGCTTAAAAATTATTACTGCTTTATTTTCATGAAAATGGAGATCAGTGTATTATCTTCATAAGCTATTATCTGACATTAACGATTGAGTTCAGTAATGAAAATTTTGAAATCAAAAAAGCATCTTTATCCTCATTGATTAAAATTGTACAGCTAAATTTTCATTTACAAATGCTTGATTTATTGTAGAATAAGCTGTTTTCTAATATATTTGTTAGTGTGAAAATATCAGAAATCTCATTATAGTTTTTCAGTGTGTACAGATCTATAGATCTCCAGTTCTATTTTCTGCAGATACATTTTATTTATTCATATATATTCTAAAATAGATATGTTTTTATAATCAATACTTTATAGAAAAGTATAGCAAATTTTCAATGTGAATGTTTAAAAAATTTTCTAATAAACCATTTATAATCTAACACACATAAAAGTATGGAAATAGATAAATGATTTTAAATTTTTCTTTTAAATTATTAATGAACAACTAGATGTTCTATACAATTTCACATACATATTCTAAACTTTTCTATTTCTTTATTCATTCAATAATTTTGCGCATTTATTGTTAATTTATATATAGAAAATATTATTGTTAGAAAATGATAACTTTCCCTTTGTAACACTTTCAATTCATTATTAATACTGAGTAATAACTATTGCTTCTCTAAAGAACCATGATAATATGTTTGATTTTGCAATTAATGTTAATTTACCAGTTCTTTTAACTTCCTCAGCATACTCTATTTTAGATTTTTTCAAGTTTATATTTATGTCATCTTCTAAATGCTTCATTTTGATTTTTAATTCATTAACTTTTTCAAGAACTGCTTTCCTTCTGTAATATGCTGCTTTTTTTCATCTAAATATAATTAATGCTTCTTCCTAGCACCAGAAGCAAAACTAAGTAGGTTCACTTCATTTACTATCAAATTGTGAGCACTACATCTGGTTCTTACTGAACTAGGCCTTTATTTTAATTAACAGATAGGAATACAACAATCTAATATCGATCATGCTGCCACCTAGAGCTAATAGTCAATTTTTTGGACAATTTCATCAGAAAATTTTAAAACAAAAAACTTCAAAATGTATAATTTTATTTAGTAACAAAAAATAAATGTATTAAAGTAAATTTTCCACAATTTTTCTAAGAATCAAGTCAAAATTCCAGGAGTTACAAGGGCCCTTAAAAAGTATTTTCAAATTCCAGGAGTTGTATGAACCCTGATAGACTAGTACAGGGCTTCTTAAACTTTTGTAATTCGTGACCCCATTTATGATTGCTAGTTTCTTGACTGACCCCATACAAATATAAAAGAAAAATAAATTAATATTTTTTGATGATTATTTATTAGGTAATATACATATAAAAATATAAAAGTTTAGAATTCGCTTTTGAAACATACCTTTTTGGAGCAATAATTTAATACTATACATACCTGGTTGTTGTGTCCTACAGGAACAATTATGTAGTTGTAGATAATTATTATAAAAACTTGTGAAATATTTAAAACTATTTATTAAAAACACAATAATAAACTTAAAATCTTAAAATAAATCGTTAAATGCCTTAGCAACTTGTATTTTCTTAACAATACTACTTTCACTGATAAAAAAATAAATTCAATTAACTGGCTGGTAGTAGATCCAACAATATACGAGTATAAATGGAAAAATTTTTTTAAACTGACAAATTCAGAATAACATGCACTTCGTTCACAATCAAACAATGGCTAAATGAGAATAAAACGAAATGTTTATATAGTTTCTTCAGCAATAATACCTAGAAATTTTGTTGATAATATTTCTCAGGATCATTTCGGTTTCGATTTCAGGATCATTTCGGTTTTTCGGTTTGTACCTGCATTTCTATTAAGAGTATTATAATACTCTTAATAGAAATGCAGGTACAAACAATCTTTCCGAACTAGAAGATTTTATGATATATTTATCTACGATAATTGTTATTTTATCTTTATAACAATAATTTTACAAGTTAAAAAACATTTTCTGTTAAATTGTATGTTTATCTCTCGAGACCCCAGAATTTTGCTACAGCGACCCTCAAATGGGGTCGCGACCCATAGTTTAAGAAGCCCTGGACTAGTATCTAACTTTTCAAGTAAATAAAATAATAATGTATCAGTATGTGTCACAAGATATTGCATGTTATTCCTTTCTAATCTTGTATTACAGAAAAAAAAGTGAATTCTTATGCATGACTTAAACAAAGAGAAAAGTGAGTCTTAAAAATATTTAGAACTAATAATTCAGAGGCATAACTCAAGAAAAAAAAATCAGGCTAAAAGAATCAGAAACTAGGGTTTCATTTGGTAAAGTACAAAATTTTTGAAAAATTGTCTACTTTTATACTTATGAGATGGAAGATTATTCCTGAGCACTTGTTTGTTGCATTCTTGGTCACCATTGAAGAAGTAATTTACATGAAATTCATAACAAATAAAGAAAGGGTTACTTTATATATATATATTTATCCAATGGCAGGCACACAAGGCTGACTGAACCCTATGCCACAACAAGGCCAGAAATTACTACTCATTTATTGTTACCCAGCGAACCAAGTCATGGAGGCGAGTAGCATTACCTGCGCCATACCACCACAAACTCGTTTATAGGGCGGGCCACATTCATACAACATCACAGAAGAAAGGACAGAGAGAACAGAGAAGGAAAGAAACATCCATGCCCGAACCCGGGACAGACAACTCAGGAGTCAGGAACGCTAACCACTCAGGCAATTGGTCGGCATATATATATACAATGTATAATTGTAAACATGAAAATGGCACATTTTCTGACAAAAATATATTATTAGCATCTAGAACACTGTGTAGAAGTTCATTCCCTATTAAAAAGTAAGAGTAATAAAACGATTACAATTGAATATTATAGTAATCAACTGGTCTGTGTTTTTCAGAAAGAAAAAGTAGAAGAAATATTACATCTTTTATTGGCTAAGGAATGCAACACAAGGTATACCCTATTCTAATAACATTTATCTGCAGTATATAAACTTTTTCCCCACTAGTTTTTCAGTCAAATTTTTAATTTTTAGACATTGCTTGCTTATATAATTAGAGCAAACAATTTATGACTAGAAGTTTGTTACAGTTATTCAACTATAACAAATAATTATATATTTTTCAACAATGAAAGTTAATTTATAGTTTTTGAACAAAAGAATACCCCCCTTTTTTTACATACATGGAATATGAAAATTACTTTATACATAGCCTAGAGATACACATTTTATTACAGAAATTAATTATTCGATAAAAGCAGTTTTTACATTTTCAATCAAAACATTAGAAACTTATCAATAACATAATAGATATAGTTAAGCTTTAATTACAAAGTTTACTTAACCAGCTCAAAGTTTGGAATTAATAATGTAGAAATGTGTTTTCCAATACAATCACCAAAAAACAAACAAACAAAAAAAAAAAAAATTTGCTATTTTAGAGTTTCTCAAATATTTTTTTAAAATAGCAATGTATAATTTGAACTGTAATATATGAAAAATTTATGCATAAAAATTTTAAAGATTCTAAAATTCTATACACCTTTATAAGATTCCTGTACAGTACACTCCTTTCTTAAAAACTACATAAGCATAAATGGTTCATTTTGAAAAGGCTTTATTTTCTTTAAAAAATATTACACATGTATATATGAAAGATATACAAAAAGAACCACAAACTCTCATCAAGTTTATTCACCATCTACAAATATTTATTGTCTCTTTGGTGACAAGGCACATGATAAACTCATTCCATATTTTGAAGCTAATGACTGGAGTTGTTAAATTGCCCATAACACAAAATGTTTTTACATAGTTGTTCTTTTCCATACTTTCTTCTGGACACAAAAAAGTTTTTCTTGACTTAAACCCACATTACTAACAGCACTAAGTAACCTTATACTTCCTCGCCCAATCAGAAAGAATCATTTATACTAAGCCTATATATAGAAAAATAGAATAATATGAAAACAATTCTTTAATTTACAATATATATCTACTGCAAGATGTAGTTCTGAATTATCCAAATTTTTATTTAATTGTTCTATAAATGTTAGTATATAAGCAAATTTTAAAAATGGAATATATACAGGGCAAATACTTTTTAAGTTAAGTACCTTTTTAAATTTTTTTTTCATGTGGTTTTAATGAAGAGGAAGGAGAATGTAAATGGATTTGTCTTTTATTTAAATATTTTAAATTCATTGTCATTTTACATAAAAATTTTTTTATTTACTAACAGTAAATAAACATTACAAAAAAAAACATTTTTAAAAAAGTGGTACAAATTATAAACGTTTCTGAATTATAGTAATCTTGATCCTTATGTAAGAGAAGTAATTAAAAATACTATATGAAAAACATAAATGAAATTTGATTCAATTTAAATGTAGTTAAAAATACATTTTTAGAATATTTTAAATTTAAAAAAATCATTATTTTACACGATTCATTTACATTCATGGATACCAGAATAATCATGAGTTCATTTTTCAGAAATTTTCAGACAGTGTACATTTTTGCAAATCACAACTTGATACTTTTAACTTTATGGTGCTATAGAGCCAATGAAACAGTAAAATTAGAGACAACAGTTTAAAAATATAAAAAAACATTGAATTTAATAAAATTTAACAATGAGTGATAACATTTTAGGATTAAAGGCAAAAGAACACAAGGAACAGATTTTTTATCTTTTATTTCATTCATAGATTCTAGTTTCAGCTTTTTTCCTTAGATTTTTATCGAATAAATTTTAAGAACTTTTTTTATTGAATAGAATGAAAATAATTGTTCTCCTTTGAACAAATTACAATTCATTTTTCCCTCATTATATTGTTTACAATATTTTCTATTTCAGTTCAAGCTTTTGTTTCAATTTTCATTTCAATCAATAATTATGAATATTAAAATCACTTGTTAGAAAACTCCTTCTAAAATATAAAAAAATATTTTTTCCTATTGTTGACCATATAAGATTTCTTTCAAATATAGAAATGCAGTAACTTTATACACTTAAATGCCAAATATATATCTTTTGTTGTATTTTTCATTTAGAAGTAAAGAGAGCATTAATAAACAAATTACAATTTTCTTATCATTTTTAACAATTGACTTTGATATTCTCCAATTTGTCACAACCAATAAAAACAATATTTGACAATTTTTACTTAATTTTTTTTAGAATTAATATATAACTATGTGGGAAGAGATTATTTAAGTATTAAAATTCTATATTTAAGATTGCAATAAAAATTTATTCTAAAATTCTGATACCTTTATAATGAATTTGGTTGCAAAGTAATTGTGCTGGCCAGTGAAATACAATCATATTGATTGCAATGAATTTCTTTAATATTTTTAAATTTAATTTCTATAAAATTAAATTATTACTTCTGTTAATTACTTTTATAGTTGTTCAATTTGAAACTCAAATTTACATCACAAGTAAGAGAAATTTTTTTAACTCACTATGATTATGATATTTTTGGCAGTTGGGCAGAAAATGGTCTGCTTTACATAGAAATGCTTCCTTAAAATGTTTTGATTATCACTTACAGCATTAAAACAATCTTAATGTCTACAATTTGATTAACATTTTAAATAAAGCAAGTTCTCTTTGAAGATAAAATGCAACATCTGTTTTCTTTGGAAAAATATTCATTGCACTAATTCATAAAAGTATATTTTACAACATTTTACTTAGTGAATCTCAATTCTAAAATTGGTTGAATTTTTATTATGTTTGTAATAAATTTAGATAAAAAACAAATATAGAATGAAATGCCAATATTAAAATAATCTAGTAATAATTAAATTGGCATGTTTCTTAATAATGATATTTATTGGCTAAAATTTATGTTTTACAGTTATCGGATTGAGAATGTTCACACGATTTTATAACACTTAAAGAAAATTTTCATAGAGTTATTTATTTAGTTTGACTTTTAAAATAAATTGAATATAAATTTGAAGCAAGAATAACATGTGAAGAAAACCTAGAAAAGTAGTTAAAACAAACTCAGTGAGTCTCACCTGAGTCACTACTAGTCTGCACTTCTTTAGAAGAAAGTTCTTTTTCTTTTTCCTTCATGTGTTCAAGATGTTTTATTTTTGCCTGCAGTTTTTGAAGTGCTTTAAGAATGCCTAGCAGAAATATAAATTAAGATAACTAAAATTGGTGGACAGCTAAGAAAAATCCATCCACAATAACAAATTAGTAAATATCTTATAAATGCATAAAACTAAAATGATTTCCACTAAATAAATCAAAACAATTCAAACTGCAGTTCTCAAATTAAAATTTTCTGAACCTTTTATATTGAAAAATGCATTTCATTCTTTAATACTCTAAATTTATGTAACTAAAAAAGTCCAGAAGAAAATTACACCACATTCATACTAAATTTCTTAACTTTTATATATTTTATTTTCAATAATGTAATCAAATGATAGCTAAAAATTTAAATTATAGGAGGACATTTGAGTTTGAAAAATTTTGAAATTATAATATAAAATAAAATTAATCACACACATCAATACATAATCACAGAAGTTTATTTAGATAACCCATACATAATTTCATTTTTGAACTTGAAACAAGCAGTTTACAGAGATCTGGTAAATAAAAAATAAAAAAAACTTTTTTCAAAATTTTCTTGACATAAAATCTTAATAGTTTACTCTTTATGTTTTGGCAGATAAGAAATTACATTGAATCACTCAAAGACATCACAAAACTTTAAATAAAACAGGAAAATTATGATATTCATGTGGATTCACATGATGTTTGCAATATGCATAACTTATTTACAGTAGAGAAAAACCTATCACTTGGGCTTTTACACTTTATAATACAAAATATATAATATTACAATTTAGATTTGCAAAATTGTAATATAAATTATAAAAAACATAAATATAAACAAAGCTATATTAGGAAGTTTTTTTTTTTTTATCTAAAATATAATTTGATTTTAAATAAGGTACCCAAATGGTTTGTTTTCTATAGATGACTAAAAATGCTTGATAGAAAATACATTATAAGTATTTTTCTTAATACAAAACTTATTTTTTACATTTTATATGATTCACTTTACATCTTGCATAAATCAATAAATGTACAACTACATTTTGATAAAAATACAAGTATATCTATATTAAATTGATAAATTCAGTAATAGTATGATGTTTAAATGAATAAACAGAGATATTATAAGATCATTTAAGTATATAAAAGTAGAAAAGCACTATTTCTATCCTCGGGTTTTATCCAGTCACCTTAAAAGTCATTTAACATTTTAAAAGAACAATTAGTAACAGCTGAAATATCACTTAATATACAAGGAAAAATGAGTAAATTTAGCATTTAATTTCCAAAAAGCTTTGCTTAATTTTTGATGTAAATTTGAAGAATGTTTATTATTGTTAGTTTATAAAAACAGACAAAACCAAATAATTTCTTATTTCATACACTGTTACAAATAAAAATTATGAAATATGAGCTAACTTCTTAAAAAAAATAAAATTTTTAAATTATAAAAATATTAAACCAGCTAATTAATTTTTATAAGCATTTTAAAATTTGAAGTTTTAGTTTATCTTCTTTAACAGCCTTAAGCAAGGAAGGTAAAATTTTAAACACTGATCCAATGAATAATCAAATGCACTAAAATATATAGTGAATTTTTGACAAGTTAAAAAATACACAATTTATTCAGAAACAATTCCTCAGAATTCTCTAACCCTAATGAATTTGTGCTAAGCATGTTTTCAGTTACTTTTTTGTATAGCAAACAGAAGGCTTATGATTTTATTTAAATCATGATTTATATGATATAAAAATATTCTAAACTAAGAATACAAACAAGTTCTTAGTAATGTAAAAGATAAAACTTCATGTATCTAAATAAACAAAATGATAAGACCCAATAAGAACACAAAAGAAAAAACTGATAATTGCCAGCTGGAAAACTCATTGATAGAAAAAATAGATAATTATAAAATAAAACTGAAGGTACTATTAAAAGCTACCAACTCATAATAAAAATTTATTAGTTGCATTAAACACAAAATGATTAAATTTAATTATGTATTATAATTAGAAAATTAACTAAAAACTAGAAAATTTAAAAAGATTTTATTCAATTATGATAATAGAACTTAAGCAACACAACTGGAAAATTTAATATTAATTTAGAGACACTGAAATCACAGCAAAAATATTTTTATAGGCATAAAGACCAATATTTCATAATATACCAATTATTTAAACATGAATTAATAGAATATATTTCAAAAGATAATTTTAAACATTGCTCTGTTAACAAATTAATTCAATGTACTTTACAATTTTCTCTCTATAAAAATAAAAAAAAAACAATAGACAAGAATACACAGAAATCAAATGAATGGGTACCTTATTTAAGGTTTCAATTTTCAAAAACTAGTCTCTTGGTATACAGCTTTTAAAAAAGAATAAGTATACAAAACAGAACTCTTGAATATAAGGCTAAAACTTCTAAATAAATTACCACAGCATATTTTCAAGAGTTCACAATCATAGAAACAATATTTTAGATAACGTGATTTGTTGACTGTTTAAAACCGTCTACAATTGTATTCATAACTAGCAATTTTTTAAATTTACCTAGATGATACCTAGATGAGTTAATTCAATAAATCAGTGTATACAAGCTTTATACAAATGTTTCATTTGTTAATATTTCAATCAAATGTACATCTTAAAAATTTTCTAATTAAATTTACATTTTTATAATAACAAAGGTTAGCAAATCCTGTCATCTGCAATTTATCAAGCATGTATATAGTTCCTACTTAATCCCTGCATTGAAATATTTCAACCAAATACTTCAAATTTCGCTTTAGCATGTGTAAGGATATGGGATTTGAGATTAGTTGACTGGGCAAACTTCTTGTTACATTCATCAAAAGGACACACATAAGGTCTATCACCAGTGTGAATACGCACATGAGTACGAAGATTAAAATCCAAGGAGAATCTTTTCCCACATCCTTCAAATGTACACTGGAAAGGCTTTTCTCCAGTATGGACTAATTGGTGGCGTTTCAGTTTTGAGCTTTCTACAAATGCTTTGCCACACTCCGCACACACATGTACTCTAGGACCATGGGTATGTAAATGCTTTCTCATAGCAGAATTATCCCGAAACATTTTATTACATCCCTTGTGAGGGCAAGCTATTGTCCGTGCAATATCGTCATTTTGTTTACGAGGTTTCATTTTGGCGAACTCGGCTAGCTGTTTTGGGTCACTTAAATCTACTCCAGGTATACCACCAGGAAGAGGTTTTTTACCAGTCATATATTCAGTATAATCAGGATCTGGCTCTGGATTTGTAGAGTCATCGACAGATATTCCTTTCTTATCATCATCACTTCCAGAGGCCCACACAGTTACAGAGAACTCACCTTCTAGAGTTTTAATTTGCACTTGCTTGCGATCCCACTTCCTAGCGGCACGTTTATTTTCAGTCAGTTGATCTCCAGTCAATTTACCTTTACCACTAATTTTTTTAGTCTTCCTCCCTCTTTTATTCATGGGTCCAGCACTGGTGTCTAATATAACATCACTCGCAGACACAGGTATCTGTTCATATGCGGACAAACCTTCGGATTCTGAGTCAGCACCAACGATTTCCTCTTGAGGTTGAAGAATTATACCCTGGCTGGTAGCATCCAGTAAAGGCTGCAATGATATTAACGGCTGTTCTTCGTGGACTTCCTCTGTGGTACTTACTGTTTCAACTGGCATACCTACTAGGATATCAGCGATTTCAACTTCACGAGTGTCCGAAACGACAACTTCGGACGCGATATCAGTGGATCCCAAGTTATTCATGTTCATATTTACATTAGAACAGGGCACTAGTCCTAAGAGAGTAAAGAAAGTTTAAAAAAGTTGTTAAAAGTCTTTCAGAAAACCTAAATTGAGATAAACTGCAAATTTGAGCACAGAAGACAGAAATATGACTGAGGAATCAGAGTCAATAAAGTCTCTGGTTTTACATTAAATCATACGTACGTTCACCTTTAGAAACTTCAAAGCCAGGTACACCGTTGAACACATAGAGTCCGTTGTTGAAATCCATTTCAGCTAATTTCACCTAAAATTTTAGTTAATATTAATTATTTAAAAATTTGAAATCGCAATCTCGTTCTTTCTAACATACTACTATTGGACAAAGATAGCAACAATTCACCACCATTTTCTTTTTCACACCGTTGCCAAACCAACTTGATAATTTGATAAAAGATGTCAAGTGATAATTATACAGCTATTTAATAACTGTTATCCGTATAGAAGCTAGTTCCATTAAATCCTGCGTTCTTACCAATCGTAAAGAATTTTTTGTTTTTTAAGGATTAATCAAAAGCGTGTTTAATTGAACATTAACAGTAACATAAGAAGATATTTCTAGATGGTAATACGAGTTGCATAAAAATTCAAATATTATTTTAATTGCTCTACTTAATTTCATCCTGAAATTGAACTTAAGGCAACTAAATATTATTAAAAAAAAAAGAATCATATTATATTTTTCTTTTAAATTTTTTGTGAGCTTTTTTATGGCATATATACTTGAAATTTTCTGCATGTTCCAAACTTAATTGTTTAAAGATTTATCTCATCTTGTTATTGATAGCAAAAGATCACATGATTTTTACCTATTTCTACCAGCTCTACTTTTTTAAACAAAAAATTAAGTATATATAAACCTATCCAAAACTATAGTTTTGAATAGGTTTACGAAGATATGATTAACGTTGACAATTATGAAACTCTGATTAACGTTGTGAAGCTCTAGTTAACATGTGCACGCCAACCAATTGTTGTCGAATAGGTTATATCCTGTTCGCACTGCACTTTTAAACGTGTTTATATCTTAATCGAACTTTTTGCGGTAGCAAAATATTATTTAAGCATAAGACTGAATTGATTTATCTTAAATCATTTTGGAGAACTGATTTAAATACATTTTTAATTAATTTAGGACCATTTTATTTTAGGCTTTTGTCAGTGTTTGTTGAAATATCTTAAGCCAATCAAAATAAATATAAGAAAAGCAAAATTTGAGAAAATAATGAAACAGTATTATTCACTTAAACATTAACTTTAGTTAAAAGCATAAAAGTTATTTTATATTTGAAAAGAAATAGATTTTTCAACTTCATTCTTTAGTCTCATATTCAGTTGAAACATTGTAACCTTAATTAACATCATTCTGGTCAGGAAATGTTTAAAAAACTTATTCATTCACCTATAAAAGAATTAAAATACTAATATTAATAATTAATAAATAAGCTTAAGAACGAAACATATATGAACCAATCAAGTGAAGGCAGTGGAATGCTACTGATATTTAAATTAAACCAGATTTAATTTATAGATTAAAAAAAATGCAATGCGAACGTGCCATTATTGTGATAAATTTCTAATAGCTTAATTTTATTGGCCTAATCCACTAAACACATCTTACCAAGATCAAATGATAAAGACTGATAATTGAATTGTGACTTCTTTTAACCTACAGTGATTGAACAATGGACCACAGTGATTGGAAGCTTTAAACGTACATATTGATACTCTCAACAAGATTGTCTTCGGTAGGATCAGATATTGAGTCCTGAATGGTAACCTAACAATGATGCTATTCACCACCTTCTAAATAGTAAAACATGTTATTATTCCTTAAGTAATAAGTGTGTTTGTGTTAACTATAGGCTGTTCGAATGCATGTTTGTGTTGATTTGTTTTCTTTTTTTTATTAATTTTGTAAGATGTCCATGATTATCGTGATACTCAATTTCGTTAATAATCAGGAATTTACATCATTTTTCAAAGACTTAAGTAGTGAAATTAATTTCATACATATTATTTAAAAAATTTCACGCATTCAGCTGAATCATTATTGTCAAATGTTTTATACAATTTTCGCTATTCTTTCGTGATAACTCAAAATTTAGAGAACTTTTCACTATCTATCAATAGTTTAAAAAAGTACTAAAACTATTTAGAAAAATGCATGTACTTGAATAGTATCAGGCATGAATAAATTGATGTAATGAAAAAATACCGAACATTATAGTTATGATATATATGGATAATCATGTGTTATGCGTATAGGAAAAACTAAAGAGAAACTGCAAAATAAATAAAAGAATTAAGCTAATAGGTAAACAGAAGATAAAAAAATGCCATTATAATGTTATGACCCCCTTCTTATAACTATTACAGAAATGAGACAATACAACCTATAAACCCTTAATGTCAGAACATTTGTCTTTAATGTGGATAACCATGCGGTAACTATTTTAAGTATATTTTACATTTTTAAGTACAATCGTTTTAAAGTACTTTTTGCTTTTAGGAAAAATAAACAATTGCTACATCAAAAACATTACAAATAGGATCCCTGAGCTTGAAATATAGCTTGCGAACTTATCATGTAACTGTCACCCATTAATAATCTGTGTCACAAAAATGCAAACACACTTTAAACTGACATCGAAATTATTTATTATTCTAAAAGGTTACATTTCTAGAAATGGAAAACTTAAAGCCCAATTTGAAAATTAAATGTCTCTTCTCATAGCAGAATAATTAACTTGAATTGCTTAAATGTGTCAGAATAATAATTTATAAGAAAATAATAGTTACGTAATTAAATAATTCTCTAGAAATGCTATATTTATTTTACATTTGACAACAAATGTTGTTTCGTTAGTACATTAATGTCAGCATTTAACGTCGATAGTGATTATGTTTCATGGATAGAAAAATCTCTTTAATGTAATACATTAAACATTTTTTTTAAAAAAAATCTTTAAATCGTCCTTAAACTAATTGAAATTTAACTTTTGTCCTTTTCTATTCTATTGTCAACGCAAGAATGGTTTGTTAGCTTATCGTTTTGGTATTCCCCAAATGAGTCATGTATTTGCGCGAAATGTACTTCGACAAATTTTTGGTTTCGAATTAAACCAATCAATGTGACTAGGTCATCATCCAAAATGGATGTCATGTTTCTCAAGTAGTTTGACGGTGGTTAAATAAATGACTTGTATCAACGTGAACATGGTTTGATATAATTTGATATGGTTCGTGGGATCATAGTTTGACGTTCGTGAATCATTCAGTGTTTCCTGAAAGTTCCTTTGGATTTGAAGTTGAACGAGTCGAGGTTACCGATTCATAACGCCCAAAATAGGCGAAACCATGTGGCCATGGTTAAATCGTTTTTGTCAACATGTGCCTGGTTTGAATTAGTTACAAATAGCTTGGAGAGATACTATAGTTATGGCATCGCGTATCAATCAATGTTTTTCAGTAATAATCTGAATAATTTCTAATCGAACAAGCTGAATCAGCTGATTCAACAACAAAACTGAACGGCAATTGTTCAAAGTCAATATGCTGTAATTAAATGGCTGTGTAAACGTGCAATTTTCCAATTATTCAATTATAAACAGAATAACGTAATAAACGGATGTAGATATTAGCCTTAAGAAAACGGAAAAAATAATTAAAACCCTTTTTTTTAAAGCAATCCTTCTAATATTCGTTCACATGTTACCAATACATCACACTAAATTTATGTATAATTAATCTGTTCAGAGCCTTTTAAAACCGAGCTGGTAATCGAACGATTAGTGCTCTGGTTTAATTTGTGGTTCAAATCCTACCCTGGACATTGAGATTTGCAGCGGTTCAGAATCAACTTGAAACCGTAGGTAAAGGTCTAATTAGCCACCTTAAGCCAAAATTGATTGTTGAGAGAGAAAGTATCATCTGCTTTTTAAATCTATATTAATCTAATCCTCTTGTACAGTTTTTTGTATTATTTAGAAATATGGAAATTGTATAACTTTAAACCAACATAAGCTCCTATTAAATCGTAACCGTTTTAAAAGTTGTATTAAAAATCTATGAAAATATTGTAATTAGGGAATATCATGGTGGACACGTTCAGTGACAGTTTTACTGCTACCTTGACCACGTACTTCAAAGTGAAAGGTGCCAAGTGCGTTTCCACCTATACACACTTAGCGGTAGCCCCGAACTGTATCTTTAGGTTAATGAGTTTGGACTCATCACCAAATGCTTCGTAATTTTGGACCACTTTGGACATCGCATATTAATATGGACACGTCCCCAACCCACGGAGCTCCAGCAACCCAGAGACGGAGAGTACGGCGTGGTCACTCTCCCAACCACTGTCCTCGGCAAATGATGCTTCACTCTGCTGATCTTTATGAGAAGCGGCGTGAAGCCACCCCTTGTGATACATAAATGCAAGCCATGAGAAATATGCTCGCAGAAGGATAAGATGCGATGGATGCTTCAAATACCTTACCATGTCATTCTGCTGTTATAGATTGCGATACATCAGATACGTGGTGTCAAATAGCACAATTATTGGAGAAGGGAAAACATATAGCAAAAGTACAATTTATTTAAAAATGAGTTATAAATCTATTAAATATAAATCATGATTGCATGAGTATATAATTATATATCTTAAAACATATTTTCTGTTTTTATAAAAGAAAATAGCTGTATATTAAGCACGAAAGCTTTTTATAACCTTACTAGCCAAAATTATATGATTGATAGATTTGAGAATGGACTTAGGTTATGGGCCTAAGGTTGCATCTTCTACTGCATAAGCTACCTTTTATGAAGACTTTTCATAGGTAATTGACCATATTCACACGTCACAAGGAAGGAAACCTCCCAAGCACCCACTTCGAATAAACGTACGCGCAGAATTCATGTTCCATTGTTCACCAGTGCCTGGAAATGAACCCAGGATCTTCATTTTAAAGAAGTGTGTCTTATTATAAAGCCATGGTGAGCTCTTGAGATTAATAAGTTCATCTGATTGAAAAAATAAATGCAGGGTAAAATGTAAATGTAATATTTGAAGTTTAATATTAGATACACTGTAAAAAAAAACAGAAAAAATACAGTAAAAATCACTGTTATTTAAATAGCTATCATAGGAACACTAATGATTACAGTAAATTTTACTGTAAAATTCAGCCGCAGAAAATCGTTTGCTACTGAGCATGCGCATTGAATTGGCGAAATAAAAGTTTCTTCTGTTCTTGTGACAAATGAATCAAATTAATTTCGCCATTTATTTTTTGCTCTTGTTTTCGCTTAGTGAAGTTGGTGATATTTTTAGAATAATTATTCTTTTAGTTGAAGTTCTATTGAAATTTAACCACCAAATATAAGGTAACGTATACTTTTCATATTGATTATTATGCAAGTTGTTAGCTAACTTTGATATATATAAATTCTTTTAAATTTGACTGAACATTTCAAAAAAATCTAAGCTGAATTTACAAACGATCATATTTACTAGTATTAATTTAGTGTCAATATTTTTTACTTACTTTTTATTAATATTTAAAATATTTTATAGTAGTTTGGTAACATAATTGATTAGTATATTAATTATCAATTTTTTAATGAAATTAGAATTGTATTTAAGTGCTTCCATTGTTATAAAATTGCTTAGCTATATTTCTTTCGAAATTAAAATTGAATAATCATCTATTGTTATATTCTTTTAGATATATATTATTAAATATATTAACGGAATTTCTATTTTATTTCGTTGTGGAAAATTCCTGATTTTTCTGTCATTGTAAAATGATATAATTTATTGTATATTAACTAAATATAATTTTTATATTTTTAATAATTTTTTGATTAGAATTTTATTAAAAAATGTTTATTTTTTAATACAGATTGTTAAATTGCATTCTAATTTTTATCATTAATTCAATTCCATTTTGTAACATGCATTAAAATAATAATTTTTTTAGGCATAAATGTTTGTAAATTCTTTCAATAAAATAATATTACAATTAATGATATTTATTAGAATAAATGGTCTTGGGTTTAGAATTTGCATGAAATGTAAAAATGTATTTCAATGGAAAATGTAATGTTTTTTTAAATTATTTATTTTTTAAAATCATTATTTTATAGCAAATATATAAGAAACATTTTTAAATACATATTAAGAAGTACTATTCAAATTAAGGTGATTTATTTAGAAAATGTAAAGTTTATTATTTTATAACCATGATTAATTTTTTAAATTTATATTTCTAATTAGAACATTAATTAAAAATCTGTTTGGGAAATCTTGTTGGTAGTTTGATATTTATAAAACAAAATTTCTGGCAACACATTTTTTTTGAAAAAAATTATATTATTACTGCAAATTTAACTTTATTTTATTAAAACATTGCAAAATTTGTAGTGCTATTTATGATTTATTTACATGTTAGTGAAGAAATCTGAAATTCATAAAAATAAAAGCTAATTTAAAATTATAATTAAGAAACAAATACATGAGTGAAAACTTTGTAATTTGTTCTTGCTTAACATATTTAAAACATATTGTGCTCAAGATTTTTCTAATACTACTGTGCACATTAAATACTACCTTCCAATATAGTCACACTTTTTAAAAAAATTTTTAAATATACCTATGTTTAGAGAAAATAAGTATTTATGAAGAAAATGCTTGATTTGTAAAGGAAGTTTTAAAAATAGAATAATCACAAATAACTTTTAGTAGTAAGACTATTTAGAGTAAAGCCTCTTCTTACCGACTTCAGCCATATTTGAAAGATAGAATAGGTATTGAGAGACAGAGAGTGTTTTTATAAGCACGTGCATTTTTAAAAGTTTTCTATTTATCCTTCATTGTGATGTCCGACAAAAGGCCAAAATGCAGTGTGTTCTTTGATGTTATGATTGAAGAGGCTGTAAAATTAATATGAGACTTCTCCATTTCAAAGAAAAGATATTAACACACCTAGTGATATTTCCACATTAAAAAAAGATGGCCTTGCTAATTTTTAAAGCAAAGCATTTTGGACCATTTTAAGTGTTTAACTGCTGTAGATTTAAATGAAAGACTTAAGTTTGCATCAGCTAACAAAATTAAAAAAATTGTTAATTTCTTAAAAACTTCTCCTCCTGGAGGTTGTAATATACAATTTTCAACCATTAAGGAATTGGATGGAAAAGAGGATATTGGAGCGTTTATTATTCTTCTATCAGAGAAGACTTGAAAAAAATATTTAGAAGTACTGCAGTAAAGTACTCAAAATTTTATTTTAAAAAAATTACTGCTTAGTAAATTATAAATAAGAAATTTAGAAATGAATATAAAAGTTTCATAAATAAATTAATCAGTAATTTGTTTATTGTTTTTAGATTTCCGCATCTTCTCAGGATGCAAAAGATATTACAGGCTTACCTTGCACACCATGTCTATTAATTTATGGTATGTATTATTTATATATTTCATAAGGTTTGAAGTGTTTTAATTCAAAAGCAAAATTTTGTTGTTACATTTATTGACCTCATCAAAAATTGTTTAATCTGCTTACATTCTATTTAAAATAAATCATATGAATATATAAAGTTCTAAGAAAATCTAAATAAATTGTTTTAGTTAAATATATCTTTTTTGATACAACTTCAATTGTATTCTTTATTTATCTTAAGTACGTATATAATGACGTAAATATGCAGACTTAATGAACAGCAAATTATTTTTTTATATTTCCTAATTTTGCATTATTTCATGTAATTTTTTATTGAAATTAAAGTTTTCTTAGCGGGAAATACAACTTTGATCTCACTCTAAGACAACTTAGATTTCACTTTTGAGGTAACTATTTACGAATTAAATAAATTCAGTTTTAAGCAAATGTTTTATAAAATGTTATTTCATAAATTATTGTTACTTTGACACATTATAGCATTTTAATTTTTCTGTTTATTTTCGATGGAAATGTTTTTAAATTGTATATATATGCATGTAAAAGAAATGTTTCCATATTCTCTACAAAATTAATTTTTTTTAAGTTAAAATCGGTTTTTGTATGTTATCGTTAAAATGTGGGCATAAAGTTCATATTTCGCACTTTATTTCTAAAAATTTGTAATTCACAATTGGAAGTGTTATAATTTGCTTTTCAGAGGATATAATTTTCGATAACATGAATGAATCCTTATAAAACCAATTCTATATTCTCTTTTAATTAAATCAATTACAAATTAGTTTTTTGAGATAGAAAACATCAGTTAGAATGATTTAATTGAAGTAAAGATTTTATCATTTTCAGAAAAAGTGAGACCTTCATTACCAAAAATTCTTATCATGAAATTGCTAAATTCCCTTGAAATAATTTTTATCATCAAAATGTTTGTGATTGCATAAATGTAACAACCACTTGTTAACTATTAAGAGAAGTATATTTTAATATAAAACAATAAAAATTTCTAAATATTTTATTGAACTATTAAACAACTTTTCCTCTGAAATATTCAGCTCTTGAAATTTCAAATTAGTTATTCATGTGTCTATTTTTTCGTTTTTCAGGTGCTTGCTTGTTCAACTTTAATCCCTCGCGATGAACGAAATCTAAAAAATATGTCAAGGAAGGAATCCAACGTGTTTTTGTCACTTTTAAATACTTTATAAAACTTTAAATGGCTATAATTATTAAAATGTAAATAAAAAAATTCTTTACAATTATTTGTGTATTGTCAACTATATTGCTTTTTTTCTCAGAATCTTTATTTGCTTACATTATAATAGAAAAAAATCAATTACTTTAAGCAATATCAAAAAGAAAACTTTTATTGTCTTTACAGTATAATTAAAATACTACATCAACTAATTCCCCTTTGGTATTTTTAGTAAAATAGAATGTTTTGTAAGGTTTCTTTTTATCCTAAATCTGCAGAATCACAGAGATATCAAAAATCAATTTTATGCTAAGCTTTGTATCTTATTCAATATAACTGCTATTTCTTAATTTTTTTTAAAAAATATGTAATAAAAATTTCAACCTTCTTAACTATTCAATTAAGTTACGATTTGATCCAAGATTTTGAGGTAAGAAAGTTAAACAATCTCGTCAGGTATTGAAAGTTAAACTATTGATCTCAAAATGTTCTGAAAAATGACATCTTCTGCAATATAACATTGTTATGTTTTTGTACTTTGCATATTATATAAAAAATTGCTTAATAATAGTCGGCGCATAATTAGCTAATGTGTTTTCAAAATTGATTTATACTCTACTGTTATCTTTACAAAACATGATGATAGCTGTAAATAGCTATTGCAGTAGGTTTTGTAGAATATGCAGCAAAATGCATGGTAAAATGTGCTATAAAAATAACAATAAAAAGTGCTGTAAAATAACAATAAAAAGTGCTGTAAAAATAACAATAAAAAGTGCTGTAAAAATTACAGTAAAAAGTGCTGTAAAAATTACAGTAAAAAGTGCTGTTAAAATTTCAGTAAAATGGGCTGTAAAAATTACAGTTAAAAGGGCTGTAAAATTACAGTGAAAACTGCTGTAAAAATTACAGTAAAAAGAACTGTAAAAGTTTTACGAATATGCTGTAAAATTTACAGCATATTCTACTGGCGCCCAAAACGCCAGCACATTTTGCTGTAAAATTACAGTGCTTTTTTTTAGAGTGTAGAAAAGTGTGAATGAGAAAGAGAACTATTAAAAATAGCTTTTATATGGTTAACAGTTTTAATTTGATAATGTTAAATATTTTACAAAAAATATATGAAAAAATTTAAAATATACATACTATTGTATAAAATTTAAATAAAAATTTATATTATATATACTATTGTAAATCTTGATTTAATTTTACATTAATTACCATAAATCTTATATACGGATATAATGTTATACATTCGTGTAAAATGATCACAGAGTGTTTTAATAATTTATCAAGTGACCATTGTTTCAATATAATAAGTATTTCTAAAAATTATGTTTTTATTAGTATCTAGTATCCTTTAGAGGTTGGAGACAGTTTATGATAACTTACTTTCCAAAAAATTTTTTTGAGTTATACATCAGAATTTTGTTTTTCAAAATAAAATTTTATTCCTCATCCTATATAAAATTAAAGCTTTCAACTCCATAGCTTTTGAACTACTTTTGTTTGATATGATTTTATAAACTCAAACACAAAAGTTTCCTTTTAGAGCAATTTTTATTGCATCGTTTGAAAGAAAATATTTCTTTTAAATCTCTTTTTATATCTGTAGATATCTTTTAAGAAAAAAGTAAGGCTATAAAAAAGATTCTTTGTAGGATTACTATGGTGTTAAAGGTTTTTGCATTGTTTTGACTTTATAAAAAATTATTGTGGATTTTTATTTATCCAGTAAATATTGATAACTGATATTGATTAAAAGATTTAATTAAAGATTGAAAAATTGTTTAAAACATAGTTTTACTTTTTTAACTACTGCTTCATAATATATAGCACAATAAAGGTAAATATAGCAGAGTCACAGGTCTACCTATTCGTATCTATTTATTTATTTATTTGTGTGTTTATAATATCATTTATAAAATGAATAAAATTTTGAACATTTTGCAATAATTTTATCATAAATTGTTTGGATATTAAACATGCAAAAAGTATTTATGCTCATGAAAATTATGCAAAATTCACTTTTTAAAAATTTAAATTTTGTGAAGGAATCCATTGATACTTCATCCATTATTTTAATTAATTCATTCAATGAAGGAAGAAGTGAGTTAAATAAGGAGTTGCCTTCCCGCGCTTTTTATTCAACTTTTAATTGGAGGGTGCTTAACACCAGGGGATGTATCTATGCAAGTTCTGACGTTTGCTAATGATAAAACCGTGGGTACCATAAGCAAAAAATATTTAATAGAAGTCTTTAAAGCTACAGAGAGGAGACCTAATCTGTGAGACTAGCTGTTAACCGAGACAAAATTAAGACAGGCCTGTTATTAAAAATGCTTACTCTCCAAGCTATATTTTAACTGAAAATTCTAAATTTGAAATGATTAAATAACTAATATATTTAGGATTGTTATCTAGCAATAGTGAGATATGATATCCTATTCGGCATAAAGTTATGTAAAATTGGGGCAAATAAAGTTTTTTTGATTAAATTATTTTCTGATGTCTATTTCTCTATCTTCTCAACAAAATAATAAAGGTGATGCACGTTGGTAGTTTACCCCTGGTAGGCGTGAAGGCCAGACCATTATGCTCAGCTAATGGCAGCAGGTGACGATCCAAGTCAGTCTTCTCCCTTCGGGTGCTCAGTCAGACAGAATCTGCACCCATGAGTTTCTATCTCTTGGAGACACGGAGGATCAGAAACTACAAACAGAATTATTATTCTGCAAGGCCTTCATTTCTCTTGTTTTCAGTTATACTTTGGAGGGTTGGATTTTGAAATGAAGAAGGAAAAGATTTTGAATTGATTTGAACGTAAAGTTTTGAAATATGTTTTTAGTGGAATTCAGGGAAATAGTACCTGCCATCGAAGACGGAGCACAGAATTATATCGAATGTTTAAAAAGAAAGATGTTGTTCACATTACACAAAAATAAACAACCTCAATTGGGTTGGGGATCTTGTGGAAGACAATTATATACTAAAAGAAAATATACTTTAAAATTGACCGAATAACGCAAGGAATAGAAGCAAATTTGAACTTTGATAGATAGATGCTGTGAAGAAACATGTTTAACTATCAAAATTGAGAATTGGAGGAGTTCGGATGCATGCCTAGCTGGTTAGAAATTTCTAGCGCACAGAAGACCTTGTCCCTTTCTGGAGTGCCAGGTTAAAAAGGATGAATTTTACACTGCTGGCCACCCAAATTTCAACACCAAGAATAACCACATATATCACAACAAAAATTATTTTGTAGATAACATGTTGACCAAGTATCAAATGATTAAATTTATAGACTTCTGTGAAGTATGGTTCCTGCCAAAATCAGTAGCCAGAGTAGACGCCATTTTTAGAGATTACCACTGCCACACGACTCAGCGTTTATTCAAAGAGACTCAGGATGTGTTCTTGGGGTATAGCAGACCAAACAGCAAGTAATCTGGGTCAGTCGTTGAGCACCCATGGACTACATGTTTTCTATTGGCAAAAGATCCGGAGAGTGAGCAGGCCAGGGATGCAATTCAATCTGGCGATTGATGGAGAAATCTTGGGAACTGCGTGCCACGTGTGGTAGCGCATTATACTGTTGAAATATGACTGTGGGCAAGCCATGAATGTAAGGAGGGACAACTGGCTCCAACATCTCAAAGATGTAGCACTGGCTGTTTAAAGTACCGGCAATGCGTACTAGAGGAGTGCCAAGTTATATTCAATAACTCCCCATACCATAATACCCGGTGCACATCCAATGTGGCGGTGCATAACGCAGTCGTTCAGCATTCTCTCTCCACGGTGTCTCCAGGCTCGAATGCGATCATCGTGGTGTTGCAGAACAGAAGCGTGACTCATCAGTAAAAAGACAATTTCACTCCATTCTACCGTCCACATCCTTCTTTCGCCGCACCATTGCCGGAGGACACGTTTGTGGTTCTGCGTCAAGGGTAGACGAAGCAATGGACGTCTTGCGGACTCTGCTGTAAACGGCATCGAATGGTGCGTGCAGACACTGGATGATGACTCAGAATGCGCTGTGATATGGTTCGTGATGTGGCTGAGCACAGAACACCGTCTCTGCCATGCACACAATTTGCCTGTCATCACGTGAAGTGGTGCACTGAGGTGGATGCAATCGAACACGTCAGTCTGTCGTACCTTCCTGCATCCAGCCATCACATATCCGCATTACAGTTGCTTGGTTTCGTCCAACACGACTACCGATTTCCCTGAAAGATAATCGACACAATTACGATAAACCGCTTTCCTTTCTCTGACGAACTCGGATAAATGATCAAAAAATGATTACTGTTTTCTACTAGGCATAATGGATAATTTTTTTGAAAAAAATCACAAGAACACAATTGTCCAACGTGAAATCGTCGAAATCTCCAAGCCTTAAATAGAGCTTTGAAGTGGAGCCACAGGTGAGTGTGATGTGCGTCTGCGTTGAAATTCTAATCATTTGCATATCTCACCGCCGCTAATGCATGCTGTAAATTGCATGTTATTTGCATGCTTCCTTCAGGGTGTTGCATTTACAGTGGCCAGCAGTGTACTTCATCGTCATTCCATGCGATTGATATAGAAAGAAAGTGGATCGAATTAAACTAGTAAGAAGTACTAGAAAAAAGTGTCTCCCCACGCTTTCGTCTTAAAAAGTTGATCTTTAAAGTTTCGCCATCCCTGCTCTAGACTTTCAGTAAGCTAAAGCTGGGGCTTTTCTTCTGTATTCTGCTGTAGAAAATGGAACATGTCTTGTTTCCACGTGTTCTTGAGACAGACAGATAGTAAGATTACTCTTCTAGAAATAAAAAATATTCTACGATGGTTTTCAAAATGAGTAAAAAACACATAGAAATCGGTGGAAATGATAGTTTTCAGATTCAAGGATGCTCTGATATTATATTCCTAGATAAAGAATTATGTATGTCCTGTATAAGAGCTAATATGCATAACACGTGATGTATATAAAATATAAAAAGATTTCGTGACAGTGATGCATATAACAATAATATATCACAATTTTAATCAGTGTGTCTCTGACACTGATACGGGCGTTTCTGTACACTTTTAAATTATTCGAGATATTTTCCTCAAAGGCGGCTTTTATGCCGATAAAGGCTTTCTTTAGAAAATTATGGAATTTATTTTTGCGACAATTCTATTACATATAAGACTAATAATATTATTTTTTGATTTTAACGCTAACAAATAATATGTGATATTTGAGGAATCATTTATCTTTATATTAACGAGTTATAGAATAAACAGATTATCTAGTATCGTGGTCGGCAAACTAATTAGTCAAGTATTATAATTGATTCAACGACTAAAACTTTTTTTGAGAATCTCTATAAACGTTTATTTTTTACCATTATTATGAGCTTGCATATATCCTTGGAAAGTTTGTGTAAATCAGATTTGTGTATTTATTTGCAATAACCTTTTGATTATGTGATGACCGCAATTTCTAACAGTAGCAACAAGCATATTTTAACAAAATAAATATTTATAAAATCAAAAGAAGAGAATATAGGAAATAAATTTTTACAATAAACTAAAACAACGTATCGAAACATTGGTTAAAAAATGTGGTCATTTTGGAATAGCTCCGTTATAATAAAAAGGGCTGTTGCCACATATCTTTAAATTATCGCATGATTTTCATATTCTTATCAATATGACGACTTAGTGATGAGAGTTCAATTTATTGTTCATGGTTGAAAATAATTGTTTGCATGAATATCGTCGCATTCTAACATCATTTGTGTATATTATGTTGCCCAAATTCATTTTTCATGAAAATTTACCAGTGCTATACATTTAATTTCAGATGCTAGGAAAAAAAAAAAAATTCAAATTAGTTTTTAGAGCTTTCAAAATTCTCGAAGCTAAAATACTGAAATTTTGAAACTACACTACTGGTCATTAAAATTGCTATACCAAGAAGGAATGCAAATAACAGAACGATATTAATTGGACACATACATTATAGTGGAAAGAACAAGTGATTAGATTTACAGGAAATTAGGATGTTTAGATCTTGAGAAATCAGTACCCAGAGCAGCCACCTCTGGCTGCAATAACAGCATTTATCCGCCTAGGCATGGAGTCAAACAGAGATTGTATGGCATGTACGGGGATCTCAGTCTATGCAGCTTCAACACTATAACACAGTTCATCGACAGTAGTGGATGGTGAGTGATGGCGTGTCAATCGCTCGGCAACCATTGACCACACGTTCTCAATGGGTGACAGATCAGGAGAACGTGCTGGCCAGGGTAACAGTCGAACCTGTTCTGTATCAAGGAAGTTCAGAACAGTACGGGCAACATGCGGTCATGCATTATCCTGTTGAAACAAAGCATTAGGGAGGCCTCGAAGATAGGGCAGAGCCACGGACCTTAACACATCGGAAATGTAACGGTTGCTGTTCAAAGTGCCGGTAATGCGAACAAGAGAGGATCGAGACGTGTATCCAATGGCACCCCATATCATCACTTCAGCAGATGGGCCAGTAGGGCGATGTCCAATGCAAGCTGGCAATGCGCGTTTTCTACGACGCCTCTAAACACGGATGCGGCCATCATGGTCCTGTATACAGAACCGAGATTCATCTGTAAAGATGACGTGATGCCATTCCCGCGTCCAGGTTCGTCGCTGATCACATCACTGAAGGCGCTCCTGTCTGTGACGCAGCATCAATGCTAGCCGAAGCCATGGTCGCCGTGCAGACTATCCATACTGCTACAAACGTCGTCGAACTGTTCGAGCAGAAACTTGTTGCCTAGCAAATGACTCCATTTCTCGACTCAGGGTTCGTGACGTGGCTGTACGATCCCTTGTGACCATGCGGATAAGATGTCAGTCTTCTCTGCTGTTAGTGATGGGGGGTCGCTGAGATCCTGCATGACGTTCCGTATGATTGTCCTGAACCCATCGATTCCATATTCTGCTAACAGTCATGGGGTCTCGACCGACGCAAGCAGCAATATTGCGGTACGATAAACCGCAATCCCGGTAGGCTATAATCCTTCCTCGATCAAAGTCAGACACGTGCTGATAGGCATTTCTTCTTCTTACACGAGGCATTACAACAACTTTCTTTGCCGAAAACAACATTGAAACGGAAATTGAGTATGAGAAAACTGCTGTCAAATCTCTGGTTTCATATACATTGTAGATGTCGCTACTGTCGCCTGCTTTATATGAATGCGCTGAAAATCTAATCATTTGCATATCACAGCAAGTTCTACCTGTCATGCAAATTTCACGTGTGTGGTGTGCCGCTTTCCTGGTGTAGCTATTTTAATGGCCAGTAGTGTAAATTTCTTTTTTATGTTATTCAATTTGTAGTTCAAGTAAAAATTGTTATTGAATGGCGTATGAATTCAAAGCATTTCATTAGTTAGAACTGAAGGTATGACTAATGAAAGAGCACAATTCCAAGTATAATCAGTGCAATCAAAACTCGGAGTCTGGAGAAAAACAATTTTCTTTGGAATAACATTGACGGATATGTTTTCAATTTCTTATTTCTGCTAGAGTAAAATTTGACGTACTTTGTGTTGCATTTTTAAGATTTTCTTGCTTTTAAGTATGTACGCCTCACTTATTTTTTATGTAAGAGTCACACACTCAAAGAGGCAAAAAACTATATTGTAAGACAAATCGTAATTCGCAAGCTCTTTGAGGCAAAGAGCCACAGAGAGCTCGCGAGCTACAGTTTGCCACCCACTTATCTAGTGTAACTATTTCTCACTGTGAAATCACAATCAGTTTCAGAAGTACTCAGAGGTATTTTTGTTCATAAATTCGAGAGTAAGTTTGCTTTTCTTGCTATAGATAAATGTTGACAACCCGTTTATTTATATTTATAGTAGGACACACTTATGACAGATAGACAGAGAGAGAGACCATTTATTAAAAATATACATAAATGAAAATGATAGTCTTGATGGGCGTTGGTTTGGACGTCGTCGTGAGCTCGAATCCCGACTTCATTGAAGATCCGTCAGCTGAGGCACATTACAGAAGTTGTGGTTGCAACGTCCTCCAAGAGAAATTAATAGATTTGATACGGCATGTCGAGATTTGGGAGAGTCTCCTGTTTGATTCTAAACAACGAAAATTCCCACTCCGGTGCTTCCTCCTCGCTGGTAGAGCCCAGTTCCGGGATCGGTATAGAGAAGCATGCTGGTGCAACAACACCAAGAAGTACATAGATATCACTTTTGTCCTTCCGTGAATTGTTTCGAAGTGAAATCTGATGTGCAGGAATCAACTTTCAGAGAACAAGTTTTTGCATTTAATTTAGAAAATGCTTTTGCAGACGCAGATCAACAAATTTCTATCATTATCCATGAATTTTATAAAAAGGCAAATACTGTATTCCATATTATTAAATACTGGAATACAGTATTTAATAATAGGGAGAGCGAGAGTCAGCATTAGAAGACATGCTGACAGGCAAATTTGGATCGTTCCCCAGAGTCCTCCCTGGTATCAAGCAGATTGTCCTGGAAGATCCCTTGCTTTTGATTGCGATAGATTTGTTCAGGCAACACTTTCCCGATTCTCCAGTGAACACCTGAAAGGACGTACATTCGAGAGAGAGGTCTGAAGGTGCACCCGAAAGGTCCTAAATGTCCAAATGAACTGGTATCACCGGCACATATCCTTAAGTGCCTGGGGTTGTCTCTTGAGGACCTGCATAGGTCTCCTACGCTTGTTTTCGACTTTTTAAAAGTAAATTGACTCGCGGACCTCGTCTAGTATATTCCTAGACATCGAGATTAGAAAGAAGAGGAAGAAAGGGAACAAATCAACAGGAGCATCACTTGAACAACTTGTATACATACACATTTGGTGATATAAATATATTTATTAATTGAGGGATAATGAAAGTTTTCACTTAAAAATTTACAGATTTGCTGCGTTAGAAAAACATTAAGACATTTCCCTTTATTTTAAATGAAACACTTCTTTCTTAATAAAAACGTTTTGAGGTTAGACATCGTGGATAATCTACAAAGCGGATAAACTGTTGGCAGAGTTTCATTGTAATTTATGTTTTAAAACCTGGATTCATTAAAAACACAAAAATGAGATCGCATTTTGTGTGCATGTTAATAATTTACTGAATGTACGTAATTAAAAATTTAGAAGACTTTTTTTTTGGTGTCGCGTGCATGCGATGGACTACACCGCTCCTGTTGCACCTGTGACAATCAACACCTGACAACAGTAAGTGATTCTTCAAGGTCGACATACTTTTACACTTTTAAAGGTATATATAAATCTATTTTTTATTGCCTTTGGGTAACAAAAGAGAGAGAGAATAATCTCTTTATTATTTATTTATTCTTCTTCTTCCGGCAGAAATTCTTTCCCACCCAACCTGTGTTAGAAATAAAAGTGTCATGGACCCCATATATGCTTTCACAGCCCATGACGAATAGTTTCTAAAACCGCTCGAGAAATGCACCCATTCAATTTTAACAAGAAAAGAAATCTTGAAAATGAACGAGAAAACATACGAGAAATAATATTTTATGATCCACTCAGATTTGACTTAACTTTCTTACATGTAGCAATACAAAATTATTGAAATTATTGAAAACGAATATAATTTGAATTTTTAATCACTTCACTTGGTAGTAAAGTTAATTTATGTGTGATTTAGGATAAATTTGGATAGAATCATGTTTCTCACCATAGATTTTGCATGAAATTTTGTTTCGGAAAAAATTCTATTTAAATAACCATAAATAGAAAAAAAGCAGTTGGAGAAAAAATCTTAAGATTTGGTAAACAACAAATTATATATTTATTTTGTTGATATATTATTAATTCTGACTACAAAGTGTGTGTGTGTGTGGGGGGGGAAACTGAAATTAAAAAATTAAGTCTGTTGACATCTAGCTAGCCACACTTCTTCAAGGCGTGAATTAACATAAATGCGAATTTTTTCTGATAGAAGACGTGAGAAAAGTTAGAGGCATATTTACTTTTATTCCATTCGTTGTTATTATAATTGATAAAATTGTTTCTTATATTATGGATAAGGTCTTCAGGTGAAATCGCGAGTGCAGAATAATAATTTTATTAATGGTCGATTTTGCTAGAGTATCTACTTTTACGTTCCCAGCAATTCCGGAATGATCTGGAATTCAAACTAATTGAATAGATTCGCAAATCTTAGTTGCATTTACTGAAGCTAATCCGATGTGTTGAATGATGGTCGGAGAAGAGGTTGAGAGAGTTTTCAAACTACTTAGACAGGATGAAGAGTCTGATAATATTACATAGTTCGAAGGAGAAATACAGAATTTTGTCACAGCCAGATATAAAGCAAAAGCCTCAACGGTAAAAACAGAATTTAAGTTATTGATTAGCTCGGAGACAAAGGAGTTATTTCGGTTGTTATAACAACGATTCCAAGTTTATTGTCTACTTTAGATGCATCAAAAAATAACAATATGTGATTGGATTAGTCAGAAGTACTATGTAGTTCAAAGAGGTCATTAATAATATTTGTAGGAAGACTTTTAGTCTAAAAAGAATATTTAAGTAAGATGTTTAAATTAAAATTATCAAAGGCAGGTTTTGAAGGAACTCTTAAAACATCTGATTCTTGAATTCCATTTTCTTCAAGCCACTTTTTTGCTCGCAAAGATAAAGGAAGAGCACCAGATATTTAGCTAGCAGTATAGCATTGTTTCCCACAAACTACCACACGGAGATCTGGTAGAAAGTGTAAGGTTTCTAATGTACATCCATGTAGAAAGAAAGTTTTGTCTTACAGAAAGAGTTAAGGCCCCTGCTTCTTCCAGAAAAAGTGGATTTGGTGTCCAGCGTGGAAGACCTGTAGCAAATCTAAGAACTGAGTGGTACATTGGATCCAAGATTTTTTGGTGTGAAAAGCTCGCAGATGTAAATACATAACATCCATAATCGAGGCTACTTGTAATGAAAGACTGAACAATTTGAAGTAAGTGATTAGAGTTTTTACCCCCCCCATCTGTTACCTGCAATAGCTTTTAAAAGATTAATTTTTTTCTGGATGGATTTTTATTCATTTTAAAATTATATTTGAAGGTTAAGTTATTAGTAAATAGAGACCCAGAATTTAAAGTGCTAAGATCAAGAGATAGGTGATTGGTTGATAGTTAGTTCAAAATTTACAGGAGATTTTTTGGAAGAGAAATCAATGACTAAACATTTTGAAGAATCCATTTTTAATTTCCATTCTTTACACCATTGTTCGAGTTTTATGATTGCAGTCTGCATTTTTCGCTGAAGACTTTCTTGTGATGTATGAGCAGCCAAAAGGATTATGTCATCAGCATAAATAAAACACTTAATGTCAGGAGAGAGAACTTCGTAAATATCTGACATATAAATCATAAAAAGAAAGGGAGAAAGAACACTGCCTAGAGGAACACCTCTATTAGAGAAAGTGGGTTGAGAAAAAAATCCACTGCATTTCACTCTAAAACGTCTATCCGATAATGAGTCCAATATCCAATGAACAGAATCTCCTCTGATATCAAATTATAGGAGCTTATAAACAAAACCGTCTGGTCAAACTGAATCGTAAGCTTCAGATATGTCCACAGTTGCGCGTATGATGTATTTTCTCTGTGAGCGTAAAGCGATAATATGATGATGAAGCATAAAAAGAATATCGCAACCTCTATAAGGCATTAATCCATAATGATTTGGATGAAAATATTTGGAAAAGGAGATATGATTTATAAGGTGATTTAATATCATGCGTCCCATGACCTTACATAGACCACTTGTTAGAGATATTGGGCGATAAGAATTTACTGATGTAATATCTTTCCCAGTTTTTATTATTGTAATTATGATGAATGTTTCCCAAGACGATGGAACAGTACAGCTTAACCAAGAGTTATTTATGAGTGACAAAAGAGATCGTAAAGCTATTGTTGACAGACCATTCAAAATTTTAGCTGATATTAAATCAGAGCCAGCTGAAGTATTTTTGCATTTAGAAATCGCTAATTGAAGCTCTGAGATAGAGAATGGAGAATTATATTCTACACTACTGGCCATTAAAATTGCTACACCAAGAAGGAATGCAAATAACAGAACGATATTTATTGGACACATACATTATAGTGGCAAGAACAAGTGATTAGATTTACAGGAAATTAGGATGTATAGATCTTGAGAAATCAGTACCCAGAGCAGCCACCTCTGGCTGCAATAACAGCATTTATCCGCCTAGGCATGGAGTCAAACAGAGATTGTATGGCATGTACGGGGATCTCGGTCCATGCAGCTTCAACACTATAACACAGTTCATCGACAGTAGTGGATGGTGAGTAATGGCGTGTCAATCGCTCGGCAACCATTGACCACACGTTCTCAACTGGGTGACAGATCAGGAGAACCTGCGGGCCAGGGTAATAGTCGAACCTGTTCTGTATCAAGGAAGTTCAGAACAGTATGGGCAACATGTGGTCGTGCATTATCCTGTTGAAACAAAGCATTAGGGAGGCCTTGAAGATAGGGCAGAGCCGCGGGCCTTAACACATCGGGAATGTAACGGTTGCTGTTCAAAGTGCCGGTAATGCGAACCAGAGGTGATCGATACGTGTATCCAATGGCACCCCATACCATCACTCCAGCAGATGGGCCAGTAGGGCGATGTCCAATGCAAGCTGGCAATGCGCGTTCTAGACGATGCCTCCAAACACGGATGCGGGCATTATGGTCCTGTATACAGAACCGAGATTCATCTGTAAAGATGACGTGATGCCATTCCCGCGTCCAGGTTCGTCGCTGATCACACCATTGAAGGCGCTCCTGTCTGTGACGCAGCGTCAATGGTAGCCGAAGCCATGGTCGCCGTGTAGTACAATCCATACTGCTGCAAACGTCGTCGAACTGTTCGACCAGAAACTTGTTGCCTTACAAATGACTCCATTTCTCGATTCAGGGTTCTTGACGTGGCTGTACGATCCTTTGTGACATGCGGATAAGATGTCTGTCTTCTCTGCTGTTAGTGATGGGAGGTCGCTTAGATCCTACATGACGTTCCGTATGATTGTCCTGAACCCATCGATTCCATATTCTGCTAACAGTCATGGAGTCTCGACCGACGCAAACAGCAACATTGCGGTACGATAAACCGCAATCCCGGTAGGCTATAATCCTTCCTCGATCAAAGTCAGACACGTGCTGATAGGCATTTCTTCTTCTTACATGAGGCATTACAACAACTTTCTTTGCCGAAAACAACGTTGAAACGGAAATTGAGTATGAGAAAACTGCTGTCAAATCTCTGGTTTTATACACATTGTAGATGTCGCTGCTGTCGCCTGCTTTGTATGAATGCGCTGAAAATCTAATCATTTGCATATCACAGCAAGTTCTACCTGTCATGCAAATTTCACGTGTGTGGTGTGCCGCCTTCCTGGTGTAGCAATTTTAATGGCCAGTAGTGTAAATAAAGGTTTGTATTGAAATCGAGAGGTAATCCTTCAGTTTTAGATTGACGAGCATAAAATTTGGCAAATAAGTTAGTCTGATTTACAGGGCCCGAAATCGCTTAAGTTTCGCCAGAAATTAGAAGATGATGAGTTGATGAGTCAGAAGATCTATTTTGAAGTATTTTAAGAATATATTAAATGTCTTTTAGATACATCAGCATCTTTAGATATATGAGCAATTTTATTCCAAAAATTTCTGGTAAGGATTAGAAGAAACTGATGAAGTTTCGCAGAAATTTGTTTGTACTGTATCCACAGAATCTGATTAAGAGAACCTTTCGTTTTTCTCCAAAGTTTCCTTTTTTGACCAAAAAGATAACACCATTCCGATGTCCACCACGGAGGATATGACTTTAACGGAAAGTTTTGTTTTTTCCTGAATTTATCAAGATAGTTTTTGCATAAAATTTTGAATTGATCTACAGAAACTAGTCCGTTATTAGTAATTTGAGTGTTCATTTAATTGAAGAGGCCAGTCCATAAAATTCTGTTGCGGGAAGTACCTTTCGAATAAACGTTATTGTAGATTTTGACACTTGTTTGAACAGGGACATGGTCACTACCATAACAATCTGAACTGACTGAGAAAGTACAAAAAGGAAAAACAAAGTTATAATCGATAAGGGATGATCCGTCGTGGAGTCCGAAATCAGTAGGCTGAGAGGTATTTAAAAGACAAATGTTGTTATCCAGTATCCAATCGAGGAATTCTGAAGATTCGGGAGATTTTGAATAACTACCAAGCGCCGAACTTCGTATATTAAAGTCTCCAATTATTATGAAGGGAGGATGAATATTTGATAAGATGCTATGGAACAAAGTACTTGAAAATTTACCATGTGGGACGTATACATTTACTAAAGTAAGAGATGATTTGTATATAGTAATTTTTATAGCTGATATTTCTGTATCGTTATCTTCTGAGCGGGATATATTTAAAACTTGCACAGGTAGAGATTTATCAACAGCAAAAAGAAGTCCTCCACCACGGCCATCTGGCCTATCTAATCTAATTATTGCTTTATTACAAATTTGAAATAAGTCGGAACTTTAAAGAAACGTTTCTTGAATTGCTAGGACATCGGAAGATGTACGGGCGCTTAGATAGAACGCTTCTTGCATTCCAAGAAATTAAATTGAACATTAAATAAAATAAAAAACCTGAACAGTTACTAAAAATAAAATAAAAAATGCGCTCGTAGTAAAATAATATTTTTTAAAAAAAATTATGAATGTTTTTTACGCCTTCTTCCTGACTCAATTCTTTCTTCAATGTTAGGTTCTGCATATTTAATATTTGGTTGAGGAGACTTCATAATAGGTTGTTCGGGAGATATAATTTGCTGATTCACATAATTGTTTGGACTTATCTTTCTTGACTGGATAGATCTTGCACGACTTTTTCTTGGAGGAACTCTAGAGACTGATCTAGTGATCTAGCTGTACTTGAACATGTTCGCATGCATTCTGTCATGGATGAGAACATTTGTTGAACCATTTGATCTTGTCTAGCCTTCATCGCAAGTAATTTTGCTTAAAAAATAGAAGCTATCTCAGTCACTGCTTTTTTTTTCACAATATCAGTAATCTCAATTTAATTCGGCCAGGAAGGAAGATGACTTTTAGTTTCTCTGGAGTAACTGGTTTTTAAAGATTTATTATAACACCTTTTCACCTCGATAAATGGAAGATGGTTCATGCTTTTAGAATGTAAGAATTTTTTTTCTTCAAACCTCGTAGGGCAATTTAAATTAATAATTGCAATATTTGTAAGCAATCTCTTTTAAATATTAAGATTAACGCCTTGTTAACACCAACATTAAATTTTTTTTATCTTTTGAATATTCTGTTCAATCAGATTAGGGAACACTATTTCTTAATATCAATGTGATTTTAAATAACAATTTGCATTTCGTAATTCAGAAAATAACAATATTCAAAGATTTAATAAGATGATCATGGTACATTTAACAATTTACTCTACTTTTTTTGGAATAACTTATATCTTTATAACAATATAAGCAATACATTAATAAATTTCAATAGTGTGCTCAAATGATAAAAATTGCAATAATAATAAAATGCTTATGATAGTATATTATAAGAATATTTAAATGATAAAATAGCAAACTACGTTGAAACTATTGATATTTTTAATATTACATAATTGAATTAAAATTACACAGACACTGTACACTATATTACCGACACTGTATCACAAATTACCGACACTGTATTTTAAAATTGTTAAATAATCAATTTTATTACTATATTACAGTCAACCTATTAATAAGAAATATTGACATAAAAGAAGATATTTCGTGTGAAAGTAATTAACTATTTGAAATGATAAAAAATAACTTATTTTATACGGAATATTATGCAAGTAATATGTTTGAAAATAATAAAGTTATGTACACGTGTATATGCATTGTTTTTAAAAAATTTAAATAAAAAGGATTTTTTTATTATTTCCTTTTTAGAATAAGTCATTTCAATGAAATAAAAATTAAAATAGATTTATATATCTTTGACTGTGAAAATCATGTGTAACTTTGCAGACAGATGGCAGCACGAGTAATCTACTTTGAATTCCCTTGCAAAAATTAAAAAAATAAATCTTAAAAAAATAGCATTTTTTATTATTATTATTAATTCTACTCTCCCTCTTTTTTATGTATGATTTAAATAATTGATATGTAAGGTATTATAAATATTAATTTGTTCAAACTGTTTTCTTTGTGCTGCAGAAATGATTTAAGAGTCATTTATTAATTTCCACATACCTATTAAAATAGTAATATAAGTTAATTAATAAATGCTCATATGGATTCAAAGTAAAGAAACTAAACTGAATTAAAAATGCTAAAAAAATTCTATTCCCTAAGAAATTGAAAAAAGTGCATAAGTAAATAAAAAATAAAATAAATTTGAAGTGATAAAATAACAAACTACGCTGAAAGTATTGATATTTTTAATATTACATATAATTGCATTAAAATATTTATAACCTATTATAACCTAAATGTTCAAAATATCCTTAATTAAGCAATTTCAAAATTTAGATATTTGTTGAAAAAATTCATTGAACTGAAATGTTTTTAATTCTCATTAATGACCTTAAGAAATGAAATTCAAGACTTCAGAAATTTTGATTTAACAGAATAGATTAGCAGCAATTTTCTTCTCTAAATCACATCTAATATGTATATATATATATATATATATATATATATATATATATATATATATATATATATATATATATATATATATATATATATATATATATATATATATATATATATATATATATATATATATATATATATATATATATTATATATAATATATATTATATATAATATATATTATATATTATTATATACGTATATATATATATATATATATATAATATATATTATATATACATATATATATATATATATATATATATATATATATATATATATATATATATATATTATATATACATATATATATATATATATATATATATATATATATATATATATATATATATATATATATATATATATATATATATATATATATATATATATATATATATATATATATATATATATATATATATATATATATATATATATAAATCGTCTTATTTAATAGCAATCAACAGCTGCAATTTGAAGCTAGAAAAATATCTGAAAATAGGAAGTTTTATTTTATTCTTTTTTGTTTTCAATATATAATTTTCTAAAGAAGAAGATGAATTTAATTGGACTGTCAGAAAAATTTATAATAAGGAGCAATGGGTAAATGCATAAATATACTTTTAAAAGATTTAAAATTTTTGAATGTTTAGATAATATATCATTTTTTATACATTTTTATTTCAAAAGGAAAATTATTTATATGACATTTTATTACATTACTGTTTATTCTAAAACAAGGATACATAAAAATGGTATATAAAAGAAGAATATTCATTTTAAATGAATAAATAAAATTTAAATTATGAAATAAATTTATGAAAGAAACAAATTTAGTTGATATTTTAGCGAATATTTTTTACATAATTTCGTTTCAGTGATTGCATATTTGCTATAACTGACGGTTTTCAAAACAGCTTCATTTTTAAGTAATTATTTTTTTCATCACTAATTTTTACGTCAATCTCTCCAGGAAAACCAATAAACCTGAATTTTTTTCGGATTGAATAATATGTATAGTAAGCGATAGTATCCGAACAAAAAGTGTGAAATGAAGGTGTTAATAAAATACTGTGAAGAGAATAAGATATCAATATTACTTTTTTGGAGTTAGTAAATTGTGTGTGCCGAAAATTTGTTTAAAAGGAAATGTAGTTCATCACAGTATTAAATTAACTAAAAGATACAAAGATATGTTTTGAAATTTTGGTTTTATAATTTAGAACTTCTGAGATGTATTATAACATTTGTATAAATAATTCTAGACTATTTCGTTCTTGTGAAGTGAAAAACTTAAGACTAATAGAAAAGTCAATCATAAACAAATCATAATTGGTAATTCTATAGTTTATCGTCAATTAAATTGTAAATTATTTATCAATTATAATTTACCTGGAATAGACTTTTTCGACATTAGTTATTACAATTTAAACTTTAGATCTTAAATTACCTGAGAAACTTTTAGAAAACATCTACTTTTTATGCGACTTTTTATTGGCTATGGCAAAGTAACTTCTTTTCCTGGAAGAAGATATTCATTTACGGTATTATATAATAAAATAAAATTTTCCCGCAAGTCATGTGACTGACAGAGGATGTTTTATGATTTGCCGGAAACATTTATTGTTACTGTCCATAAAAGGCCCAAGGAAAATATTTTCATCCAGTTGTACTTGGCTTGGTTAAAAATAAAGAAATAAAAGAGGCAGCAAGAATTAAGAATTTCTTCCAAAGCATATGAAATGGTATGAAACATATGAAATGGAGTGTTTCGAGGGTATGAGTTCATCAAAATGATGCTTCGTTTTCCCTTCGAAGAATCTTTGTCGTTGGGAAACGAAGAAAAGCTTCATTTCACTTTGAAGACGCGTTTCCTCGGGAAACTTTACAAGTGGGAGATAAAGCAATGCTTCATTTTTTTGAGGAAACGTTTCTATATATTCTCGTCACACAGTCTTTCAAAAAAATTTATGGAATTTTTGCAATTATTTTCTTTAAATACAGTGAAATTTATATTTCGGTATCTATATCTGAATAGACATTATTTATACTAGACATATTTATTTAAAATGATTGTTCACAGAAAAGATTTGATGAGAAAAAAGTAAAAAAAAGGCTATTTTTGATATTACTATAAATTAGCGAAATAGTATTTCACTTCAGCTATTTTTGGATTTGGCAGTATTACGAAAAGGATAAATTTTGACGTCATATTTTGGATTATGGAGTTTCTAGGGCGATAATACGAAAACGCACAGCTCTATATTGATTCAGAATTTACTCCATGAAAATTTTTTTTGAAAATTGATACCAGATTAAATAAATCAGAGATTATTCTTTTCAAGGACATCAGTATTTTTGTTAGAACGTCAAAAAATGGTATGTACGTTTCATCACCTGTTACAATTTTAGAAATGATGCGGTGGCCACCATCATTCAGCATATTAAGAGTTTCTTTACTGATTCTGACACGCTCCTCTTTTTGATGCTCAGTTAGATGATGGGGAACCCAACGGCAAACTACCTTTTTCATATGTAATTCTTCATGAATGATTTTGTGTATGGCTGCGGATCCAATGTTAAGTTCCTTCTGTACCATTTGATAGGTACAGCGATTATCATCCATTAACATTTTTAGTATGGCAGACACATTATCCGGGATGACTGCGGACGGCGGCCTTCCTGTGTGTTCTTCATCCTGAAGAAAATTGCGACCTCTTCTAAATTCTCTAAACCATCTGAATACAGTAGCACGAGCTGGAGATTCATCACCAAATGCTAATTGCAACCGTTGAACGCATTCTTAAACGTTGACACGATTTAATCCTGCTTTGAAATCGTAGAAAATCATAGCGCGAAAATGTTCTCGCGTCAACTTCATTTTCTCTTCTGTTTAAAATTTATTTCACGCTAAACAAGTTGAAGTAAGTCAGTAAAAAATCGTCTTCTGTGTTAAAATACTTTGTACTTACCCGTTATTTTTATTTTGTAAATTCTTGTCAGCGCGTATCTGAAAAATTTCAGAATAACCCTCGATATATATATATATATATATATATATATATATATATATATATATATATATATATTAATAATACATTTTATAAAATACAATGAATATAATGAAACAAAATACAATGAATTTAAATTTATATATATATATATATATATATATATATATATATATATATATATATATATATATATATATATATATATATATATATATATATATATATATATATATATATATATATATATATATATATATATATATATTTTAATTAGAGGATTTTTTAAAGCTATTTTATAGAAACATATACCAAATTATCCACCTAATCCATGAACTACAGAGTGATATTTGAAAATGATTTTCGTGGTACTGGAAGAATATCCCATTTTTTACACCCCGAATAATGCTTTTACAAATGCTAAATTTTTTCTTTCTTTAAACATATTTTAATATTAATTAGAGATGTTAATAAATGGATTTCCTTCCTGATTCCATTTATTTAATTTTTTTACCATTTATTTACCATATTTTGTCATTTATTTAAATTTTCTTGATGTGTAATGGATTCGGAAATACATAGATGTGTTTAACATTTTTACGAAATATTTAAAAGAAATTTTGATTTATAAGAAAAGTTTATAATATTTCTTTTATTTAAATATATTTTTTTGTTTACTTTGCTGTTTATTTGAAACACACACAAGCACACAGTGAGACATTAATAATATTTATTTCACCCATATGAAAAATATATAACTGCAAAATATATCCAGCAACATGCTTACTGTCAAAACTAAGATTAAATAGCTTTCTCACAACTAATCATTAATAATAAATTTTCTACAATAACAGCATTGAAGTATCATTTGTAATAATATTTTGAGAATGAAACAAAAGCATGCAGCTATGCTTTGACGTAATTGCTGAACGAAGTTCGTCGTCGAAATACGCGGGCGTTTAATTTAATTACCATCAAACACCTTTGAAGTAAAGCTTTTGTCACTTGAAGCTGAATCTCTTCCCTCACCTTTAAATATTTTCCCGAGGACCTGACAATTGGAAAGAGGCGATTCATTTACAACTGAGGAGTTCTTGCGAGAGGATAATTTGAGATTTACTCCAAATATAAACGTATTCTGAAAGTAATCAGAAACAATTGAAATTATTTTATTTGGGTATATTATAAGTATTTCAAATAAAACGCTGTGAATTGCATTATTCATGAATTAAAAAATATACAGGAGAAATACAAATTTGTTTGAAATCTTCCACATTATCTTTAGTTTCTTTATATTTCATTTATATTACTACATTTCATTATATCATTTATATTACTTTGATTTTTATTTATATTCATTTATATCAATTATAATACTTTGAGATGAAGTGGTTCCTATTTGTGGAAAATATCAATTCGCAGCAATCCACTGGGTCCAGCCTGAACGCCAGAGGGCGCTCTTTGCAACTTATATTTGTTATATAGTTTTTGAGTCGCAGATTTGTTTTTGCTCGCTATTGTAGGAGAACTATGTTTCTCAGCTCGGGTCCATTTAATCGGCCAAAAGTATTCATTTTCTGTGTCATTAAATAGTTGTTACGTTTTCAATTGCGTATTTATTTAGTGTACTTCTGCAGTGCCTTCATCGGATCTATTTAGTTTTTAGTTTGATATTTTTTTCACGATTTGCATAATACTTCTTTTGATATCTTTATTAAACTTATTTCAAGCAATGATGATATGGAGCGGAAATTTTATATTTTTCTTAATACAATATTTAATAATGATAAAATATTTAAGCGATAATGTTTATAAGTAAAAATTAAGAATAATATTAAATTTAATAATATCAACATATTCAAAATTATTGCCGTGAAAAAAAAATTAATTTGGAAATTAAATAATTGATGAAATGCATTTACAAATCAGATATTTTGAAATGAATTTTTTTTAATAATAAGTTCAATAATATTGACTAATATGTTGTGGTAATATACATATTAAGCTCTCATTCGAACTACGCTATAAAATACAAGGATGAAAGAAATTCTTCGAAATCATCGAGGAGCATCTGGGAAAAGCGTCACTCTAATGTTCGAAAGTTAGATACTTGATATCAATGGCGATGACGTAGAGATGTACAGTAATACAGGCTCTCTGTCCCTACATTAGTATGGCGCCGAGTAGAACAGACAGCAGTATTGTTGTTGCATCCCAGTACCTAGCGCAGAGTTTTTAGCTTTTGTAATTTAATCTCTTCGTAATCTTCGTAAATCAAGTAAAATACCTCCTAATACTTGACATGCCACCCCCAAAAGTGTCATTTTTTTGGAGGACACTGCAACTAAGACCTATTCAATGTGTCCCAGCCGCCTTGAATGACCTACTTGACTTGGCCCAGTCTGAATACGATGGACCTTCGGTTAAGCCGGGATTCGAACTCACTATCTCCCGAAAATGAGAATGATTCCATAACCAATCAGGCCACAGCGGCGTTTTGCCAGTTTGGTGAAGGTGTCAATGCTTAACGGTGGTACAAAATTACAAATAGTTGGATGCGTTGCAGCACACGCGTTTACGCTTTTCTCACTATGCGTTCAATAGAAAAGGCATTGGAATGGGAATAAAAAGAATCCCGACTTACAGTATTTACTTGCTTATGTAATTAAAGGAAAGAAATGTTGTCCTCTTAGTGGGTCATAACGAAAGGCCTCGGGTTCGATTCTAGACACTGCTTAACAACAGGAGATGGATGTTGCCTTTCTCTTTTCTGTATCCACATGTGTCGGGGTGCATGCTTAGGAGTTTTCTTGGCAGCAATGACGTGGTGGATGTTACAATAGCCTTAGACCTTTAGGCATCTCCTTCAACAGTCAAAAATCTTTCAGCATCTCATACTATTTGTTTTTAGTTAATCCAAACGGAAAACATTAGTTCGTAATGCCAACCAAAAGCGTTTTGTATAAAGCATATAAATAATAAATATTTTTATTTTTCCGAATTATATTTTCTCCGAGGGAAGTTATGTATATATATTTTCACAGACTCATTAGTTCATCATATTTAACATGCCAGTTCTTCTTCTTCTTCTTAGAGATGGGTTTGTATGTCATTGGGCACCTCTGCTTTTATCAGCATTTTGTACTATTAACTCCAAACCCAATGTTTCCTAGTTCCAGTTGCTCGGGTCACCCACTTTATTAATAAAGTCAGATGACCCTTTAATGGAGTCTAGATGTAACTCTCTAGTATGGATGATGCCTAAAGAAGTTCATCTAGGGAGGGCAAGAGCCTCGCATTCGTAAATGATATGCTTGGCCATTTCCTCTTGCGTATGACATTTCCTGCAGATAGGGTCTTGCTGAAACAGTCCCATTTTATGGAGGTGTTTTCTGAAATAGTAGTGCCCCGTTATGAAGCCGACGATTAAACGCATCTTCTGCCTAGAGCATCTGAGAATTTCAGAGGCAATCCTTGCTGATGATCCACAGATCATACTTTTAGCGAGGGAACATGCCAGTTACACAGTAAACTTCAACTTTTATTTCCTATCTACTCACAAGATCAATGATTCCAACAATCGATCAAAATTTGGGAAGACAGCTTTAAATTTCTTATAAAAAATCTTTCAGCACACATGATGACATCATAAATTGAGAATAAAAGCAAAATTGAAAGCTTAGGGGAAAATTACTTTGGTTTATAAAATTATCATTTGATTGAAGTTATCATAAATAAAAGAAACTGAAAACTTATTTTGGCTTCAAAAATTCTCAGTTAATCAAATTATGATAAAAATGGTAAACTGAAAATTTATTTAGGCATTGTAAATTATCATTTTATGAAATTATCAAAAATTATTATAATAGAAATGAACTATAAAATTTTATTTTGTTGTTAAAAATTATTCATATTATAATACTGTATAACCTAACTCATTTAGTTTTTTTTAAATTAGTTAATATTTTTTAAATTTAAATTATTAAAGGAATTCAATAGCTTATTCATTTAATAATTTAAAACGAATTATCATAAAAAGGAAGTCTCATTATAAAATGTAATTATTCTGAATTCTGTTCTTCCAAGTTTGTTTGCTTTATATCCCAATTTTATCTTAATATATAACAAACGTTTTTACATCTGTGTTCAGATAATAAAAAGAATATCTTTCATCTAATTTTTTTTTCAGGAAGTAGTTGCTAAAAGATAAAATAAGTTATATGAAAAATACTTAATTTTTATTTTATTTATTCATTTATTATTTTTTTAACTGATAAGAGAGCTTTGGTTTATCCTGATTCCCAGTCCCTAAGAAATTAAGTATGGAAATAAAATTAAAACCAGAAAAGCTTATAAAATCACAAGAAAAAATATTTTACATTTCCCATTTGGATTATTAAACTATTTTTTATATTCCACGCACTTTCAATTTACTTTAGCATTAAAATGAATTCAATATAAATTAAATGAAGTCCTCTTCGGTTAAAAGATTATGATTACTATATCGATTTAAAAAGCTAAATTATTTATGACATATATTTCATTTTCATTTTCATATTCTAAATTTAACTTTCATATTATGCTAATAATATTATACATTTATATAATATTATATATTTATCTATTGGAATGAAAGCAAATTTAATATGCTTTATAATAATGCATCACAATATTACTAACATATCCTGAATATTTGATATCGTGGAGTTAATTGTTTTAATGGAGATGACCTTCTTGATGGAATGATGAAATGAAGCTCTGATTGGGTTTCAGGAATTTCCAGTTTATTTAAGGAGACTGGATATGCATATCTGCCAAATGTAAATATTATATTCTGTGAAATTATTATTTATTTTAATTTAATTTTTAGGAAGCATATTTAGAAATTAATGTGATTAAAAACCAACTGCTATGGCGTTTTAAAAAAATCTGGAATAATTTTGAATTGATTCTTAGATAAAATATTTACTATTTTAGTGATAAGAATGATGTGATTTATTACGTAATTTTGTTTTAAAGGTAATTATTTATGCTATATAATATATATTTTAATATTTATTCTACGACACACATGTAATATTTATAAAATTATTATCAATACACACAAATGTATGTAATTTTTATATTTTAAAATTCAGTTTTTTGTGTTTGTTAAATTTTTTACCCGAAAAAAGATTAAAATGTACAGTTAACATACATACATAGTATTGGAATTAAGGAATGAATTAGAATTACAGCATTGGATTACACATGCTAAAGGAAATAAAAATATTAAAACTCTGAGAAAAATAGCTAAACATTTTTTCCAGGAAAGTTCGGCTATGTTAACCTACATTTTGCAGTTCACCAGATTTTTATTTAACAAAACAATGGTCAACCACGAATGCAATATATTGCAATGATTTCTCTATAAACTTGTCCTGCTAGTTTATTGATATTTCATCCAACTTATAACAGTTTTAATGAAAATTGTTATCCGTTATAACTAGTTACCAATAGCACCCATTAGAGTGTTTGTGAAAGTAGTCTTATCCGTTGCTTTCCCTGACACTCTATCTAATAAGTGTTATGGGAGAGTAGTTATAACTATCCCGTATAATCACTTTCCCATAACACCTATTACAGTATTAGGTGTTGTTATTGTTACTTATGACACTTGGACAAGCCAGTCTCGCTATGCCTTTGGCTATGCGAATTTAAATCAGTGGGGGTAGTCTTTGTTTAACCAGAGAACCACGAAGATGAAAGTACTACTTTGCTCTAAACTCCACCGATAGATGGCATTACCAGAGAATCCCCTTCCTCAATTTTGACATTGATCAAGAGAGGAAGGAAATTTCTCCAGATCATTACATCTATGGTAACTGCTCAACGACCGACTACAGGACTTTCTTTTCCACAGATTTAACGAGCACGTATACCACATGTACTCGGTTAGCCTTTGGTGGCATTGGGAATCGAACCCCGTATTTCCGAACAGAAGGCTGATGCCCTAACCACTAGGCTAAGAGTGTTAGTGAAAGTAGTTATCCGTTGCTTTCCCTAACACTCTATCTAATAGGTGTTATAGGAAAGTAGTTATAACTATCCATTATAACTACTTTCCCATAACACCTATTAGAGAGTTAAGGAAAGTAGTTATCCGGGATATTGACGATTCGGCAGTAGGAGACAGTTTGGCAAGAAATTTCGCAGGACATCATAATAGGACTTAACTAGTTTATGCCTATGAGCTAGATAGCTTATAATGGAACAACTTTTTATTATAGAAACTAAAATATGAGTTAAAATATTGGAAATCAATGAGTAGTTTATCATGAGCATTTATTCAGTGAAGAAACAAATACCTAATTTTAAATAACCATTTATAACTACTCTATCGACTATCCAACAGCCGAGTCGCATATGCATGTGCAACTGGTATTTTGTTTAGATGTCCTGGTAGGTATTTTTTTCTGTCTTTAGGTGAAAATGTTAGGAAAGCTTACAAGTCTTCCAAATCATATTGATAGGTTTATTGTTATCAAAATGATTTTACAGAAAAAATTAATTACAATTAATAAATGTGAAAACTAAGAATTAAATATTTAGGAAAATTTAAATAAAGGAGTTTTATACAAATAAAATTATGTACAAAAACTAAATTAATTAAAAAAATAACTGCAAATATTAAGGATTCCAAGAAAAAAAAGAATTTATGTGAAAATTTCTTCCTACGTCGTTCATTAATCACTGCTTCTGATGCTTGATGCATAAAGAATTCTATAAAGTAAATTAATCTAATCACTTGTAAGATTCAAATATAAAAAAATAATAAGATGAGTCGTTATGTATAAGTCGAAAACCTGGGTATTTCAAACAATGATGAAAGTATATAGAATGATGAAATATTTTGAATGAGGAAACATTAGAAGAATTTATAGGTCCATTCAAAATAAATAACACATGATAACATTCTTGAGTTAGGAATATTAATTAAATAAAACGATATTATAAGATTTATCAAAGCTAAAAGAACACAGTGGATAGAGCATTCAGAAAATATATGAATGGTATAAAAATTTAAAAAAGGAATCTTATAAAAAAGAGGAAAACTAAAGCAGAGATGTCAGGTCCAGATTCAGAAAAAATTGGAGAAAAACATAAACAGGAAATAACGAAGTTGAAAATAATGTTATGGAGAGAAAATACTGTGGGACTTAATAGTAAAGAAAGAGCTGGAACATACTAAAGGCAAGAAAAGAAGATTTATAAATGAATATAAGAAAATGAATAAATATAAGACGAAAATGAATACATCTAAGTAAGAATCAAATGTTTAAATAAGACATGTGACTTATAATAAAAATTAAAATCAATAAATCAAAGTTTTGCAAGAAAAACCATTTTTGATTGCTTATACTTCCTATTAAATTAAAGCACATAAAAATATAATATTTACTTTTAGACTAAAAAAATTTTTTTTATTTAAAGTATTGCAAATAAAATATAAATTTTTTAAATAATATAATAAAGTTAAATCTATGGGATCTATACATTTTTAAAATATTTTAAGATTATAATTAGTATAAAGGTGAAAAATTCGAATTTTATGGTGAGACTCAAATAGCAAGTAAATGCACCTTGAACTAATATTCAGATCACGTTTCTAAAACCATAATAATCCTTATGGTGTGAAAATGTTTGCTTTGGAAAATTTGGACTTAATGGCTTATAAATATTACATGATACTCTAAAAATATTCATAAGACGTTCTTCCTACATAAAGCGTCCTTTGATAAGTAACAGTTATAAATAACACATCTCAAAGAAAGTTTCCATTATTTCACACTAAGGAGCAGCTTTATTCCTCTATAACTGTTATTTAAAGAATATTTCTATCCTGGTATTAAAATGTTATAATTGCTATAAATGTACTATGAAGCATTCTCTTACAAATTGTAGAGTTAGTTTCAAGTTACATCGAAAATAAAAATGAATGTTGTGTGTATAAAAAATACGTAGAAACTGAAAAATGTGTGACAAATGATATTTTAAAACTTGTTTTGAAAGATACAGAGGGTATTAACACATTTAGAACGATTTCGATTAAGAATTATAAAAAAGTAAATGTTTTGAAATAAAAATTTTTGGCAACAGCTTATTATTTGAAATGAGAAATATCTGACACTTTTAAATTTATTGTTCTTTCAAAATGTAGCATGTAAACAAGCTGTGGGTTGAGGGATATGCTTTTGCGCTTTCCGAAGAGAAATATTCTTATTCCAGGATTCAAAAACTTTGTAAGATGCATGGTATTAAAATTTCTAAGTGCAAAATAAGCAACATTATTAATCGGACAGGTAAAAACCGTCAATCATTATTTCTACATGGAAAGAAGACTCCAAACGAATATCTGCAAAAAGTACGTACTGTTTCAAATGTTCCTAAAGTGAAATCACTGATAACAAGAGAAAATCCATCAACACAGAAATCAATTGCAAAGTCTTTAGATACATCTGTATCAACAATAAATAAAATAATAAATCAAGATTTGCAACTTAAAAAGCTAAAAAACATAATGTTCACCAGCTTTGCCGAGGCATGTGGCTCAACGCCAAACATTTTGTAGAATCCTGTATGAAAACCATTTAGCAGGAGATAAATGGAAATACATCGTGACCCTTGGTGAAGCATGGGTTTACCTAAATGACTGCAACAATAAAAGGTCTATTTACTATAGGAAATGAAGAGAAAAAATGTACAAACCTGGTTCCGTCAATGTAAAGAAAGTTTCAGTAAGGGGCTTATGATAGTCTCAGGTTTTTCCTACAATGGGAAATTAGAAATAAAAAGAGTAGAAAAAATGTTAAAATCAACTCATCATACTATCAGGAGAAGGTTTTACGTCCAATATTTACAGAAGAAATTCCACTTCTTTATCCCAAAGACTTTCAAAGAGTGTAACATCAACAAGACAAAGCTACAAGTCATACTTTGAAAACTACCACTGCATTCCTTGAAAAAATGAAGACTAACACAGATATTGTATACATACCTTTTCACCATATTCCTGTGAAGTCCCCTGATGTTTCACCTATGGACTATTGTGCCTTTGGTCTGTTAAAAAGAGCTCTTTATAAACCCACCACGCAAACCCACCAAGAGGACTCTGGAAATTAGTGGAAGAGGAATGGAAAGCAATACCCCTGAAAATTTTACGAAAAGCTCTTATATGATGGAAATCACGATGCAGACTTACAGTCCAGAAAAAAGGCTATCAGATCGAACATTTAAAAAGTAATCTTTACATTTTAAACATTAATTAAACGGCCCTAAAATGTTTCTAAAAATGTGTTAATACCCTCTGTATTTCTAATTATTTGCGCATTTGTCTTGGATCAGTCTATTAAAAAGTGTGTAGAATCCATTTTTAGGATGTGCTTGGATTAATGGTAATCAAATCTTTAGTGATGATAAAAATTTTAGTGATATAATGAAATCTTATACTATTTCATTAAAGATTTTTATTTTTGAATTTCTTATTTGTCAAAATAATTTATAATTGAAGTTATTCTTTGATGAGATAAAGTTTAATTTAAAGAAAACGTGTCGTGGAAAGGCATTTAAACAGAGAGCTTTCAATCATAAGTCTTTGTTTACATTACAAAAAATAAATTAAAAAGCATGAAAACTATATATGATAATTTATTGATTAGATATAAATTAGTTATGTAAAAAACAAAGTTCTGGTCGTTTTCGCGTTTAATTGAACGAAATATGAATAACTATGCAAATCAGTGTAAGATGAGGTTGAGACACCTGTCAATTGATAGTAGAAATGTCAGTCGTTATAAAAGCAGGTCCACCACGCACATTCATCAATCGTAACTCGTACAGCAATGAAGAGAAATGGACGTGTCAAAGGAGCTCTTTAGGCGTTGTTTGCTTAACGACTTCAAAATGGGCTTATCAGCTGCTGCATCAAGTCGCCGAATATGTACATCGCTTGGGGATAGTGTCGCGAATGAACGTAAGGCAAAACATTAGTTTCATGGATTCAGCTCGGGTGATTTGTCCTTCTGTGATGAAGATGGTGTCTGGGGGACGAGTCATCAAGTGATTCACTATGGACTGCGGACCTTTACTCACAGCAATTGGAACGTGGGTAACAGCCATTGCAACAGAAGGATCCAGCACTTGCTCATTGCAATGGATATACTGTTCTTGCTCGATAACGTGAGACCGTATGTCGCGCGGGTTGCCAGGAAGACCATAGCATGAACTTGATTGGAAAACTTTGTACCATCCTCTTTAGTCACCTGATCTTGCACCATCAGATTACCACTTCTTCCACTGCCTGGACAATCATCTTAGTGGAAAACCCTTTACGAATGAAGGGGACTAGCTTTAAAAGCGCTTAATTCCTTCGAAATCAAATCTAAAATGATTCTGGAGTGTAGAAACCTTCTTACAGAACTGGCAACTAGAAACAGGGTGATCCTTGTATGGGTGCCAGGGCATAAAGGTATCGAAGGCAATGAAAGGGCTGATGAGCTTGCTAAACAAGGATCGTCTTTTGTTCCCATTGGTCCAGAACCTTTTTGTGGGATCAATTTGAAGACCGCAAAAACCAATGTTCGCAGATGGGAAAAACGGAAGATGTATGAAGCTTGGCTCAAATCTCCTGGTCAAACCCACGCTAAAGGTATGATCTGTAGGTCATCAGCGAGGATTTCCTATGAAATTCTTAGATGCTCTAGGCAGAAGATACGTTTAATCGTAGGCTTCACAACTGGGCACTACTATTTCAGAAAACATCTCCATAAAGTGGGACTGTTTCAGCAAGATCCTATCTGCAGGAAATGTCATATGCAAGAGGAAACGGCCAAGCATATCATTTATGAATGCGAGGCTCTTGCCCTCCCTAGATTAACCTCTTTAGGCATCATCCATACTAGAGAGTTACACCTAGATTCCATTAAAGGGTTATCAGACTTTATTAATAAAGTGGGTGATCCGAGCAAATGGAACTAAGAAACATTGGGTTTGGAGTTAACAGTACAAAATGCTGATAAAAGCAGAGGTGCTCAATGACATACAAACCCAACTCGAAGAAGAAGAAGAAGAAGAAGAAGGGGACTAGCACCAATTCCTCATGGACTTTTTTGTGTCCAAACCCCCTTCCCCGAGTTTTTCCGCTAAAGGATTGCACAACTGAAGTTAGCAAAAGGGGCTGGGCGCCGATGGGATTACTTCGAGGACTCACAATAGGGCTGCATTTTCTATAGGTCATGTTCTTTTACGTCATTAAAAACGGCAAGAACTTTCCTGTTTACCTTATAACAAGAATTTATAAAATATTTTGTGCAAATTTTTTTCTGTAGAGATATGTAATATAAATGCTTTTTTACTCTGCTTTCCTTAATATATAAAACAACTCTTTTAGTGATCAATTTAGAGTAAAATGAATGAAATACGTGAATTTATGCATAAAGTAAAACATTTGCAAATTGACTTGGTATATTAAATCTTCACGCCAATTGGCGAAATTTTTCTGCGGCGAATCATATGATTTTTGCCAAATTAATTTTAAGAGATATATATAGTATAATTATACGTATATAATTTTTATTGTATTATATTTTAATAACAATAAAATAATTTTTTATGTATAATATATTTTTGAAAAGGAATCAACTTATTTAAAGTCTTAAAGATTATTTATTTGATTACATTCAATTTCTGTAGGATAAACATGTACCTTAAAATATATAAATCTGTACTTTAAAATAAAGTTTAAAATGCTTTTGTTTAAGGCAATTGAACTAAATTGTATTTTTATTTTGAAGTTGATTTTCGAAGTCACGTCTTACTTTTAGATAAGGTTTTAATTTATATAAAATAAATAGGTTTTGGCTTATATAATGTCCATTTTAACGGACATTTTAGATATGTGGAATTTAAAATGGTCAACAAAATCTAAATTGCTTTCTTATAATGTTTTAGTTGATATTTAAAATGATGAAAATGCCTTAGATTTATAAGAAATCCTTTACCAGTATGGTGTAGGACCGATTTTAGCATGTAAAATACAGCTTGGTTTTGCCTAGCAATTGATTCTTATAAGTGCTGAATAGTGTTTAGAAGAATAATGTACCATTCTTTATCAAAATATTGCGAAAGTTGTTGGATAGATGACGGTGGATGATATCGATTTTGTATGGAATGTCCTAAAATAATAGACCATAACAATGCCATTATATTGAGGTTGGGAGACCATGTGACAGAAATTGAATTCCATACTCGTGTTTATCAAACCTTGATTGGATATGCCCTTCGGAAAAACGGAGCTCCTTGAGACATCCGGGCATTACTTCCTCTACCCCAACATTCTGCATGACTGCAGAGGAAAAGGGTGGCACAGCGACGAGGTAAGTTTTTTTTTTGGTTTAGTTTTGGTGGAGGTGCGGTCCAGTAAAGAAATCACCTTGTAACGATAATTTCTACCTCTTGGGGTTCTCTAAGCCTATTTTTTACAGCATTATTGTGCTTGTGGAAACGCTTTTGTTTGCATAATTGATCAGTTAGGCTTCTTAAGTCATTTTATGAATAAGTGCTTGTAATTGGAGACATCAGTCTCAAAACGTGATGATTAATTAATTGTTTGGGCTTCTTAAGTTAGTTTTACATATTATTAATTAACATTGAGACGCTAGTCTCTTATGAATATATCTATGGGCTTCTCCAGCCATATTTGATACTGAACCAATTATTTTTATGGATACTTTGATTGATATGTATTAATATAGTATGCTCAAAGTATTGATATACTTTGATTTGATACATTTGTAATGCTTAGAAAATAAATTAAAATTGACATCTGTAATGCTGTTATGATTTATTCTCCTCCCGGACCTATGCAGTAAAAATTTTTTACTAACAGATTACCATAGAAGAAGGAAGAACTTCACTGTCCTATTGCATAGTCAGGTGCATTACCATCCTGGAAATAACGTTTGCATCATAAGAAGTACCTAAACAGAGAAAAATTTCTCTCCCTCCAGTGATCCTTCCTTTCCGGGTTTTGATGACACGGCTGCTCATGGGGTTCCACCCTCCATGCAGTTGGAAGAAAACAATCACGATCATAGGCTTGGGAAGGTGTCCTCTAAGTGTGTAAGAAAAAATTATCAGACCAGTATTGTTCTTCGACTTATTAATAGGCCAGGTTTTGAGAACTCGATAACATCTCTATCTGTGATAATCCTTTCTCCATAGGGTGTTTTGTTATGTTCTATTTCTATCATTAGAAGAGGGACACTGTAACCATGCTTCTGATTTTGTAAAACACACATGTGTGTGTGTGTGAGAATCCTATTATACTTCTATAATGATGCTAATAAATAAGAATAATTTTAAATAAGGTGTGTCAAAATAATCTTAAATTATTAGAAAATTAATAAAATATTGCCTATATATTATTCTATTTGTTTTATATTACAGACAATTAAATGTTTAACATTTTCAGTCCTTTTTCATATTCTTCATAATGTATTAAAATGATGGAAACTATTGTAAATATTGTGTTATGGAAATTAAGTACTATATCTTGTTCTTTCTTGAGTCATATACAATTTAATGTTTTTCCGATTTAATAGGTGTAGCAAAATTATGTGGATAAAAAGTACGTAAGAGGGAGAATATGCTTGTAAAACAGTATACGAAACAACTTTTCTAAAATTAAATAAACCCTTTTTGTGAAGTTATTTATATAAAAATGTTTTGTTACATGCTTATATATAAACATGAATGGTTTCCGTTTATGAAAAAATAAACTCACTTTTAAATACATTACAATCATTCCTATATTTTCCCATTTACTTTTCTAATTGTTAAAAATAAATACCAAAAAATTATGATTCTATAAATGTGTTTTTCTTTTTAGTTAATAAAAGAGTATTTTAAAGCAAACAAGAGAATGCAGCAATACGATCAAATTTTATTTTGATGATGTATACAGTTATACATAACTTTCTTTGTAACTCAACTTATCTACAGAAAGCTTAAAAACTCTCACAAAACTGAAAAAAATCACTGTTAAATGTTTAATAAATAACTATACAAACATAAAATACGTTTTCATGAAGAATAACAATAGACTGTGTTTTTAATAAAAATTTAAAAAATATCTGCTTTTGAATTAAAATATTTTTCAATTTTCTTATGTTTTATTTATAAAAGTTTCATATTTAATCCATTTGCAGCTCTATCATAAATTTTCTATTCCTAAATTATTCTGCGCTCTCTGGTTTGTAAGATGATACGTAAAATTCCCAGCCTTTGGTTTCGTCTGAAACCACTTCTTCAGATGCTTTAGATTCTTCTGATACTACTTCTTCTGATCCTTTAGACTCTTCTGGAACTACCTCTTCTGAGCTCTTTGATTCTTCTGGAACGACTTCTTCTGAGCCTTTGGATTCTTCGGTAACAACTTCTTCTGATCCTTTGGATTCCTCTGGAACTACTTCTTCCGAGCCTTTAGAAGTTTCTGAAACTACTTCCACTGAAACTTCTTCAGAGATTTTAATTTCTTCTGAAACTTTAGATACTTCAGAAACTACATCTTTTGAGTCAGTTGAGTCATCGGAAACTACTTCATCTGAAACTTGTTCTTCGGGTTTTTTAACTTCTTCAGAGACTGATTCGTCAGTGCTTTTAGACTCTTCTGAAACTGATTCTTCGGAGCTTTTGGATTCTTCTGAAACTGACTCTTCAGAGCTTTTGGATTCCTCTGAAACTGATTCTTCAGAGCTCTTGGATTCTTCTGAAACTGATTCTTCAGAGCTTTTGGATTCTTCTGAAACAGACTCTTCGGAGCTCTTGGATTCTTCTGAAACAGACTCTTCGGAGCTTTTGGATTCTTCTGAAACAGACTCTTCAGAGCTTTTGGATTCTTCTGAAACTGATTCTTCGGAACTTTTGGATTCTTCTGAAACTGATTCTTCGGAACTTTTAGATTCACTTGAATCTGATTCTGAAGAAACTTCAGGTTGGACAACTGGATTTTCAGACACTACTTTTGGGGGCTCCTGAGAGATATCTTTGTTAGCAATCGGTGGTTCGGAAGAAACTTCAGGTGCTGGAGATGATTCTTCAGGAGCTGCAGTGGTTGGAGGTAACTGACAAATTCCATCGTTCTACAGAAATTAAAGCAAAGAAAATCCTTTTATTATAAACATATTATGGAGTAATTACAGTTGATGAATATAAGCTATCAAAACGATATAACGAAATATGCAGTTATCAAAAATATGTAAATTCTTATTTCATTAAGTTATTTTTTGAAGGAAATAGTCTAATGGAGAGAGTAAATTCTTCCCTCTCATTAAACTAATCATAAAATTAATTTTTTCAATTTTAAATTGATTTGTATTTTATTTAACAAGAAAACAAGGAGATTATGAGAGGATGGGAGGGAATTAAGATCAACAATTTCATTTACTATTGAAATTATTATTTTAAATTAGCTCGTATTAATAACCAAAGTAATTATTAAATTACATATATTAAAAAAAGTAATTTTATGTTATATTTGCTGATTTTTGTCCTAATAATTTTTTTATGCTTAATATGCTCTTTTAGCTCTGTATTCAATGAAAAGGTAAAGCGCTTTCGAGGAAAAAAAATTGCTCTAAGATATTTATAGAAAATTATTTATTAACGAGTGAAACTTTTAAATTTCAGTAAAAACTATTAAAAGGAGTTCTGATACATTTAAAATTAATTACCAAAGATTTTAAAAATTCCAGGCTCAGTATTAAGTTTTGAGTTATTTTAAGAAGTAATGTCTCACCAAGGCGAACAAAGCTATAACTCCAACGGTAAAATAGAAATGATTTGAGATAATAAAAGTATACTTTTATCGACAGTAATACAAAGGGTATTAACACACGTTTAGAACTATTTTGGGGCCATTAATGTTTAAAATGTAAAGACTATTTTTTTTAAATGTTCGATCTGATAACTCTTTTCTGGACTATAAGTCTGCATCGTGATTTCCATGATATAAAAGCTTTTCGTAAAATTTTCAGGGGTATTGCTTTCCATTCCTCTTCCACTACTTTCCAGAGTCCATCCATCGTGGTGGGTTTGCGTTTAGAAAGAGCTCTTTTCAACAGACCAAAGGCACAATAGTCCGTATGTGAAACGTCAGGGGACTTCACAGGAATATGGTGAAAAGGTATATATGCAATATCTGTATTAGTCTTCATTTTTTCAAGGAATGCAGTGGTAGTTTTCGAAGTATGACTTGTAGCTTTGTCTTGTTTATGTTTCACTCTTTGAAAGTCTTTGGGATAAAGAAGTGTAATTTTTTCTGTAAATATTGGACGTAAAACCTTCTCTTGATAGTATGATGAGTTGATTTTAACATTTTTTTCTACTCTTTTTATTTTTAATTTCCCATTGTAGGAGAAACCTCTCTGCGACTATCATAAACCCCCTACGGAAACTTTCTTTACATTGACGGAACCAGGTATGCATATTTTTTTCTCCTCGTTTTCTATAGTAAATAGACCTTTTTTGTTGCAGTCATTTAAGTAAACCCATGCTTCATCAAGGGTCACGATGTATTTTCATTTATCTCCTGCTAAATGGTTTTCATATAGTATTCTACAAAATGTTTTGCGTTGAGCCATATGTCTCGGCAAAAGCTGGTGAACATTATGTTTTTTTAGCTTTTTTAAGTTGTAAATCTTGATTTATTATTTTATTTATTGTTGATACAAATGTATCTAAAGACTGGAATGAGAATATTTCTCTTCGGAAATCGCAAAAACATATCCCTCAACCCACAGCTTGTTTACATGCGACATTTTGAAAGAATAATAAATTTAAAAGTAGCGGACGATATTTCTCATCTCAAATAATAAGCTGCTGCCAAAAATTTTTTATTTCAAAACATTTACTTTTTTAAAATTCTTAATCGAAATCGTTCTAAAAATGTGTTAATACTGTATTTTTATATTTGGAATTATTTTAAATCTTATGAATTATGAATTGTTTAAGAGATTTCATAATTCAAAAAATCAACATGTTCTTTAAGCAAATTCTTAAAAATATATCATCAAAATATGAATTTTAAAACAAAATTATGTCAGGTTATTTTAGTTTATGATGAAACTAACGATAGTCGGATGTAGCTTCATAAGTTCATTAATTTGTATAAATTGAAATTATGATTTAATCGTGTTCATTTAGGTGCATCTGTGAAAGAACTTATGCCCTTAGTAATCTTTGCTCATTAAGAATATATAAAATACTTTTTTAACTTTATAAATATAATCAAATATTCAAGTTACTTTTATATAGTACTCAATTACTATTATATAATATCACTATTATATAAAGTTACTACTATATAGTATTCAGTTATCAAAATTAATAACAGAAGTGTTAATATTGATTTTTAAATTTGGTTTTTATTTAAAAATTAGAATTCGATTTAATTATGACAAATAATTACCTTTTTCTTGCCTTGCTGGACGCAAACTAACCCTGGGGCACACGGGCAAGTGGCGATGAAAAAATCCCCAAAAATTGGGACAACTTTATCGACAACATGGCATTTACCCCCTGGAAAACAAAATTATGCCATATAAATAATGAAAATATACATTGTAAATTTCTATTGATATTTCTCAGGTTTAAACTATTTATATGAGTCAAGAAAAATTTTCAAATTTTTGCTTGCACAAATTAAATTTTATACTGAGAACGTGTATTGTAAACAGTGATACGCGTTTAATAGCAAATAAAAATAAATTATAAAACAGTATATGCAAAGTAAGTAGAAAAACTAAGCAGTATATCCAAAAATTGGAAGTTCTGTATAAAAATTACACTGTAAAAACATTTCAATATCTATAGCAATGACTCTATTTTTTTCATCTTACTGTCAAGCTTAACAGTATTTTTGCAGAAAAATTTCAAGCAAGAGAGAGACTTTTTTAAAAATAAGAGCTTCTGGTGAGATTACTTGGAAAAATTGATTTAAAATCAATAAAAGCTTTCCCTTCGCAAGAAGCAAACTGTTTTTCTGAAATTCACATAGTCTTTGTCCATGTTATTTAATTCAATGTCATATGTTAATGTGGGAGGAAAATTTTATTAACCCTAAAGTGGCTGTTTCTTTCAATCCAGTTGACATCACTTTATTCCAATTCTCATTGGGTTAAAATATCCATGACGTCATCTGCACCACACATATTTAATTATGACGTCGTAAATACGACTGGTCAACGAATTTGCTACCTGCCATCAAATCGCATTCTTCGAGTGTAAGCAAACAAGGCGAAGTTCACCTTCGAATGTCTGAGAATATTGTTGAAATTAATTTAATTGATAAAATGATTTCATATATTAGGAAGCAAAGCATCGGTTTAAGAAGCTGTTTTTCATTGATTCAAGCCATTAAAACAGAAGAAATAGACAAAGACAAGACAAATCATCCACTTCATGGTTAGTTTAAAGCGGTAAGGATGATTTAAGTAAAAAAAATCATTCATCAAGAGAATTCATTCTAAATTAATAACTGCAATATTTGTTTGTAAAGAATTTATTTTAAATCATAAGACTAATGCTTTGCTTACACCAACATTAAATTTTTATATTTTTAAATATTACATCATAACGAGAGTGGCTACATTGACAAATTGTGACACCTGAACTAATTTTTCCAGCTAAACAGAGATAAAATAGAAGAAAAACGTCTTACCTTCTGGGGTTAAGGCTCTGCAGATTCCTCCAAAGAATGGAAGGCCTGCACAGCACTGTCCTGCAACGCATTGGTCTTGCATAGTACACCGTCCGGCGGAGACAGCCTGTAAGCAATAGTGCAACGTGTCAGAACAGAAGTGTAATATGTTGCGTATAATGATTATAATGCAAATAGACAATATATAATATTGCAAAAACATGCAGTATACAAATACAGTACATATAACTATGATGTAGTTTAGAATTTAATAAAGGTAACATAACGTACAATGTATAACAAATATAATTTCAAAGCACAATGTGTATTGGAGGCCATCGTAGATGATTCAAACAGCGTGAAATATTTACCACGAATTTTTCGTGATAGATTATGCAAATGTTGCAGTTTTAACGCATTCGTTGTTGTTATTAATGACACTTGGAAAGGCCAAGCTCTCCAGGCTTTGGCTATGCGAATTTAAGTCATTTGGGTGCGTCTTTCGTTTAATCAGAGCACCACGAAGTATGACTTTGCTGTTGAAATCCTCCGATAGATGGCACCACCAGAGGATTCACTCCTTCAAATTTTGAATTGATCTGAAGGGGGAGTAAGTTTTCTCCAGGCCATTACATCCATGGTAACTGCTCAACGACCGACCACAGGACTTTCGTTTCCACAGATTTAATGAGCACTCACATCGCATGTACTCGGTGGGTCTTCGGCGGCATTGGGAATCGAACCCCACCCTTCCGGATGAAAGGCCGATACCCTAACCACTAGACTACCACGACCCAATTCATACGTCATAGTATGCATTCGTACGTTATAGTGATTACATTTATAAACTGAAACTGTGCATTTAGAGAAGAAAGATAGGCGATTTGAATAACTTAAAGTGATTTCTTAGATGCCCAGTTTGAATTTTCTTCATATATTAAAAACGAGTGCTTTTTGAGCACATATCTGTATTTGGATGAGGAAGAATTTTTATTCACAGAAATTGTAAATTATCCTTCAGAAACAATGGTCACATTATATATATATTAAGCAGGCACCAGTTATGTGAATGTGGAATACCTGCATATGGAAAAGAACGAGAGACATCAAACGAAGCGAATGGAACCGTTTCGTTACACCACTACACAAGAAGTTAGTCTTGTCGTGCTAATGGAATTATAAAATATTCACGGCCACCTTTTCAACCATATCTCAGTGAATTCAGTAACCGATGGAAATATAACAATCCAAGTCCCCATGATCTATTCGTCATCAAATCTAGCATTGTAGAATGAAAAGCTTAAATTTTTTTCGATTACATTTAACTTTCAGTCACATCCATTTTCATTTGTAATGGTTACATGCACAGTGTAGCTGTATATAGAATAGCATGATAGTGTGTGTAATTGGACAAACAATGCCTACAATATCACAATGATGGCGTTAGAATATGGAGCTATTGTTTAGAGATTGCTGAACTACATCTTCATACTATATTTGCAACCATTTCAGTTTACCAAACTAAGGTAGTATAGGATTCCAACCTTGTGCTTGTATCACGGATTGTGCCTTGATTTTTCAGTATTATATCTCTGAGATTTTGAAGCATTCTCCAGCCTTATTTCCAGATCTTTTCAATGGTTATATTTCACACGGACAATATAAGCCTATACATTTTACTCAGTGTTCAAGGATCCTTCTCTGCATTGCCTATCTGTATCTCTAATTTATTAAAGGTGTCTGCCTTTAATAAATTATAATTTAATAAATTAGGGGAGGTCCTGGGTTCGAATCCCGGTTTGGGCATGAATGTACTTTCTCTCTCTATTTATATCCTGTCTTTGTCCTTTTCTTGTATGAATGGTTGCCTACCCTATAAACGGGTACCTATGGCATGTGTGTACTGAGGAAGTCGGACTCCACACCAAAATCTGGTTCAGTTGGAAAAGTGGAGCAGCGCACCCCATAATGCTAGCCTAGCTAGCACACGACAACAACAACATTAAAAGTGTCTGACAATTGCTGGAAAAGTGACTAGTTGTAGAATTTTGCTCACTTTGAAACACCAAATCAAATTTATCTATGTCTCAAAGAATCTTAGAGTGTAGACCTTTGATTTAGGCACACAACATTTCATTCCAATGGATTCCTGTCCATTGTGATAAGCTGATGCATTGACTAAAAAGGGAGCTTTGATAGAACAACGTATAAATCATCTTCTGTCATTTCACACTGCTAAATTGTTCATTAACCTGATCTTTAGAAAAATTCTTAAATAAGGCATTAAACGCTCAAGGAGTAAGAGATGCAAGATTATGCTTTGAAATTTCCTCGACGTCAAAGACATTTATGAAGAAAATTGTCTTAATACACATATTTATATAATACTGCAGAAAGATTTGCTAAAATATGCTGCTTTCAGAGAAGATATTCTTAAGATGATAAATGAGACAGACTTGTATTTTCAAGAATTTAATTTATTAAATAAATTTGCAAAATTCTAAATTTCTGTTAAAAACAAACCTTAAAGAAAAAATTGTTGATCTCTAAAGAGCAAGAGTATGATTAGAATTTTCTATTAAGAAAATTAAATCATTGATATAAATAACTAAACTATAAAATAAACACAACAATAAATCATTAAGAAAGGAGGAGTTAAGTGGCACATTTATTAATGTGAATTTATAAAATTAAAATATTTTGAATGAATAAAGGAATGAAATTCATTTTAACTTCTATAAGAATTTACTGATGAATTATACTTCCATACAACATATAATATTATTAATTTCTTAAAAAATCATTAATAAGTATTTTTATTTTTAAGATAAAATTGTGTAATGACTTTGTTGCAATATCATTCTTTTGTACATTTACAGCTATCCGGAAAAATGAGTGAAGAATAGGAATATTTATTTTAATATAGCAATAAATGAAAATGACGAGCATTTTAAGTAGAAAATTATGTAGTATTGTAATATTTTCATAGAAAATTACTATGAAATAATAATTTTCGTAAATTATTCAATTTTCATAGTTATTCAGAGTATTATTATTTTGATACTAGTTTTCTAAATGGGATCAATGCACACTTTGCAATTAATTTTCGAATAACTTTGATAAAATAAAACAATCAGTTTGTAATTTAAATAAACTTAAGAAATGAGTGGTTCTAATAAACATTTATTGCAAGCATATATATGCATGCTTAGATTATAATTAAATGCATAATTAAATATCATGAACATAAATGAGAAATAGTTGATCATGTAAAAACTTAATTACATATTTTTAACTTAACATTTGAATCAATATATTGAATTGTCTTAAAATTTTATATTTACGACCATTGATAATACTACTAGGTCTACCGGAAAGTTCTGTCCGTTTTAGAATGAAACAAAGGAATACATTTTTTCATACTTTGGATAAACTTTATTGAATTATGTAATTGCCATCATTATTTATGACTTCTTGCCAGCGTGATGGCAATTATATCCCATTTTTAAAAAATGTCTTATCTCTAGAGGCCAAAAATTGAACCAGTGCTTGTCTGATACCTTCTTCTTTCTTGAATTGTTTGCCCAGCAAGAAATTTTGTAAGGACAGAAACAAGTGATAATCAGATGGTGCTAGGTCCGGAGAGTATGGTGGATGGAATTTCCCAGCCTAGCTCTGCGACTTTCTGACAAGTCCCCAAAGCAGCATTGTCTTGAAGCAGTATGATGTCATTCCTATTGAACATCGCCGGCCTCTTTTCTTGGAGTGCTGTTTTTAATTTATCCAATTGCTGACAGTACCTCTCCAAATTTAGCCTTTCATTTGGTTTCAACAGCTCAAAATGTATTGGTCCTCGAATGTCCCACCATATACACAACATTCTCTTGTTCAGGCTCAACTTCGGTTTAGAGGTAGAGGGGGCAGGTTTTCCGGGTTCAAAATATGCCCTTTTTCTTATGATGTTTTCATAGGTAATCCACTTTTCATCCCCAGCTATGATCCGGTCCAAGAACGGTTCGATTTTGTTGCGTGCAAGCAGATATGTGCATATGATGATTCGATCATTGAAATTCTTCTCACTTAACTTGTGTGACACCCATCTCGAATACTTCCACACAAACCCTAGTTTCCGAATATGGTCGGAAATGGTTTGTTGAGCTGAATACTTGTTGAAACTGATTGTAACCGCAGCGGACAGAACTTTCCGGTAGACCTAATATTTTCATTTAATAGGTTTCATTTTTTATGATTAATTGCAATAATCTACAAAAAAATTTGTTTGTCATGCAATTAGAATCTAATTTTGAACATTAACCTAGTTTATCTAAAAATAAAATTAAAATGTGAAAAAGAAATAATACGTATTCTAGTTCAAAAAAGGAGCAATTAAATGTCAAATGGAATTAATTGTTAAAATCATTAAAAGTTTTGACAATGCTTCTTAAATCATTAGACAATTCTGCTAATATGGACAAACACACTTTGTTTTTCAAAATTTAAGCTTTGAAATTGTTATTTCCATTAATATAAATTAAATATTTAAATTTTCTTGGGAAAAAGATTATTAATGAATTTATAAACTTTACATAACTTGGTAAGACATAATTTACATAACTTGGTACATAACTTGGTATAAACTTTACATAACTTGGTAAGTGTTTTCCTGATTCAAAAATGTTAAAAATAATGTTCAAAATAGTTCAAAACAAAAATGTTCAAAACAGCTTCTGAAAATTTGATTGAATTTAATATAAGATTATCGAATTTCATAATTACAAAACTTTATAGAGCAATTTAGAATATCAAAATTTAGTAATTTATTTTTATTTAAAGTTCCAAAATTTTACTTCCTAAAGAATTATCGATTCTGAGAATTTATAAAAAATATTAAATATTGTAAATGAAAATATAGCAAGAATTCATCATTCATTTTTAAAATTAAATGTTTTTTTATAACTTCTTTATATTCGCCAACAGCTCAGATACATTTAAATAAAATACATTAAATTGTTTTTTAAAAGAAAAATGTTTTATTACAATTAATTGAATTTACTTAAGACTAGTTTTATTTCGAAAAAGTATACAAATTCGTGATGCTTAGAATAAATTAAGGCATAAATAAAAAGGAAATTAAGATTCATGATTTAGTTTTCAAAATTAAATATAGATTAGCGTTTCAGAATTTTTTCATACATTCATACAGTTAACATAAGCGCAATTGAAGAATGATATGAAATATATTTATTAGTTTTAGTATTAAATACTTTAAAGGGATTATGTTTTTAATTTGAAATATAAAATCTTTCCACACTGCAAATGATTACATATTACCACATTATGTTTTAATTTATGTGAGCTCCACATATTTTGAAAGAATTTTATTGATAAAAATTTCCATATTACAATTTACATATATTTTTATTCTCTAAAATTAATGTAGAAATAATTTAAATTACTCGTTATCTAAATATAAAAATAATTATATTTATTAGTTATACATTTTGAGAAAATTACAATTGTGATTCTGAAATATATACATAGTATATATATATATATATATATATATATATATATATATATATATATATATATATATATATATACATATATATATACATATATATATATAATATCATAAAAATTATGGGAATTCAATTTTTTTAAAGGATTTGCAAAAAGAACACTAATTAACTTACTTAGAAAAACTTATTAATTTTTTAAATTATTATTAATTTTCTAGCAATATTCTCAAGCCAATGAATGATGACAGTATTCGATTATATTATTTTTCAAAACATTATATCATGAATTAAATATTTTTTAAAATAACCCATTAAGCTTTTAAATCTATCATAGAACTCTCATAACTGGATTCTTCACGTTTCCCGTTATTAACACTTCAAAAAAATTTGATTCATTACTTCAAAAAGTGTCTTATTTCCAATTACACAAATTTAGCAAGTAAAATATCTATCGCACAGGATTTGCTGAACCCCTATGAATGAAAATGACGTTTCGAATTATTCAGAGAAGAACTAAATATGGATTGATCGCCTGCAGCAGATGAGTTGAGTGTTTGCTTTGAAATGGCGCAGAAAGGAAATGGCAGCAACGAGAAACTGCTGATCATAATTAAAATTTCATGCAGTTACTAATTTAAAATTAAAATTGAGAGTTTGGAAATGAATAGTTTTAAAGAAGAAATATTTTATATGTTCCTTCTACGTATTTTGTGTCACTAAAAATCATATCTCATAACGATGGTAATGGATTAATTTTCGACACAATTTGTGTGTAATTTGATACATATAAAGACTAACATTTAATTTATTAAGAACATTTAACATTTTAAAGGCAATGCATTTAATATACAATATGAATGTGCGTGATTTTGTAAATTAATTATGATAAAAATTAATTATTTTTAATTTTACTACTTAACCAAGCTACAGATAGATGTATACTGGGAAAAGTAAAAATGCATTCGTTGAATTGATACAGTTTGTTCATTGATTGAGATGGAATTTAAAGAAAGAATAGTTTTAGATATTTAATTTTGTTTTAAAAATTCTTTAAGATTATATTAATGTTCTTGAAAAAGTTTTTATTTAATTTTTTTATTTTGTTTTTAGAAATACTGTTCTCATCTTTAATCTATTAATCTATGAAAGTTTTCTCCGAAAAATTTGCTGTCAAAATAGAGATGAAAAAGAAAGTTGTAAGAGAAATTAACTTACCACCAGGACGTAAGAAAAGCATGCGATAGCTAGGTAAGATTTCATTTTGTGAGTTACAAATTTTGCAAAACCGATTTATGTTCCAATAAGTTGTTTTGGATATGAGTATGCACTGTACTTGGAGACAGTTGCAGTTTAAATACTAGTTTACATCCCGGATTTCCAGAATTATCTCCTTGGAGATAATCTCTTCCCTATTATCCGCCAAATTTCAGATGAAAAAGATAGTTCACAAAGACGCATGAAGTGAAGTAAGAAGTTTAAATATTATGAACAAATAAATCTAAAAGAGTAAGATATCAGTGCTCATATTATCTCTAAGAGATAAAATATATGAACTTGAAAAAGATTTTATGACAAACGAAAATCTGTTTTGTTTAGTAAAACATCTTTCTTACCCATTCTTTAGGGTTAAAAATTTATGGTTCCTTACACTTGTATTATCTTTGTATGCGGATATTTACCAAGGTTAGTATGACGGCCAAGCTCAACTTTAAATGTCTTTATTTTTTTAAACAATAAACTATGAAATAATTTAAACTAGAGCTGACGTAAATCTTTAATTATTTATATCTTTCCTACGCAATATAAAGTAACATTTTTAACACTGCAATCAAGTTATTGATTCAGGAAGTGAAATTTAAAATATACTTTTGCATGGTTTTTAACTTCAATACGAGGGAAGTTTTAGATTTTAATTTTGTTTTAATAATTCTTCTCTGTTTCGTATGTTCTCGTAGAAATAGGCAAATTTTATCATTTAAGAAAAAACATGTTGTACAAAATTTCTAATTGAGATATAAATATTTTCCTTGCTATTTTGACCAATGTTTACCAACGCTTGTAGCAAATAAGGAATATTAAATATCTACTTGATAAAGAAATTTCTCGAATTATCCTAAAGCTTTGTTAATTAAATAAATATTTTCCTATTAAAGAAATTTCTCTGAATTATTTATACAGCGATGTCAATTTTATTGTTATTTTGTCTGTTTCATACTAATGATCAATTCCAGAATGTAACCAGGGGAAGACCCTCAATTCTTTCGATACCAAACAAAAAATATTTTTGCATTAAACAATGATATAAATTCAATAATTAATTATAGAAAAGAATTTGATTTTTTGGCATTAATTGATAAAATGAATTTCATTTCGTATGGTAAAAAATAATTTTACGAATTTATTTTCATCACATTGTACTTTCTTTGCACATCTATTATATATTTAGCTGTTACATTTAATTGAAACTTTTATTCACATATTTTTTAGTTATCCCAGGCAACACATGCGAAGAGATGGAAAATTACACAGCTGAAATTGGGAACTGCTTGGGAAAACAGTTCAAGAACAGAATAAAAAGTGAAGCCATCCTTCTAGCAATTATGAATCTCTTCTCTTTGCCGGAGGTGAAATGAAAATAAATGTTAGAACAACTGAAGAAATGCTCGAATTTCTTCAGTTGTATTAGAGTTTTTAGTTGGAATTTAGATTGAAATTATAGCTGAATAATTTGGAATAGATCTCTAGTTTTAATATTTCCATAGTTACATTTGTTTTAAGAAAGGCTTTTTTTTCTTCTCAGATTTTTCTTTCAAAACTTAGATGATCACTTCAGTGAAATGATTGGTTCGAGAAGAGTTTTATATCCTCTGAATATGGAATTTAAAATGTAGATCACAAACCGTTATGGTAAACAGTTAAATAGCCTGTAAGCTCTGTAGCCTCGAAATATTCTTTCAATATCATAAATATAATTAAATGATAAAATAAAGTAAAATATTTTAAAATAAATTCAAAATTATCATGAAGCTTAAAAATCTAGAAATGCATGTGTTGAGAAGCGTGATTTCGTAACAATAAAATATCGTAGGTCAAAAGAGAACCAAAATAAAAATATGAACTGAGAGAAAATGTGTATATAAAAGAGTTTTTTAAAATACGATGAAAATACTTACTTTTACTGCATTCAATATTTTTCTCTTTCAGTTTCCAATCGAAATGAATTTAAATTTATGTTTAATTTTTATTTGTTACTATTATTATGTTTTTAAATTATATTATTCAAAACAACTTTTCATTTCTTGTTGAATCACAATTCAAATGATAGTATTTGATATAAAAATGCTATTTATAGGCAAAACTTTATAAGCAAAATAAATATTATGAAAACTGCTTTTTTCTATAATCCTTGTATATTTTAATATTACTTTTATAAGGAATAATTGGCTTGTAAAACATTCCTGTGATAGAGAAGATGATGATGCTCTAAGAAATAGAGGTTTTCAAGATGTTTCATTATGACATGCTTTTAAATCAAAATTAAAAGAAAATGACTTATATTTTATTAAATACATTAAAGAATGTTGTCACTATAAAATTTCAATAATGTTGTTTAATATATTATTTTTTAATTAACGAAATCATCTCTAAATTTTTTTTAATTCTCATAAAAATATCTTTGTATATAATGAAGGAGATGAAAACATTTTAGAATTCCAATATTTTTATTTTGTCTTGACGGAGCTCTTGAAATATAAAGAGAAAATATATATTGGAAATAATTAATAAAAAAATACAACAAAAATTTAATACTAGAAATGGCAAATTGTTAAAAATAAAAAAATCCTATGTTTCATCAAAGAAACCTAAGAAAATTATCCATAAAAATATTTTTTCTTTAATATGAAAAAAGTTTTTTTTCCAAGAACTATAGAAATTGGTAGTTATTAACTAGGTTATCAACAATTATTTTTTCTTGTTAATTAATGCATGATCGTATTTTAATATAAATTTCGGAAAAAAAGAATATCATCTTCATATATCGGATGATTTCTTTTTTAATATAGGGTATAAATTATATTTTCCAATAATCAAAATATTATTACCAAAAATGTATTTCAAGCAATAGAAATATTTATGAATTATTACTCATGTTATTAAAAATGAAAAAACCAAGAAAATTATTATTGTAGACTAAATTACGTAAATAATAGATGTCACCAGAAAAGTTTTTACTAGCTTTATTATGGTGAGGAAGAATTTTATTTGTAATGAATATGATTATCATAAGTAATAATTGTATGCAAAAGAATTTATAAATAATTAATTTTAATTGACAAATAATGAAGCACTATGATTGATAAAATGTTTTAAGTAATACATGTTAAATATTTTATTGGTTTTCTTGTTAGAAGTATAATTGTTTTTACAAGAATGTAGCAATTAAAAGAATTTATTGCAAATAAATAATATTGCGTCAGCAGTCTTCAATCGAAATCACAACTAACTTGTATTGACTTCTTCCAAAGCTAGTAGCTTTTCTTTCAGTTTAATGAGAATGAAGCTGTTTTTGAAGAATGGCTTTTTTATTATAAGAGTAAATTAATTTAATTTCAAATTACCCTAATTTTTGAAGTAAAAGCTACATTTATAGTTAAATTGCAATTTATACCGTTTTGAGTACGATACTCTTTGTGCATTACATAACATATTTGCATACTCACTAAAAGGAATACATGTTATGCTCATTAGAAAACTCCATATTATACTCATATTATGTTACAAAATACAGTGAAACAATACGGTATTAAAGTAAGTGAAAAATAGAAAATTGTCATATTTCTCTTGTTAAAAACAACTAAAAACTGCATCGTTTGTATGTGTGTGTGTGAAGACTTCAAAATTTAATTCGTCACTATCTGTACTAAAAAGATTCTATTTCCTTCACTTTCTCCCATGTCAGCCAGTGTTTAGTTCCCAAGCATGCTTGGTACTCAGTTAATCGACCCACTGAAGGGATGAAAGGCTGAATATACACTACTGGCCATTAAAATTGCTACACCAGGAAAGCGGCACACCACACACGTGAAATTTGCATGACAGGTAGAACTTGCTGTGATATGCAAATGATTAGATTTTCAGCGCATTCATGCAAAGCAGGCGACAGCAGCGACATCTACAATGTGTATAAAACCAGAGATTTGACAGCAGTTTTCTCATACTCAATTTCCGTTTCAACGTTGTTTTCGGCAAAGAAAGTTGTTGTAATGTCTCGTGTAAGAAGAAGAATTGCCTATCAGCACGAGTCTGACTTTGATCGAGGAAGGATTATAGCCTACCGGGATTGCGGTATATCGTACCGCAATATTGGTGCTCGCGTCGGTCGAGACCCCATGACTGTTAGCAGAATATGGAATCGATGGGTTCAGGACAATCATACGGAACGTCATGTAGGATCTCAGCGACCCCCATCACTAACAGCAGAGAAGACAGACATCTTATCCGCATGGTCACAAGTGATCGTACAGCCACGCCACGAACCCTGAGTCGAGAAATGGAGTCATTTGCAAGGCAACAAATTTCTGCTCGAACAGTTCGACGACGTTTGCAGCAGCATGGATTGTCTCCACGGCGACCATGACTTCTGCTACCATTGACGCTGCGTCACAGACAGGAGCGCCTTCAATGGTGTGATCAGCGACGAACCTGGACGCGGGAATGGCATCTGGTCATCTTTACAGATGAATCTCGTTTCTGTATACAGGACCATGATGGCCGCATCCGTGTTTGGAGGCATCGTGGAGAACGCGCATTGCCTGCTTGCATTGGACATCGCCATACCGGCCCATCTGCTGGAGTGATGGTATGGGGTGCCATTGGATACACGTCTCGATCACCTCTTGTTCGCATTATCGGCACTTTGAACAGCAACCGTAACATTTCCGATGTGTTAAGGGCCGTGGCTCTGCCCTATCTTCGAGGCCTCCCTAATGCTTTGTTTCAACAGGATAATGCACGACCGCATGTTGCCCGTACTGTTCTGAACTTCCTTGATACAGAACAGGTTCGACTGTTACCCTGGCCAGCACGTTCTCCTGATCTGTCACTCATTGAGAACGTATGGTCAATGGTGGCCGAGCGATTGGCATGCCATCACTCACCATCCACTACTGTCGATGAACTGTATTCTAGTGTTGAAGCTGCATAGACTGAGATCCCCGTGCATGCCATACAATCTCTGTTTGACTCCATGCCTAGGCATCCGCCTAGGTTGTTATTGCAGCCAGAGGTGGCTGCTCTGAGTACTGATTTCTCAAGATCTATACATCCTAATTTCCTGTAAATCTAATCACTTGTTCTTTCCATTATAATGTATGTGTCCAATAAATATCGTTCTGTTATTTGCATTCCTTCTTGGTGTAGCAATTTTAATGGCCAGTAGTGTATTTTGGCATGTGTGTGTGGATGTTTAAAAAAATTCTCTTTCATGTAATAACTCTGCAGACAAATAAAAAATACTGCCTTTGCTTGATTTAAAATTTGTTCAATTAGTTATTTTTTATTTTATGAGTTGTAAGGATTGCGTATACGGGAGAATAAATGCATGATTATGTATTTGTTTTTCAAACATATACGCTTATATCTGCATGCTTAAGAAATCACTTGAGTTTATGAATTAGATATTTATATAAGGAGGTACTATTAATTTCATTTTATTGTGTCAAAGGCTGATGTATTAAGACCAAACGGTGGAAAGGTAACTCTTGTAACCGATGGTCAACGTTTCTAATCCTTGAATCTTAGATATTACCATTACTGATTGAATAGGTATTAGTTAAAGTCTTGTAATAAATAATCTTTGTTTGGCGATTATATTGGCGAAAAGGATGTTCAAATTTCGATTTTGATTTGAATTTCTATGTACTATACTTCATTATCCATTAAGGTGTCCTGTCACTCATATAAGTTTCATTTTTTTACCTTTAGATATATTTCAAACATAATAATCTGAATTCTATATAGCATATTGAATATTACATTTTACTATTTCATTTAGGAAAAAATAAATTAAGTAATTTAACTTACTTTTCTGTTTCAGTTAGTATTAAAACTATTTTGCCGAATGCATTAGTTTATTAGAGCATTTTTATGCACATGATTAAATTTTTGAAAGAGGTTTTTTCACTTCTTATAAATTATTTAAAATGATATGTTATAAAATACTGCAGATAAATGTTTGTTGTTAAAATTTAAATTGTATATCAACTAAATCAGTGGTAGCAATTAACTAATTAGCAGAGATTTGCGTTATATTAATGGATACTCTATTTTAAACAAATTATATGCAAAGGTATGGAAATGAAAGACATGATTAATTTAAATGGAAAACCTTTGAAATAAAACTATGTAATTTACTATTAAGAATAAATGTTTAAACAACACATATTATTTAATTTTTTGAAACACGTACAGTGAAAAAAATAAGAGATAAAATTATGGGGCATAATGAAACATACAAATTACTACAATTTACTATTAAGTAGAATAATCATATACTTGCTTCAATATACAGTATGATATAAAATAGTAAGATAACTATGTATTTTTGTGACTTTAATTATAATTAATATAAATTTAAAATTAAATAAATGAAAAATATGCAGAATGTTTTTAAACGACATTTCAATGTACTAAATATTTTATCAAAACTTTCAAAATTTTCTGTTATTGTCACAGTTATTAGACTGCAAGAAAAAGTTACTATTTTTTTTACAAAACTAAAAAGATGGTTAACCTACCATTTTTTCTAAATAAAATCAAATACTCGGAATTTTCATTTAATTTATCAGATTTCTCTGACGAGTAAATAGAAATTGTGTCCCATCCATCTGTGGCAGCAGCTTCCAATTCGTATACAGAATCATATTGTAAATTATATCCATACAATCGACCAGTAAAATGACCCACAAACTTTCTTAGGAATTAAGATCAGGATTACATCTCCAACAGCCAAAGATCTTCATTCTTTCTTACTGAAACTAATTTTAAGTTAATTTTCAGCATATAGTGTGGAGAAATGTCTTGCTGAAATTTCAAGTTTGACCCTCCTAAAAGTATACCAAAAATTTAAAGTAAAAACGTTTCTTCATAAATCTTCCATCAGTTCTTTCAAGTATTGTCTGCAGATCACCTTTCCCATCATGTAGAAAAGTTTTCTACACCGTCACTGTGCTACTATTCATCTGTCAATTGTAGAAATAACCCGGTTGCAAACTATTATTGTTCCGGCCATTCAAAACAAACTTTTTTCATCGGAAAACATATTTTTTCAAGAAGCTTCCCAGTTCATAAACTTCTTTGTCTATTTCAGCTTCTCTGATTTGTGATGCATCAATAGTCCTGGCTTTCTTTATGATTTCTAATTGAATGTCCGAAGTTCATCTTAGAGAGCACCATACTATTGCATGTGAGATAGTTTTACTTTATGAGTAGACAAGTTTTTCTTTTGTAGAAAGGATGAAAATTTGGTGCATTATCATTAGTTGATATAATTTTTTTTTACTCTACCTCTCATATTTTTCATGTGCTTTCAGTATCTTTTATACTTAACAATATCTTTTATCAAAACGCTAAGAATAACAGTTTTAAAACTTATTTTATAGAATCATACTTATTTTGCTTTTCAATTTTCCAGAGCTTTTAAAAAACCGAATATTTTGATTTTCTCGCTCTAATAATTATGTGACATTGTGAATTTTTTTTTATAAAAAGAAAACAAAAAAAAAAAAAGAATTAAATTCTAAATGCCTTTACATGATTGTTTGCTCATTTCTGTGGTCCAAAATTGATATCTACAAATAATTTTGAAAGAAATAAACAGATAATTTTGAATATAAAAATTAGTGTGGTCTTAAGTTTATGTAATGCTGGAATTTCATGCTATTATTTGTTGTTTGAAACTGAATCTATATTTTTTTAGTTAAATGATTTATTTACGAAAATATGACTTCTGACATTTGCTTCAAACTTTTAAACACTTTAAAATTTAAATTAGTGGTATTTGAATAGCTTTGGTCATGCAACACACACTGTTGTTATTTGTATTATAATATTGTGCCTTATACATTTCTGCCTCTCTATTTTTACCGATCTTTGATGCAAGACAAGGGTTAACTTTTGCGGAAGAGTTCTTGGGCCAAGGACACGCTACAAGAATCTATTTACCAATAGATAAGTGGGATATTTGTATTTACGAGGATATATTTATTCCGGCAGTATTACTTAATAGAATTAGTGTAATAGTATAAATAGAATTTATTTATTACAACAATATTCCTTATAATAATTGTTGTTGTGCTGTATTTATCTCGTTTGTGTATGTATAGGTATTTCATCAAAAAATTTGTGACTTCGTTACACATTTAATACTCCGCGATTGGATTTTTTTACACAACTCACTTGATTTGTTTTTGAAAATAATTTATTTTATTTTGAAGTAAAAAAAGTGGAAGAAATTATAAAAATCCTATCGTTACACATAAAGTATAAATAGAAGCCAACATTTATGCATTAATTTATACCTTATTTCTTACACTTTAAATGCTCAATATATACATAAAAACGTAATATATTTTATATAGCATGAGACAATGGTTAAACTTTCTTGCACCTCAAACCACTTCTTAATTTTAAAATATTATGAACTGATGAGGTTGATACACAACCTTTTCTTAACTCTCAACCCTCAGCAATGACGTAATATTGAAATCTACTATCATTGATACTAACATAGATTTAACAAGCATAGATCTCATTATGGTCATCTGTTTTCAACGTTTTTAGATTAGGTATCGAATTTATTAACTTTTAGAGACCAGAGTAGAGTTTTCTTCTATAATATGTTATTTTTACTATGATACAGTCAGTTTTCAATGTGTTTCTTTAAGCAGTAATTCTCAGCTTAAATGGTAGATTTATTAAAACTTTTACTTCCTTAGTTAATAAGCATCGAGCTTAAAATTTTATGGTAAAAAGGATTCTGTCTCCCCGAACTTTTGAATACTAAATCATTAAGTAATCATGTGTGAAATTTTGTTGATTTATATTTTCAGCATTTTTAATTTTCTTCGGCATTGTATCATGTTTTATAAGAAAATTCTGTCATGCAGAAACTATTGCAAATTCTATTATTCTTATTAATAAAAATTTTACTTAAAAATATAAAAAATTTTTTAAAATAGATAATCAATTCTAATGATTCTGGAATAACGACTTGACAAGAGAATTTGAGATTAATCTTACGTAATATTAATAAAGAGCATTAAATATAATGTTGGAAATATAATATTAATGAAATCATTTGAAGATGGAAGGAGTTTTATGATTACTTTGTTACAGCGCAGTTTATAATTATGGTAGGTTGGGTTTTATGGCGAAATGTCCAGAACAGGATAAGCTGCATTAAAACTAGGATTTTGAGTAATAATAATATATTTTTAAAACCCAAGCAAAACAATAAAACATCAAAAAAAAAATATTTGTATATAATATATTTAAAAGCTATATAGATAAATAATTTAAGCATAATTACAAAACAAATTTAAAATAAGTTAAAAAAAAGTGTAAGGAACCTATTGCTCTTAGAAAGGCAAATAGGTTTCTGTGGGGTGGATCCCCCAATAAATCTACCAAAGTTAAAATATCAGTTTTAAAATAGTGTAAACGTAAATGATTAAGTCATGACATGAAATTAAAATATGATATACAATGTATGGTTCATCACATGTTTCACACCAAGGATTTAATTCAGTCAAGAACAAATGTCTGTGTGTGAAGCGTGTGTGTCTGATACGAAGGCGAATCAGCACTTCGTAACGGTAAAAGTGATGATGGAATGACCTATGGAAGGATGGCAGGCAGTTTTTGGGAGACTTGCATGTTCCAGAATTCCTGCCAGAGAGAATAAACGTGTTTTTTTACACCCTTTCTCACGTCTAAAAGAGGGACAGTTGAATGAATGTCACGTCTAAAGACGATGCAGCTGCATAAGCACTTTCATTGCTTAAAGATCAATGTGACTTGGGATTCAACAGAACTTTATACCACATCCCTTGCATATATAGAGTAGGAAGGTGATCTGTGTTATTTTAATAATTTATTGCTGTAATATAATCATGAAATTAAAGTTTCATTCATATGAAATTTTAATTTCATGAATCGGATTTTTAAGTAATTTCTTAAAGATTAAAAGTAAGTGTCGTTTTTATATCATTTTGAAAATTATTGCATCAGACAAAATTAAACTGCTGGCTTATATTTTAATTATTAATTCTGATAACAAATTAAATTATACAAAATATTTTTACTTAAAATTCAAAGTGAAAAATTTGATATTCTATTTTAATAATTATGAAAAAATGTAAATAAATATAACTATGGGATTAGTAAATGCTGTTTGATACTTAAAAAATGACAATGTACTGTGATATAGAAAACAAAATAATTTTTATTTATTTTTTAACTTCGTTACAGCATAGTTTACAAATGCCCATGGATGACAAAATGTTTACTTCGGTATTTACATTGCAGTAAAATTAAAAGAAAAGTTTCTGTGATACATTTTAAAGTAGTTCACACAAACATTGATAGAATGGAAGTGTCGATAGTTATTTTGTAACATTCTCTTGTTTTTGTACATTCGATCCAAATAAAACCTCTGCCATCACATCTTCACATTGTACTTAAGCTGCAACAGTGTCCCCTGCTGAATCAGCACCATCATCTACTGCAACATCATCTACAGTACCGTCATCCACACCCCCATCACCAGCAATACCGTCATCTCCTGCACCATCATCTGCAGCACTGTCATCAACAGTAGGAGCGGAAGTTGTGGGTGGTACCTGACATACACCATCATTCTGAAATAACAGAAAAAAATTTCTAAAATTAAAATTTTTTCTATCATGGAATAATTATTTAATGATGTATATTATTAAAATGCATTGCAATAAATGCAGTACATTCCATTTAAAAATATTTAAGCGCCATAAAAACAATTTAAAGAAACAGTTAATAACTAATGAAAATATTACTATATATATACATGCATATATATATATATATATATATATATATATATATATATATATATATATATATATATATATATATATATATATATATATATATATATATATATATATATATATATATATATATATATATACACAAAACTAATTTTCAAATTTTGTATGTATGCATGGAAAATAATCGAAATAAACTACTGTCTTAAATAATTTGACTTAAAATGTTTTGATACTTAGAATTTATGAGAGTTTTCCATGAGTGTATGATTAAATTGAGCATTTTTGAATATATACTGAGAGGTAAAGACTATACAATAATTATAAATAACTTTATTATGTATACATAAATAATAACAATCGTAAGGGAAGCATGCCTAAATACATATTATACTTTGTTTGATATGCTCGGGGCATGTAATGGAGTCAGCAACTAAATCAATAGATATAGTAATTAAATGTCTTTGTTTTACGTATAAGTTCCCTTAAATAATTTATATTACAAAAGGGCTGATATTTTTCCGAAACCACAGATACCATTTAGGAAATTTTTTTATTTATTTGCCACTCTATAGCCATATTTTTGGACACAAAACCTAATTAGATCGAAATCTTTACAGTTTAAACTGATTTCAAAAACCCCTGAACACAGATCCGATTCTAGTGCCACTTCAGCAACACTAGAAGTGTGGGTCCACTCTATGTAATGGTTCTTCAGCAGTAGTACGGCAAATCCGCGTTTATGTAACGTGCATTATATGCCAAAACAAGAAATTTTCAATAAAATACTTTAAAACGTTGAATGAAAAAAGATTGAAGCATTGACTAAAAAAATTTTGCAGCATTTAATAGGTGCTTGTGTATCTGCACTAATGAAAATGAAATCTTCCTAAGAATATTAAATGCCCTGATTTCTTGACAGTGACTGACTTGGACCAATTAGGATACGTTAGTCCAAATGTTAGATACATTTTACGAATGTGTACTACCTGGAACCAGTGGGTACGTGTTCCTTCCTGGGGCTTGAGCACAGCCACCAGGCGCGTCGGCAGGTGGTGGATAGCCGAATGTCCTGTAGGAATGACAGGATAGCCTTGAATATAGAATCAGAGGCCGCGAACCAGCTCCCGTAAACCCTGGTGTTATGCAATCCGTGCCTAGGGCTAATTGGCACCGCGGTATTGGTGTCTTAACGGAGCCTCTAGTTGCTTGGCAAACTTCTAGAGTAATTTGCCTTGCCCAGTAACTCAGGCAATGCTGGGTGGACTTATATTACCTGAGCTTTTTTAATTGTTATCTTGTGGCTGAAAAACACAAGAAGTAACAAACCTTTCTGCATTTGCAGGTGAAGCCTCTAAAGTAGACCTTGCTGAAAAGACAAGGGAACTCAGAGGTAATCTTGTAAAGGGGCAGCAATGAATCCTTCACTTGAGGTAGAAATGACCTCTAAACCATCTTCTTCTGGTGAAAGTCAGGAAGCTATTCCTAGCATGACTGACTTTCTGACCAGATGGGACTATTTCAGCAAGACCTTATCTGCTGGAAATGTCGTATGCAAGAGGAAACGGCAGAGCATGTCATTTACGAATATGAGGCTCTTGCCCTCCCTAAATTAACTTCTTTAGGCTTCATCCATACTAGAGAGTTACACCTAGACTCCATTAAAGGGTTATCGGACTTTATTAGTAAAGTGGGTGACCCGAGCAATTGGAACTAGGAAACATTGGGTTTGGAGTTAACGGTACAAAATGCTGATAAAAGCAGAGGTGCCCAATGACATACAAACTCAACTTTTAAGAAGAAGAAGAAGAATGTGTACTAATTTGATTAATTCAATTAATCCTAATATATTTTTGGTAAATTATATGTAAATAAAATAAAATTTATTAAATAACATTTTTTGCAGAAAATATAAACAAGGATGATACACAAGAAATATTGATAGTCTTTACACATTTTATTATTTTAAAAGTTTGAAAAGTTTTCAAATATTAACAGTAAATGATTATTTACACTTGCTATTTTTAACAGGATTTTTATATTAAAATTCTATCGGAAATAATCAGTGATTTGAAATTATTTCTTAAAAAGATTTTCAAACAGATTAATGCAGTTTGTCGTAATATTATTATCTGATTTTCTCATGCTATTTTGTATATTGAAATGTGTATTTATTAAAATAACAAAATATGTTTATAAAAATTTTAAAGGCAAATGGAATTAGACTATTAGAATAATAAGTTCAATATTTACCAAACTCTTAAACTTTTATTCGAAAATCCAATGAATAAAGAATAAGAAATTGTGAAATTGTAAAAGCGGTTTTAGTCAGCATTTTCAAATGAACGATAAATAATTTTGAAAAGAGGCAGACAGTCTTATAAAATAATCGTTATAAAGATTCGAAATTTCATATATTTTTAGAAACATTATAAATAAGACGGGAAAATGTCTGAGTGAAATAAAATATGCTTAAAGTAAAAATGTGCTATTTCATTTTAAATGATTGGAAAATTGACAGTTTTGACTTAAAATCTATAAATATTTTGCAAATGAACCTTTTTTTAAAAGTTTTGAGTACAGACAAATTTAGGCTGATTGGAGAAATATTTATATTTGCACACAGATGATGCTTAAATTTATAATGTAGAAAATAAGATCAAACAAAAATTAATTTCAACAGAGCAGCAAAGAACATTCCATTTCTTTTTAAAATATTTTTTATTGATCTAAAATCCAGTCCACTTAAACAATTTACTTTGACATATTTTATTAATATCAGAAATTTTCAATTAATCTGTTTAATTATAATAGATTTCCTTGCGAATCAATTTAGAACATTACAATCAATCAATCAAGATAAATCAATTTACAGAAATGCACCAAATATCTGCAATAAATTCAACATATTCTTTTAAAGAAAAATTTCTTTTTTTATTAATATTTAATTAAAATAATAAATTATAAAATATTTAAAGAATATATATATATATATATATATATATATATATATATATATATATATATATATATATATATATATATATATATATATATATATATATATATATATATATATATATATATATATATATATATATATATATATATATATATATATATAAAACACAACCACCAAAAGTAAATCAATAAAATAAAAATTCATAAAATAATTTTACCTTTTTCTTTCCTTGCTGTACACATACAAGTCCTTCAGCACAGGGGCAAGAACCTATGTAAAAGTCACCAAAAAGGGGGACAACTTTGTCGACAACATGACATTTTCCACCTGTATGAGTAAAAAAAAAAACACAAATTTTTAAATAGAAGTTGTCTAAGTTCATATATAGATTTTATATCCGCTTAACAGATAAGGATAATGATAATATACCTTCGGGTGTCATGGGCAGGCACACGCCCCCGAAGGGTGGAATGCCTGCGCAACAGGTGCCCTCACCACATTCAGCCTGCTCGATGCATTTACCACCATACGCCACCTACGATGTAATTAATTCAATCAATGTAAAAAATAGGATTATGAAATGAAAAATTGTAATCAATTGTTTTATTTAAAATATTAAAAATAACCTTATACACTAGTTTACTCTATAAAATATAATTTTTAAGTATTTCATGAAAACAGCGAAACTTTCTGAGCGCTCATTATATATAAGTTTATCCTTACATTGGGCAATTTATTTATTAGATGTATAAATCTATATTATACTCTTTATAAACATAATAGGATTAGAACATGCAGAGTTAAAAATAAATGTAAAACAGCATCGAATTGAAATGCACATAATGCGGAATAATTTCTTTGCAAAAGGATTTAGATTCCAAAGCGGAAAATTGTCAGCAGAATGAAGAATTTCAATTTCCTTCCATCCCGAGAACAACTTTGCCTTTCAATTAAAAGTTTCAAAGGGCTCCAATTAGAATATAACAGACTCTCAGTAAGAAATGCTACGATGCATATCAAAGGAATTTAACAATCGTAGGTATTATCAATGAAACATAAAATGCCTACGATTATTATAAAAATTTTAAATTGTTACAAACTAAGAATTTTTAAAATTGTATATTATTGTAATATTGTGAATTAAAATGCCATTAAAAATAAAATTTTCACTAATGATGAATGATACGATGCAAGTTTTGAAAGAATGAAAGAGAAAATGAATGTTAAATTGAATTTGTATTCTTTCGTTAAGCATAAGAAAGTAAATTATAATTATTTTATTCGAATTAAAACGAATGGCATGTTCAAAGTTATTCTTATACAAATGAAAAGTGTCACAATTTTGTAATATTTACTACGTTAAATTTTTAAATAAATTAAAATGTCCGCTAATGGTTCTATATTAAACATAAAACTGCTTCTAGCATTTAGACATATGAATAAAAATACCATATTTTCATTAAGAAAATAAGTTTAAAGTATGAAATAAATGCATTTTGAATTTTTTAAAAAATGCTCGCTTAATGAGTGCAACGTGATATTGTTACAGATTTCATTTACTAATGTATTTTGTTATTTCTGCTCACTGATTTTTATTGAAATTTTTAGAAGAAATTATTTCAAATATGGTTTCGTTGATAAATGAAGTTAATTTTCGTCATAATTGGTAGCAAATTCTGCAATATAATAATTTTTGGAAGACTCATTTATACAATAGTTTTAGTAAATTGTTCGAACTTATTACTGAATTATTACTAAGCATATACTGAATAATACATTATTGTCAATCTAAATTACAAAGCTACTTTATTCAAAGTTTCTTTTTATATCATTTATAAAAATAAAGGATAATTTTGAAAAGATTTTCCATTCAGAAGTGAAACCATAGAGAAAATCAACTTTCAAAGCTATTTTTTGCATCATTAATGTGACCTTTCCATTATAAGTACAGTAAATTCATTCCACTGTAAGCACATTGAAATTTCAAGGAATGTTTTGAATGTCATCCTTAAAAATCTTGAGCTAAATGTTGAATTTCAATTAAAAGATTGTTAATGAAAAAATTGTTCACAATGAATCACACAACGAAATCTTACTTAACAGACAACTATTTAAATAACTTTCTTTTTTACTTAACCTTTGAAGAATTGTATTTACAAATATGTTAAATTCTAACGGTAGCATGGACCAAATATTAAAAATATAATTTTGGTGACCCTAAAAATTACTAATTATTCATAATTTTTAACTCTGAGATTTTTTTCAAAATATAAGTTAAAAGTTATTCTTATGGATATTTACGAAAATTTCCATTTTATAACTTTTAATTTCCATTTTCTTTTATAAAAAAAATCGGAGGAAGAAATAAGAAAAAACTGGGGAAAAAGCATAATAGCTTAAATGGAAAGAGGGGACAAGAAATCAAATGAATTAATCTTCGATACAGTTAAAGAATATATTCTAGATAGAATATTTAACTAATAGAAAATAAATTGTTGCCATTTTGGAAAATTTGTGATTCTTCAGAATGGCAACAGTAACTGAGCCATTCCGGAGAAATGATTTGTTTAGAGACTGGACAGGAAAGTAACATTTTGACTCAAAACAAGACAGTCATATTTTGACAAAGGAAAAGTCTTATAACTAAGTTTAAAATTCTCAACGTTCGTTATGAATGTTTACTTAATATTTGGAAAATTTAGAAAAATATTTGTAAATTTATGGGAATTTGGTCAGACTTTGACTCGTCAGTCTTTAAACTCGTTCTGCCTGAATGGTAAATATAAAACAAAAGAGAAAACATTCCACTTACTAACAATTCCGAAAAAATGTTAGTCATTTAGAAGATTTTTTTTTCATGTAATTAATGAACATATAGAATTTTAAGAAAAAACCTTTCTTTTTTACTTAATTTTTATTTATTATTTTTTGAAATGTTAAAAATAGTTTCGAAAAAAACGTTTTTTTTTCTTAAGTGATTTAAATGACTTATGGATACTATATTAACCCATATTAAAATGCAAATACAGTTGAAATTGTAAAGAGTATTAAAATTTTTTTAAATTCGTAAAAATACCCATGCTTACCGCAATCAAGACAGAAAAGGAAAGGGTTATTAAACTGGTCTTCATCTTGAATGTAGTTGAGAGTATCTTCCCACGATAGATGCTTCGAATGTAACGACTTCTACATTCTGCGGCTTAAATACAAATTTGCATCCCGGATTTTTAGCATTTATCTTAAGAAGATAATCTGTTTCGAAATTTTGAGTTATGTGCAAAAAAACTAAACTCTCGAAAAAATATGACGTAGTTTTGTCGGACGATAATTTGGTCCAGGAAATGCTGTTATCGGGCACGATAATATATGCAAGTATAATTCAGATGTTTTTACGATGTGTTATAAGTATTAACACATAAGCGTCTTAATAATTAATTTCACTAATTTACAAAGAACAGGTAGAAGTTGCGACCAATACAGTATTATTGTGCACATTTTTGGTTGAAAGAAAAATATTTCGAAATCTTTCAATGAAAACAAAAGTATATAGTGTTTTTGAAGGTGAATATTTACCGGATCATATACACAGTGAGAATATACAATCATCTTAGAAAGTTAGTGTACGTGACTAAAATAGCATAAAAATTGTTAAAACAAGAAAATCAGTATATTTTGATAGTTTTAATCTTTGAATATCAGGCGCATAATTTCTTGATATATGTATACTTTATCGCCACATTTGAATGAGTCTGAAGGCCAATGTAAGACTTGAGCCACGGTTATATATATATATATATATATATATATATATATATATATATATATATATATATATATATATATATATATATATATATATATATATATATATATATATATATATATATATTTCAGATAAGGAACTCAACTAAGCAATAATGGGCTTTCACTAAATTAACTAAGCAGGGCAAGTTATTTATAAAAAAGTTTTATTTTGCTTAATATCATTATTTAAAAATCATTATTTTGATTACTGAGCAAAGGAGTTAAAATTTTTTATCAAAAAATTTAAAAAGTAATATTAAGTTTCCATGGTTGTGGGTTTATTTTTCACTGTATTTAGTTTGCTTATCTCCAAGTTGTGCTTACAATACCTCCTTGGTCTATTTTCGTTAATTGTTTTGTTTATTTCAATATATTGTTGTTTAATCTAGTAAATGAAATAAAAATAATTAATTAATTTTTTTAATTGAAATAAAATTACAAATAACAAAAATAAAATTATCATGTTATTTACTAAAAAGTCAAAGCAATAATTAACTAGAATTTAGTTTGATATTCGTCTCAAATGTTTATTGTTATTGGGATTCATTTTTAATTTTATATGTATTGTTATTTCTCGTTTTATGTAGAGAGCATATAATGAATCAGAAAGAATTCTCTATATGTTTTCATTGAGATAAATCTGCAATAAAACTTATTGCTTAAATTCTTTTACTTTATATACATTTAGTTTTACTGAAAGCCAAAATATTTCAAGAGAATTTTTTTTTAAATTATTTTTTTTACATAAATTTCCCTTCTCTGAATTTAAATGGTTAGTATACTAATAATAGAGACACCCTATTAAATCATGTATTTAACAATATAAAATCGAAATTTTTTATAATATTTGAATATGAAAATTTACTTTTTAAAAGAAACTTTGAAACTTAAATTATATATTTTAAATTAAAATTTGTAAATGGTAAATGTCCTTCTAAAAGGAAATAAATAAATTTAGAAGTAAAAACATATCGCAACAGTTTTTTTGTCGGTATTAAGTAAAAATTCTTATATTTATTTTTGAGAATTTTGCTACTTTTTTTATACATTGCCTTTCGTGAGAAATGCTAATACCTTCCTTGATAAGGCAGTTGCATCCAAGGTAAAACCAGATAATCTTACAGGGTTCTATGAGAAGGATGTTTTCCGACTCATTTTTCGTCATTCAGATTCCCATATTTTAGATTAAAAATCAGCCAAGCTCAGTGCCAAAGAATTTTAAGTTTCATATATACCGTTGTGTACAGAAATCGGTTTTCAGAAATAGGAATGAGTTTCATTTTAATTAAAAATCGTATTGAAATACTGTTGTAATCAAAAAATTTCTGTACTTAAAATAAATCAAAAAGTTTTTCCTCTAAATGTATTAGAAAGGAAATGAAATATTTAAAAAAATTCTATGTTGGTTATTTAAAATTTGAATTTGATTGAAATTTATTTGTCACAAAATGAAATATTAAATTATAAACTAATATTATGCTTTTTTACATTTGTATTTTAAATGTTACTCTTTTCTACAAATTATTATATCAATGGAATTATTGATGGGTGGAGGAGACCTCGGCGACTGACTTGGCTCCGGAGCCTACAGACGGAGTGGCCTTCACGCCTTGGGTGGCCCTGCCAGGAGAATACACTCCGCCCACTAACACCCCCTCGCCACGGTGAAGCAGTCTGTAGGACTTGAGGGGATGCCCCGTGGTATCTGGCAGCTCCTTGGTTCGGGGCAACAGTAGACGGGGTCAAACTGCTCTTATCTGTTTAATGAGTGGTCACCTGTCATCAATGACTTTTGTTCGAGGCATTAAACACCTCGAAATCTGCACAAGGTCTGGAATTCTGCAAAAGCCTCCCCTGGTCGCATTTTATCTTGTCTGGGACTTATCAGGTAAGACCTGGTTTAAGACCCTCTTTTAGTTCTGGATTTCTTCAAAGTGATTCAACTGATGGACCTAATTTAGCATTGTAGGTCACGGAAATGAGAAACAGCAACAACAACATATCAATAGAATGAATGAATTTTTATCGCTAATATATAGATAATGAAATTCACATCGACTCAATAACTTTCGTTTTCTCAGTCATCCAAAATTTACCCCTTTTGTGTTTTTAAAGTCATCCCAAATTTTCATTTGTAATGAAGGAATTTTTTTAGAAGATTCTAAGTTCACAATGGATTTAATATACATTAGATATTCTGCCCAATGTTTTGAAAATCACGAGCCAATATTCCAAAAGTTGATACTCGTAAAAATATGAAACTTGTTGAATGTTCCCTACAAGTTTCAGAAAGATAGAAAGGAAAGAAAAAGAAGTAAAGAGTTTAGAAGTCAATTTCTGACAAACATGAAGGACAAACAAATAACATTTTATTCGGAGACTTGAGAAATGAAAACAAGAAAGTAATCAACCAGTGTGGTGTGCGGTAGGTTTTCATGCAGGGTGTGCAGAGAACAACAACAACAATAATAATAAAACTATAAAAATGTACATTAAGCACTTCTCTAGCTTTTTATTATTCATTTGTACACAAAATCCATACGTCCATCCGTATTACTAACAAAATCATGTTTACATGATCAAAAAACTCTGGTTTTGACTATAGTAAGTCTAACATATATCTTTTTCTATTGTTATTAGAGATAAATTGTTTAATCTATTCTGGCTCATTGTATTGCTTGCATAATTTTTTACTCTTTTTAATGCTGAAAATGATCTTTCCATGGAAGCAGTTGAAAATAGAACTGTACAAATTAAATGTGCCAATTTATTTACTTCGCATCTGTCAAATCATTCAGCATTATATGCTGAATAAGTTTCGATTTATTCATTTCGTCGTATGATTCACTGCGATAAAGAATGCGTAACTCATTGGTTAGCTTTACAAAATCGAAATGTTTTGCACAAGCGTTCTTTGACGAATGAAGGCAGTCATCCAGAGAAATTTACTTTGATATTTCTTAAAAAAAAACTGAAATTCAATAGCTCAAAAAATTTGAGCAAATTTAATTTTTTAAAACAGACATCTAACTGACTATAAATAGCCCATCATTTCATAATATAAATTTTTAAAATGTTGGTCTGCACTGTAAATTTACACGACGTTTTTTTAAATTTGGGGGACCCACTACAGAAATAGTCTCTTCATAAACTTCATCAAATGCATCAGAAGTTCGCATATTTTGAATTGTATCTTTTACTTCCTCTATTTTTTGACTAGAATATGCTATATCTAAGTTAGTTTTTTGCAAAATATCAAATAGAACATCAGTATAACTAAACACTTTAGCAAAAATAATTAGGAGAAAATTACCGTTAAATTCTTCAAAAAACATGTGATAACTCTTGGCAATATTAATTGTATCGTTAACCCAGCCTTCTGGATTCTGAATAATATTTTCAAATAAACCATATAGGCCTTGCCTTTCGCCTTTTATGGTATTTAACAAACATTTTATAATTCCAACGTGTTGTAGCTAGTTAAATTTTTTTTTTATAATTTCATTTAAAACATAATTTCTTTTTGTAGATAACGAAAAAAATAAGGATGTTAGAAATTGTTGCAAAAAATAATTTACAATCTTTTATAAACAATACAGATGGCGACAGAACTAAATTAAGTACATGTGCGCAACAATGCACCTGGGAAAAAATCTTTTACTTTTTGTGCGTCCCATTCAACACTCCTGCCACCCCATCGTACGTTTGAGCAGTCAGCAATCAAAATCGGTTCTTGTTTAACACACCACAAAGCTTCCGCTGAACGATCACCACCAACATCTTTAAAATACAAAAACCTTTCCACTGGCGCACTACAATTATTATTATATCGTAGCACAACCGATGATTGCGATTTGTGAGATGTTTCATCCAACAACGAATGGCGTTTCTTTGACCTCATTTCTGAAGTTACAATATTTTTTTATCGATGCAATGATATCCTTTTGTATTCTATTAGAGGTTCCAGAAAATTCTGTTTGAATTCTAAAATGGGTTGCTTAACGGTCATCATATTTACGCATTAAAGTTATTAATTCTATATAATTTCCTCGATTAATGGAATTTATATTCTCATTGTGTCCACTAAATGCATCTTCTTGTTTTGCTAACTACTACAAACAATTACATCTGATGAGTAACAAACTAAATCTATTAATCTTTTGATAATATTTCTATTTCTTGTTACTTTTTCATTGTGTTGAACAATCGATGAAGCCTTCTGTTGATCGAATATTAAATCTATCCTGACGGTACCAAATATTTTCAATAGTATTACAGCATTTATGTGAGATTGTGTTTTTTCATGTTTCTTTGCAGCTTCGTGGAGATGATTTAAATCACTGTAGCCTTGTTTTATCCAAATATTCTTATCCTTTTCAACTACAACAAAAAGTAAACATGGCCAACAGTTCAATTCACTACAACCGGTTAACCATTTAAATTTTTAATACATAGATTTTTAAAAATTGTCCTTTAATCTTAACGTTTTGCGTTAGAATAATATCCGGCATCGGTCTACTTAATTGAACTATTTCGTTTTTTGAAGTAACGTCTCTCCTCGAATATGGATTTTCCAATAAATCTTTTATTATTGAGACATTTGAGTTCTCCATTATGAAGAGGGTTATTTATTATGAATTTATAAATTTAAAGAATACAATAAATAAATGTTTTCCTTCGAGTAGTCTAGGTAAAAAAATAAAAACAGCTAAACTTATTAGAATTCTACTAGCACTGAAGCAAAAAATGTCATGTCGTGTTGTATGGTGTCATATCGGCTGCGAAAAAGCAACGCTTCGGGCTTCCACAAAAAACTTATATTTTCAGCAAACGCGTAGACAAAACAAAACACGCCCCCACCGCTGCTGTGGCTCATCAGGATGCTCGTGGGTGCCGACGAACGGAACGTCTATTCCACGTGCAGAGGATTTCTCTGCACGCAGGCACAATAGAAAGAACTGTTTCCTGTTCGGTCAGTGGATTAAATTATTTTTATTAATAAATACAATTTAATCCACATTAACAATAACTATTGATTGTTTTTAACATTTGGAAATCATATATTCTGCGAAAAACATCTTGACAATTTTTAAAAACAAAACCAGGGATATGGTGTTACAGATATAACTTATATACTGTCTGTAAGACACAATGAATGGTAAAATTTGGACCGAGTTCCGTTAAAATTCTTTTCTTTTTTGTCAAACAAAACAAAATTACTTTTTCAGCGAATTATTTCTGTAAAAATATAATACTTCACCGCGAAATTGCTTAATGACACTAAAACATTTCCATTTATATTGATGGAATACTTTTATATTTCCATGAAAACAAAATCTTGCAATATATAAATTTAAACATTGACCTATGCCAATTCGTATGGCCAGTTAATCAGTTGAAAAAACAAAAGTGCTTCAGCATCTAAGTCCCCGCTCTAATACAACGCTTAATAAACCGTACCTCTGAATGCCAAGTGCAGGAAAATGAGTTGCACTTGCCTCAGTGCTACAGTATGCCGTGCTTCTCCTGTAGCCCTTACAAATAAAGCGTGATTTCCTATTAGTGCGCAGTGCGTACACATCAAAACCTCCTTAAGTTCGTTTGCTTTTGAACGCGCTACGTGGTGCAGCACCTAGTACCACACGCTCTGTGGGAATACAAGCAAACAAATCAACATAATATTTGGATATATTATATAAACAATATTTACTCATATATTTTATAAAGATAGGTAGACATAGGTGCAGAAAATTATTGTCTCCCATAATTTTGCCATGGTGTGCAGTGCACACCCTGCACATATCGACCGCAAGCCACTGTAATCAACATTAGTCATCAAAAATTACTAGATTGCAGATAAAATGAAATTTAATACTAGATTAGTAGATGAAAAGACAAATATTCCCTATCTCATTCAACTGAGATCAAATCCAAAATCAGACGATCTTTAAAATATTATGTAAAATATTTTAACTCCAACGAGAAAAAGCAACAGAAATATAATCAATCTTTTTCTTTATTGGCCTTACAGCCTATGGTGGACATTAGCCGGCGGCACAATATCCCTCTAGACAGCTCTGCATCTGACTTTAATTTTCCAGTTGGAGACTTGTGAATTTTTAAGTTCGTTCAAGACATTATCAGGACCGATAACACATGAGCTTCCAATGAAAACTCTTAACCACGGTTGTCAGGTGATTTCTCAATGTACCCAAGTCTCTTTGCTTCAATGAATCTTTCTATAATTTTATGATTGTGATGGGAGATTCCAATTCATCATTATTTATAATTCTCCAGCGATTATTATTTAACTTTTGCAGACCAAAAATTATTTTAAGTGTTTTTCGTTCAAAAATTAGTTAAATAACAAAAATATAATAAATAGTAAAATATAAATAAACAAAATTGTCACAAACAGCGATACAAAAAATATTCATTTAATACCGTCCGAAGTGAAAAAGAGTTCTTAAGAGATGAGAATATTGAATTCGAGACATGTACTGATAGGCGACAAAATCCCTTAAGTTCGACATAAACAAAGCATTTAGAGAAAAAAGTTTTTTACGTTAATGCTTTAGAGACAGTTAAAAAACAATATTTTATTTGACTAATACAAGATTTTTGAGTGTTAGCTGTACTTTTAATATTTTATTCTTTAATTTTATTATAATAATGGTTTATATTTTTGCTTCCATTGCTGTAAAGTAATACTTTCCTGTTCTTGTTAATAAAATTTTATTATAATAATGGTTTCTGTATTTTATCTTTCACAGCAACAAAATTATTCATACTTTTATTATTTTAGAAATTTTTGAGTAAAACTAATGAATGTAGCAATGAAACTACGTTCTTTAAATGAAAACTACCAAATATCGGCATTTTCTGTAAAAGTTCCAAATATCACTATTTATGTTCCTATTTCGGTACAACATTCAAAAACGTACCCTATATTAATATTGGGCATTTATTTTAGTCACGTGCCAAATTTTGGTGAAAGGAAATTTAATCAGTTTATTGCAGTAGAAATTAGCTGATTATAAATATCAACGAGTTCCAATTGATAAGAAAAGATAATTCTTATTTATAAATTTGAATTAATTTTTATCACGATATTTAGTTTTCCTGTTAATTTTACAGTTGATAAAGAATTCATATTTATTGTTAAAACTATAGATAAGATTTATTTTTAAAGTGAAAAAGTATTTAAAAATTGTGAACAAACGAAGGCTGAATTGTCGTCAATAATTTCGAGAGTTGAACGTGTATATTACTTTATACATGTTGAATTCCACACTCGATGTAAAAATTTACAGTTTACAGGTTCGATTTCCCAACATAGGAGTGGATGTTTATTGTGGTACAGAATCCACTCTGTAAACTGTAAAAACCATCCAAATTAATCGTGAGTGATAATTAACATTTGAGCAATAAATTAATTTTAATATTTCTCTAAAATTAAGGTTGTTAAAAATCTATCCCATCAATTCGATATTAAAAAAATTCAATATAAACAATGTACTGTCGAAAAAATTTCATCCACTTTAAATAATAAAATCAAATCTCTTTTGCAATTTTTAAGTACTTTGAAACAAATTTTATTGCCATTCATTTCTAAATTTTTAAAAATAAAAAAATACAAATAGATTTTTTGAGATTGATAATTTTTTTTAAATCATAAGGATTGTTCATAATTTCTTCTGCAATTAAGTACATCAAAATTATGTTTGGCAATAAGCAATTTTAGCACTAAGCAGATACATTTTTTTTTCAGCTTGGCGAGATGTTCGAAACATTGTGATTCTGGCAACCCTGATTTAAGTTCAGAGAAAAATGCACCGTCAGTTAAAAACTGACAAAGAATGATTATCACGAAGTTATCATTTTTCACTAGACATATTAATGAGTTATAACCAATTCTTAATAGTATACAAATAAACAATTACTTTTAAATATAAGGTAAGTTTTTAAATTTTAATTATTAGAATCAAAAACTATTGTAAGGTTTCCCATAATTTTCAATATAATTCGAGTTTAATCTTTATTCACGCCCGAAACCCAAATAATGTATGTAAACACATTATGAAGATTATTTTAATTCGTATTTACTTTACTCCAAATATATTATTTCACAGGCTTTTAAACTATTTTGAGGTAGTATAAATTGGATATAAATTTTTAGAGAGAATTCATCTGATTTTTATAAATACTGTCATTATTCCAATCACAATTATATAATACTGAAAAAGTAAGTATACAAATGAAAAAAGCTTTTTAACAACATAAAATGTTCATAATTTCAAACTTTTGTAAATAATATAATATTGTACGCTAGAAATAATTCACAAATTTTAAGTTTTTAAAGCAATGATAATCCCATAATTTGAACATAGCTTTAATTGCTTAAATTGCATATTTACATGATCTTAAAAGTGAAATTACTTATCAGTTTCTGGAAGTAACAGATTAAATTTTAAGAATAAAATATAATCAATAATAATGTTATTTTTTTAAATGCCTTATGGAAATTAATTTAGAGAAATTTAGAAAATGATATCTTGACATTGATGTTAACATTTTTCATTGGAAATCTAAGAAATCTAAGTTCAAATTTTAAATATTCATATTCAGAAATGCTTTTATGTGTAACTTCCCATTCAGAATTTTCATGGTTGTTTCTAACTTTCTCTAACTTTGCTTCTGGATTCGATTGCCAAACCAGTAATTGTAAAAAATCCAAATCCTATCAAACAATAATTAATTTTGGATTTTTGGAACAATATGTATTTCATTATTCGGGACTTCAAATAATGTTGAACTATGATAACTTAGTTAAAAAAAATTCAACAGAAATGGTAAGATTATTCATAATTCTTCGATATTTTCTTACATAGATTAATGTTTCTGAAGTACAGCTATATAGATAAAAATATCTTTAAATCCTTTATATAATAAAAAAATTTAATAATTTCACAAACACTAGTTAACTAATGTTTAGGAAATTATTTCCTGTCGAAGGTTTCATTTTTCTAGAGCTTGTGTTCATGCATAATTGATAAGAGAAAACAACAATGAGGTTTTTCATAATATTTTTGATAAAACAAAAATTTAATAACCATTGTTAATAAAGATGTCGTTTTAGAGAGAGAGAGAGAGAGAACCCAAGAGCTAACTTGTTCGATACCAGACTCATTTAAATACAGTTGTGCTGTGAAAGTTTTAGATAGTTAAATGTTAAATCTGGTAAATCCAATTTGGTACAGTGGGCAAATTTAAAAATGAAGCTGCCAATTTATCTAGCAATATCCTTTTAGGAAAGGTGACCTCTAAATTTAACATCAGAAGGTAATGTGCAGCATTTGAATATAATAAATAATACTTAAAAAATATATGTAAATAAAATCTTCATTCTGTTTGTCCATTATTTTGGTCAGGTATTCGATTGAAAATGGTTTCATGGAACGGATGACTTTTATTAAAACGTTGGGCCTCTAGTTAAGAATAGGGTTGCTTCATTTCAGAATTTTGATTACAGCGTTTGTAATTTAAGTCATAATGAACGCATGTAAATTCCCAGTAAAGTTGCTCATGCCGCTGTTATTAATATAAGTGATGAAGCATTCCGTTTCGGAACAATTGTAGCTTCAAAAAGCAGATTCCTTTTTAAAACTTGTAGCAGGAACTTTATCCCTGTTTAAAATTGTCCTCTATGGTTAATTTTGGAATGGAGAGAAAAAATCTGTGCGACATCAGACTCCTTTTAATGTTTCCACTGTGTAATTTTTTTCTAATAAGTGTAACGATATTTGAGTTTTGAAAAATTCTCGTTCAGTCCATTGCAGAGTATGTGCTTACACTTTTCTTAATGTCCCAACAATATGAAACTTATGGTACGCGGAATAACTTTGTAATTAAAATATTTATTTTCATATATGCTCTCTACACCTATTTCGATTTCTTTTATTCTAATCAATACAAGTGATTACTTCGTGTTGCAAAGTAGCGCTGTGAACAAAATGAAGTCAGTCAATATCATTTAAAAAAGTATATAAAAATATCAATTCTATAATTTACTAAATCGTATTTTTTCTTTGAGAGCTAAGTTTATTTTTTTTCAGTGAAGTGGCATGTTAATGTTATTATTGTTAAAAACAATTTTTTAAATGGCCCAAAGAATTTTCATGTTCCTTGCAAAGTTTTTGAAAAGTAAATGCTCATTTTATAATTAGGTAATAATTAGTATAATCATTTATAATTAGGTGCTTCATTAATAACGTTTACCACTTTTGACAATGTCATAAATTCAATACATGTTTACTGTGTAACATAAGAATCTTCCGCCAATTTGTCTGTCTGTTGCCAGGGAAACAAGTATTGTTCCATTTTCGACAGAAGTCAAAAGGTGCCTTGAGGGCGGTTTTGGGTGTCTTTTTTGTTATATTTCATAAAACTGTATGATATATTTAACATAATGAAATTGACAATAATATCAAAAAACGAGTGAAAAATAAAACATAAATTGATTTATGCAAAATTTTTCAAGCCAAAAGTTTGTAATATTTCATGTATTAAGTACCAAATTTCAAGGATCATTATAAGTGAATTTTCAAATTATTTCTAAGATGAAAAAATTGTTTTAAAAATAATTAAGAACTATTAAAAAACAAGGTTTTAAACTAATAAAAGAAAACGTGACTAACTGTAAAAATACACGTACGTTTAGAACCTTAAATCTGAGAGTAATTCGAGGGATTGGCGATATTTAGAGTTGAACAACAATGTGTGCTTTATACCGCCAATTCAAAAATGACTCCTACTTGAAATGATGAGTCTTAACCCTTTAAGCAGTTTGCTCGTACGGTGTACGTGCTACCCGAAATTGGCCTCAACTGGTTTGCCCGTACGGGTATCGATATTTTCTCCTTTCCTTTTTTGGTTTGCCAGCATTTTTCATTATTGAAAGATAATGTCCATATAAATGAAATGCTTTTCATCCTGGTTTTTCTATGTAGCGGGAAAGCGGGAACCTTTCTTTGAAATTTTTGTTCTTCTGTATGCCGTGCTTGTGAATCTTATGGCAATTGTGCCATACACAAAAAGACTTTTGAACTGTTTGGAAAATTGTGAACTTCAAAATTCTCAGCAAGTATGAGAGAAATTTTTGCAGAACTTGTAAACCAGGGATGCACAACCTATGGCCCGCGGGTGAAAATTGGCCAGCGTAGCCTTTAAATTTGGCCCGCGAATGTTGTTAATAAAATAAGACTAATTCGAAAAGAAATGAGACTATTTCAAAAAAACAAAAGAAAAAATCTGAGAGGAAAACGATTCTACATCAGAATAAATATTTTACATTTGTGAGCAAACTTTTTCTTTAATGAATTTAAACAAATCAAAAATAAGAAAAAGCAGGTGAAAACCTTTCTTCTGTTATAGTATTCCCACAACGAATCTTAAGCTCCACCTTAAAATCAATAACTTCAAATATTCAGTCATAGCATCACATTAAATTTTAATAATTTTTTTCAAAACATTAAATTGTGTTCTTTGTATAATTACCAAAAAGTTTTCTCCCGTTATTCAATTTAAAGTTTTTTTCTGGAAATAAAGTATTTTAAGTATATCTATAATGTTTGTGTTTTATTACTTTATTGTATAATGTTTGCATGAGTAAATAAGTAAATTAACAATTATACAATTCATGCGTATTGCCACATAAAACAGTGTTTTCACGTTTATAACATGTTTTAACATTTACGTACTGCTTTGGCCCTCGACATGATCTTTTTTCATATTTTGGCCCCTCATTCTGAAAAGGTTGTGCACCCCTGTTGTAAACCATTCTTTACTGCATGCAGATTGTATTTGAAAAAAGCAAACATTTTGGGGATTTTGTGTTCAAAATTGTAAAAGCATTAAAAGTGAAAAAAATAAATAATTCTTAATATTCTTATTCTATTAAGTATGGTACTTAATTATATGCAATAAAAAATATGCCTATTTTGGAAGCATTTCTGGTAAAATAATTGACCGCTTAAAGGGTTAACACAATAACAATCGCCACCAATTAAACTATTTGGCGAGATCTATTCTTACATCAGACAGACTAGTTGGACAATATTTATATTTTAGTTTGATAAGAATTGAAAAAATGAGTGAAACAAAAAGATAACAGGAAAAAATTTAGCCTTTAATATTGTATTCTTTTCCGAAAAATAAGTGAGTTGGTTGCCAGATAAAATATTTACGCAAAAAAGTTTTTAAGCATTGGAGGATTAAAGTACTTAAAAATCAGACATGTTGAGGATGTTATTTTCACTAAGCATCATGCAGGAAAAAATATTTTATATATTTCATCTGTATGAAAGCAAAAACTAAAATTCAGTAAATTCGATTCAGTTTTACATAATCATAGAGAAAAATAGTCTTTCTTTGTTTAAAAAAGGAAAATATATTGCTTTTAATAATCATCCTAAAACTGAAATTCATTTTTATTAATTATCGCGAAGTTTCCTTTTAAATAAAATCGAAAAATGGAAACAAAATAGAGTGAAATTAAAACAAAAGCTCAATCTTTAAATACCTATGAATTAATCGCTTTGTTTTGTGCAAAGCTACTCAATTAAACTCGAATTCAAAAAATAAGTTCTGTCGCGATTTTTGCTCGCTTAGCCGTTTATTCCTCAACTAGGAGTGCCACAGTATGAAAGTTTCGACTTTTTTTGTTGTGTGAATTAAAGCTTTTTAAAATTAGCTCTGTCTTCAGCAATAAAGTACTTCTAAAAACATGGTTTTATTTTTTTAATATTTTTTTACAATTTTATATTTTACACGTGTTAAGAGAAATATTGCCTTTTTATCTAAAAAAGCAGTCTTTTTGATAATGTTTTGGTAATTTATGTAATTGGGGTAAGACCAATCGCAAAAGTTACCTTTGGTAACCAACTGGGCAAGCACGCAAAATTTTGGCAGATATTAAACCCCAGTGGAAAACGTATCTTATATTCGGAAAAAAATTTCCACTTCAAAAATTAACTTTATTATAGCTTAATTCTTATTTATTATAGTTTTTTTAAAGGCACTCATTTAAAATACGACATGAAGTGTCATGTTTATATCAGCAAAAACTATGCTAATGAATCGTAGAACGCATGTAAATTCAACATTTAATTGTAAAATTATTAACTATTGAAGTCTTCACTCCATACACCCTGGTTTCCATGCATTTTTGAACCGTGGTGTAATGGCAAGTGGGAAAGCACGTTTGCTGAAAGGGCAAGAACAATGTGTGTTTAAAAATCGAAAAAGATAAATATCGATTTATTTTAAAAATATGAGGGAATGTAGCAGACTGATACCTAACGTATTTTTTCTATCCTCAGTGGTTACATAAATGTGACAGTTTTAAAAGATGAAAGAAATACGTTTTTTTTAAATTAAGCAAATTATAAGCTGTCATATAGTGAGTAATCTTAATGACTGTAAAAGTAAGCTATTTTACAGTAAATTTATATTAGTAATGAATGCTGTGTTTTAAGCTATAATTATATATGTGCAAACATAATGAAAGTTTTGAAAAAAGAAATGAAAGGAACTTTTGCTTTACGTTAGCGAAAAAAAATACCGTACTTAGTTTTTCTTCCCATGCAGCTGCTTTCAATTCAACTGCGGACATAAATTCATCGGGAAAATAGAATAAGAATTTCGTTTATATAAATATTTAGAATAAAAATTCATTTTCATTTCTTTTAAAGTTTGCTGACATTTTCAATGTAGCGAACATTATGAAGTAAGTGCAAATATTATGACATATACATCTGAGTTAGCTTTTTCCTTAATAATTATTTAAAAGTATTTTATTTCTGTTTTGCTGTGTGGATTCTTTTAACCTTTAGTTCCGCGCTGTCTGTCCTTTTCGGGATTTTGTGCAATAATAATTTATCAGCAATAATAACTTATCTTATAAATTTGCCATTAACACGTCACTTTTAAATTATATTTCTACAGCTAAGAAAAAATGGAATTATTTATACTTTAAAAATTAAACATAACTTATCTATCCAAGAAACATTATCTACAAATATAGAAAAATGATTATTAATTAAATAAGTACAATAGGATCTATCAAAACATTTCGAAAAAAATAATTTTATGTTAAATCTCTATCTTTAAAGGAAAAAATAGGCTTTTCAAAACAAACATTTGAATTTAGAATTTTAAATCTGGATTTTATTGAAATTTTTTCTTTAAATGAAACACGTGATTATTTATTTTGAAACTGCAATTATTTCCCCATTTACATTGATTAATAATTATGCTATCCAATTGAGCAAGTAAAAATGTTAACTTTTAAATTTCTTATATTTCAAAGGCAGTAGTCCAGTATTTAAAATGTTAATGAAATTTTTTTTTCTTATTTAAAATATTTACAGTTTAATAAATCCATAATTTTTATAATACAAGTAATGCAGTGTAGTTAGGTTAAATGAAATAAATCTTTAAATTGAAATCGGAATGATTAAAAACTGTAATAGACGAAATATAAAATGGTAATTTTGTTTCCTATTTGGCGAGAATAGTTGTGACCTGAAGGTAAAGGTTGAATCACCAATTTAGTTATTCTGGCAACCCTAAAATAAAATAAGCACAAATTTCAAACTGAGATTTATTACACAAACGGATGAAAAAATACATTAATAAGATATTTTTAAATCAGAGATGAAATTATAATCTCGAAAGCCAAAGACTATAAAGTAATACATAAATTGTTTAATTATTGATGCTATTGTTTTTATGATCATAAGTAACGACTGATGTTTTATGTAAGTATTCGTAAAGTTAATGAAATATTCTTGTGTTTAAAATCTTCTGTGAATGTTACTATGAATAAGTAGAATTAGTTGATATTTCTTAATTTTGATCATTCATAATTATGGCTTTTCAGATTATCTTTATTTTGCTACTATTCCTTTTCTACTGACGTAACATGCGGACATAACTATAATCATTCAGGTTTCTGTTTCTTTCATTTTCATATTAATTATCTATTAAATATGTTTAAATTTTAAAGTTATCATTGCCTTCGAAATTATTTTTAAATTTCTTGAATTCATGTATTGCTGCTTATTTTAATGATAACTCTATGAAATAGTCTCAGTTATCTATTCTTGATAAAATAGATGAACTAGAAAAGTATAATGTATAAAATTTAAAGAAATGTTAAACATTATACTTTTCTAATGGAATAATATTTAATAATTTATTTAAAGAAATGTTTATTAGAGTAAATTTAATTAATTAAAAAATTAATTAGAATTCTAATTAATTGTTTCTAATTGATTTAAAGAAATGTTTATTAGTAAATTGTTTCAATTAAACCATAGAAAGAAGAACCGTAATGTGTGTAAACGGCTGTCTAGAAGCTTTAATTTGGTACTGATCAAATGTTGGCAGTTGTGTGTATTTGTAATTAAATGATTTAAGACACTTTTAGTTATCAAGTTAAAATTACGAAGTTATTTAAATTGGGTTATTATTAGAAGAATTGTAATTGTTGTAATGTTTTACGCTGTGAACTAAAAATTGAGACGATGTCAATTAAGAAAACATATACTATATCAAATTAGTTGAAATTATTTATTAATTCGTGGTTTATAATATATTAAATTCATTATTAGATTTTGTGATAAAATATTGAAAAATTAAGGAATTGATAATTGTATATCGATAGAGGTAGTAACAACCGTAACTCGTGACGTTTAAATAATTTAATTGTTGTCACAATTTTCCCTCTTGTAATATCTTTAGATTCTTATTAAAAAATTAAACACTTTATTTTTTAAAAAAATAACTTTGATAATAAATTTAAACAAATTTATTTTCAAATTGTTTATTGCTCAAAAGTGAAAATTGTTTTAAAGGTTCAAATTAATTTTTAACAATTAGCAAGAAACTGGTACTTTGTTATTGTAGTTGGAAATAAATGGGCAAGTGATGTCAAAAACGGAAGTAAAAATGTATTTATGAATTGTGCTTAATCTAATTATCTTTCAATTAATATTACGAATTGTTCACTTAAATTAAGTCGCACACAATCATTTAAATTAAAAAAAATGTCATGATTTCCGTAAACTGTTTTATTTTTCTTTGTTTAATCCTAGTATCCGTAACGCGATGGATTGGCGACATTAAGATTCAGATTGTATGCTTATGTCTTGCCGTTTTGAGATTTACAATGTTTTTGATTATGAAATGCTCGCATATGCTGATGGTTATGAATAGCATGAATATCACTGTTAACAATATTTTTGAAAACCGTGCCAAATACGATACTAATACTAGGATTATACCTACTTTTAAGACAATGATTAAATATATTTCTCAGTATTGTTTCCAACTTCAAGAAATGTTTTAAGGAATATTTTCATTTTTAGATGCATTACACTATGGGAGATATTATGAGGGGAAAAGGAAGTTATAAATTCCTATACTATAAAGTTGAATTAAATGGACGAATTTTTATAGTAGCGCAGCACGGGAATTCTCGTGGGCTTCTCTGGATCAGTTCAATAAGGGATAAAATCAACTAAATGGAAACCTCGGCTCAAAGTTATCAATTTGTTTTGGGCGCAAAATACATTACTTTTTATCATAGCTTCCATAATCATGGACGAGGGGTTCTACGCAAAATTATTAGTTTTAACCAGAATTTGATAAAGGGTTATCTTATGTTTTTATCTAATTGATTACGTGTGTAACGTACCTTAAAGTAGAATGGATCTGTTTTGATAAATTTTTACATTAACTTATTTTGCATATTTCTTGTCTTTTATATTAATCAATCATACGTTAAAAATAGTTTAGAAATAGTTTCTTGGCGGCAAAAGAGTTGTATTAAATTTGGCGAACTGACGTTTCCCTCTATTTAATTTGAGAATCCCTCTATTTAACAAATAGTTTATTTTTTGTTAAAGCTTTGCTTTAATCCAGTTTATTTGTATAAAGCATGTTTTCATTTAACCATTTGCCCATTTTTTACAGTAATTTGTTATTAGACTCAGTTATTATCGATATTAAATTCAGTTATTGTCAAATGTTCTGTATTTGGAGTAATACTTTTGCGTAAAAGCAAATTGTGTAGATTTCATATCCGCTGTGAAAATTCTAGTGAAATGAATGTCTGAAAACATTTTGGGGGAAAAAATGGCGTCTCTGGGAAGCCTTTCTCGATTTTGTCAAATCATTGAAATGCCATGGCATTTAAAAGAGTTTGAATGTTGAACTTTTAACCAAGTGCTATTACTATTGATGTGAAGCTTACATGCAGGTAAAAAATAAGAAACAATCTGTTACGAAATCAAAACAAATAGAAGTAAAAAGTTCTAATAACAAAAAGGAAACGGGAAATGCGAAATATGTACTTTCTTCTTTTATTGATTTTACTGCTTTATAACAGTGTTACAAATTAAAAACAAGTCATGGAGTCAAGATCATGGAAAAGAGATTTGGCAGATAGGGCGAAGCAGAGGATTCGTTTTTATTAAGATTTGTGCCCGAAAGAATGTTCGTTGCATTTATTTTTTACTAATTAAAGGCGAGTATTAACCTGAGATATATAATAGTTAAAATAGTAAATAAAGCTATCTTTTCACTAATGTGTTCATAAAACATGAAGTGCCAGAAGTATAAAGTTTAAGTCAAAAGTATTAAGTATAAAGTAAAAGTATTTTTTCATCAAAGCTTGTAAAGAATGCTTGTGGAAAACTGGAATCATTTTTCTTTTATGAAAAAGCTTGTGTTACTGCACATAATGGCATCAGTCGTTAAAATTTAGTTATATAATTTTTTTACGTAATTTCATATGTCGTCAATAGCTTTTGTTATTTTTGTTACCTAAAATTTCATGTTTGCTTAGAAGTCTCTTTTTGTTATTTTCCGAAACATTCTTGGAACAATAATCCTTGGAACTACTATTAATTCTCTAAGTAAAAGGAACTAATGTAGTCTGCATTGTGAATTAAAACCCACTACTTAGGTTAGGGTATTATGTTACTATTCTTGTCTCGATTCTGAACATTAATAATAGAGTAATCGGCATCGGCTTTTATTTATTGGGCTGCCTTTAGTTATTGGAATTATCTTTATTCTTCAGCTCTCTATTATTGATTATCTTTTGAGAAAAGTGTTGGTAAAGTTACAAGCCCACTTGACCTTAGGTGTGGGCATGTAATGTTGAATTAAGATTTTTCAGATATTATGTTTCATGATATTTGGAATGAAATCACGTTTATGAAATTCCTTCCTTTCTCAGAGGCACGACAGCCCTGGTAGGGACATAGTCTTCTCAAGAATTTCCCTCCAGGCCTGTTTGGCCATGGTCTTCCAATTGATTTCTCTTAAAATAGCGAGGTCCCTTCAGCCCATCTAAGATTGTGTCGGCCCTTAACTCTTGTTCCAAAGAGCCCAGACAAGAATATCTTTTGTGTTGAACGTTCCTTGCTCATTCTAATAACGTGACCAGCTTATTTAATTTTTTGGATTTTTATGATTTTGAGATCTGGTGGTCTGTGTGTGTGTGAAGGCACGACAGAGTTGTGAATTTGATCGTCTGCGCCATAAGTCATCAACTTGTGTACCTCCAAAATGACTCTTAATTTACGCCACTTAAAGACTCCAAGGACATATTCATCTTTTTGTCATTTTCCAAGTTTCTGGCAAATATGTAAATGTGTCTCATTAGACATTTTATAAATTAATAACTTAGTTTTCCTATTAATTAGGTTTGGTTTTAGATATTTTTTAATCCGTGAAAACATCTATAAGCAGTATTTCATTGATTCCCCTCTGAATTTCAGATTTATGAGATTATATTGAACTTTTCCATAAATATGAAAACAGGGCCGCCACTCGTATATCAGGCGCCCTTCTTCAAATTGATATTGGACGCCCTTTTAAGGGGCCCTGTTGCTCTCTTATATAGCGCTGCAAATTATATGTAAAATACTCCTTTGTAGTATTCAACATTTGAATTTTGAACTGAAAAGCTTTAAAATTATAGCATTAAAACACCTTTGTCTTATTGTTTTTGATTATTTCATAAATTTTAAAAGCAAAAAATGATAAAACATTTTCAAGTAAAGTATAAAATTAGAAAAAGTATTCAAATATTGATTTTCCTAGCTTTAGCTGCTTAAAATGCTCGTATCTCAATTCCTTTATATTTAATTTATCCTAAATTTCGCTCTATATACGTATAATTAACAAGTCCGATAATCGCGTGTAGTTTTTCATAATTTTAAATTTTGAAAATTTTCGTTCTCCAATAGCCAACAAAAGTGGCAGGGTTAAAGAAACCCAAAGCTATTTCAATATCTGGAAATGTATCGGTAAGATTCTCTTCATAAAACATAAAAATGGTGATACATATCCTCTTTGATAAAACATCGTAAAGATTTTATTTCGTCGTACAAATTTAATCCATCAATGTCCTTTTCATTAGCATTTTTAATATCCGTTAATATTTGTACTAATTCTTTACAATGTTTTAAAATTTCATTGTCACTCCACTTTTTTAAATTGTGTATATAGTAAACTACCTTGAAGTAATTGTAATATTCTTTTAATTGACTAAATCTTCCAGTAATTGCAGAAATAGCAGTGTCTAACATTATATTGTAAAATTAAGCTTTAAATTTTTGTCTTGGGATGTTAATTGATTCGTCAGTTTGCTCATATTGAAATAGTTTCTTCTTAGAATTATTTCGACTTTGTGGAAAATCAGTATCCACCCTCAAATCATCAGCAATGATACTTGCGGTAAAAGAATCGAATGACCGTTTCTTATCGACAAAATCAAAAAGACGTGTTTATACATTCGATACAAATCATCAAGTATCTATTGTTTATAGATGGCGCTCTCAGCGCTGCGAGTGGATTATTTTACTTTCCCCACCGAACTCTGTTTAGAGTTCTCATCTGATCTCAAATTCAAAGAAAAACATAAATTTCAAACAATAAATTTTACAAACTTCAAACAATAGATGTAAATCAGGTTCAATTACTTATCGAAGCATTAAATGAGAAAACAACTTAATTACAGGTTTCCATAAAAGCAAATAAATGTTATTCAACTAGATAAAGATATCAAATTATTATGAATAATTTTTAAATTTTGAGCACAAAATCAAATGTTAGAGTTCTGGAAGGAATAATTAGTATTTAATTGTAGAGATACTCTTCAGCTCCAATGGGTATGGGTCTTCTGAGGTTTTCCATTTTTGCAGTTTTGACAAACGCAGCTCTCACACGTCCATCTCTGCCTTTTATAAATTATTTAGTTACTGCTAAGTCCCACAACAATTTTGATTTTTTTCCGTTTCTTCCAATAACACTACGTCTCCAATCTGCAAATATTGATGTACTTCAGGGGTTTTCAAAGTAATTAGCGTTTCTTAAATGTAACAGTTGTTGATTCTTCCACTTAATCCACGGTTGTTTTAGTATTCGAGCTTTGTAAACGTTTCTTTTAGTTAAAGTATCATTTGTTGAGACCTTATTTTTTAATTCCAGCAATCTAATGGGCAGTTCTTAATTTTCTTCTTTCAAATCTCAAAAAATCGTTAAGGGGTTAATAGGGAAAATTCTCCGAATTCATCCGATACAAAGGTAAGGAGTCTTTCAGTTTTAACAGTTTCAATTTCTGTTAATACTGTCGTAAGTTCTTCAAACGTAAAGAGAGAGAGAGAGAGAAAGAATGCTCTTCCGAGTGTCTTTCTAAGTGGATCCTTAACCGATTTAACTAGCCTTTCGTAGAAACCTCCCCACCATGGGGCACGTTCAATAATGAGCTTCCTAATGATAATTTGGGCAGCTATAAAATCTCAAAGTTTGGTATCTTTTAGAACTCGATATATTTTCTGAAGATCATTGGCAGCACGTTTAAAGTCTTTGCTTTGTCAGAATAGATGATTTTCGAAACACCTAAAAGCTAAAAGAAAGCTTTCTGTTGATAAGCTAGATACCACTTCTAAATGTATGGCGCGTGTTACAGCACACGTGAACAAAGCTACATAGGCTTTGGAAGTTGTTTTGTTATTTTTCACAAATATTGGTCCATTAAAGTTAATTCCACAAATGGTGAAAAGATGGGTTTCAATTATTCTTATCCTTCGGCAACTATGCAGTCAGTTGATTCACTAGTTTTGCCAAATATTTTCTGAAAATTAAACAGTTTTGTAGTGTAATGTTTTTAGAATAATTTCATGCGATTCAAATAAAGTTTTATTTAGTAATGAACAATTGGGGTAAAACCCGCTTTCAAACAAGCTAACAAAGAACTGGTGGACGTATGAACTACAACTCAAGTCAAGCGTTTATTCCACGGTCTTTGGGATTGTTGGTGCATTTATCGTAAAGAAAAATTAGCTAACTTGCAAAGTCCTGGCGTCAACATACCGCCGGGCCGGGAAATATCATTTCAAAACAGTTAACAAATGAGAAAATAGAGAACTATACTTAATTACACAACACAGATACAAAATCTAATCTAAAATAAAATAATAACAAATGTTTAAACAATAGGTGAAATAGCAGTTTTTGAAACAAATCTTTTGACAAAATTTCCATTTGGTAATTTCAATTTGACAACACAGATTTTATTATCAGCACCTGGATACGTTTGTATAATTTTTGCAATTATCCAACGTGTGTGTGTGCAATTGGAAGATTGTCTTTTTTTATTAACACAATAGTGTTTAGTTCAACATTTTATCAAATTGATGTTTGGTGCGTGCTTGCTAATTGTTCAAATAGACTATTTGATGATCTACATACACTTTGCTTTTCCATGATCTCCATACAATTTGCATAATTTTAGTGATTCTTCTGTATTTATCAAGTATATTATTTTTTATAGAAGACAAATCTGATTCAACAAAGTTACATATAGATCGCCCTATTAAGAAATATCCGGGTGTAAGGACATCAAAATATCAGCTTCTGATGAAATGGGAATGAGAGGTCTGGAATTTAACATTCCTTCTATTTGAACAGTTACTGTGAGGAATTCTTCCAGAGTCCATGTCAAGTTGCCAATGATGCGTTTTAGATGAAATTTAAACGACTTAACTTCAGCTTCCCGAATTCCGCCGAAATTGGGGGATTTGGAAGGAATGAATTTCCATTCGACTCCATCAGTAAAGAGAAAAATAGGCACTTCCTCAATTTGTTGCATTAGAAAATTGTGTAATTTTTTTAATTATTTGGATGCCATTACAGAATTTGTGGCATTATTAGAAAAAATTTTAGCACACTGACCAAGACGCGAAAAAAAAAACGTTTTAGGTAGCTATAAAAGCATCTGATGATAAATCTGTTACTACCTCTAAGTGTATCGTACTTTTGTGTGGTCTTAGTACAGTTTGTTGGACTATAATAATGATGTGGAAGAATACTTTCGCGTCAACTTCTTCCATATGCCCAAGATTATCTTGATTTTCTCAAAGAATATGAGGAAGTCCCTTAACAATTGGATTCTTATCAAGTCGAATTATAGTACTATTGAACCTTCTAACGGCCAAATCTTTAGATAAACCAGGTTCGACTTTGTTATTTATTAAGGGCATTTCAACTATATAACGCCCGTTAATGTCTCTAGAATGAGTGGCATTAAAATGTTCCATGCAATATTTCAATTCATCACTCATAGGAGACTTTTCTTCCAAAGCTTCAACCTCCCAGAACGACCTTAGTGTTTTGTCTAGGTCACTCTCTTCGACGACTAAGTGATAAGAAATTTTGTTAGTAGAATTACTTTACATGGGCACACTACCAGTAATTATATATTCGAAATATGTATTTTGGATATTTCGAATTAGAATAAAAATTTTGGATATTTCGAATTAGAATCAAATTAGAATAAAAAATATGTTTATTTATTCTAATTTGACTAGGTTTCAAATAAAGTTTTAGATCCAAGCAAAATATCCACTTTCGATGGTTCGAAAAATTGAGAGTCTGTAAGTGCGATACCCGTAGGCAAATGTAAATTTCGAATATCTACTTGTTGCGTGGTGTCAAATTAGTAATTTAAGGAACTACTAAGAATTCGATATCTGTTACGAATTCATTATCTTTTCTAGAGATATCTGTATTTTTACTAATTGCCCCACTGATACTAACGACCCATTTAATCTTCCAACTGGAACGTTAATCTTGTGTCTTTTTAATTTCAAATATGTTGCACAATCATTAGTAATAAACGAAGCTTGAGAGGCGCTATCCAGTATAGCTCTACATTTCATAAATTCTCCGTGATGATCTCTCACGTAAATAAAAGCAGTACTAAGAACAGGAGCCTTTTTTGTTTGTGAAATAAAATTCTGAATCATTCCCTCTTGCCAGGTGAAGAGTCTTCACTTTCGAGTGGTGTCTGGTAGGGGGATGAAATGGGGAAACCAGTTTCGAAACTTTCGGAATTATTTATGTTCCTTGTTGAACTACTTAGTTTTGAGAAAGGCTGCCTATTCGGTCTATGCTAAAGAGAGTAATGTTTTTGGTGACATTTGACACATCTAGATTTAGACCAGCATTCTCTTAATTTGTGTAATAAATTCAGACAGTTTAAACAAAAATTTTTAGATTTACAAAAATCAAATAGTTCAAGTTCTTTCATTTTCAGAAATACTTGGAATTTATATAATGAACGGATTTGAATCACAAAGAATACAATATTGTGAGGCAGATTTAATCAAAAATGTTTTAGGTTTGTAAGATGGAAATGAGTTTTTTCATTAATATTAATAGGGTTTTGAATCAAAACAAGCACACAACTTTAAAGTTCTCTAATATTTGATATCGTTTTTCTAAAAAATTGATGAAAGCATCCCAAGTTGGCACTTCATGGGAATCAAGTTAATTGAAATTGTTGTGGCATCGTGCACAGAAATGCTTTGCTGCCACACATCCTGGAAAACCGATCCTGGTGTTTCCGGTGGTGAGAAGACCTGATTCGCCCCTCCAGCTTCAGAAGGACACAGGTGGTAAGCAGGGAGAGAAGGAACTGTCGCCGCTGGGTGAGCGAGTTAGTGTGGCCTGTTTTGTTTGAGATATTTTATTATGTGTATTACCCTTTTGTAAAACAGTTAATACAAACCAATCAATTTATAAATAATCAAGAAGTGTGTGTACATAAATAAAAGTAGATATTATGCAGCTTAAACGTGTCTGAAGTTTTTTCTCCATAGATATAATCAGCTTTTATACAAACTTAGTCTTCCAGAGCACGTGGTGGTAAGGCTTTCTCTGTGTTATTCATTACCTCAGTATATTGTTATTGTCCTTGGTGTGGAAGTGGGACGAACGCTCAAAGAGTCATTAAATTTACGAAAGCGTATTTCGTGAATAATGATAAATCTCCATTGAGATAATTGTCTATGAGTTTCTTTATCTAGTTTACCACAAATTAAATTTATTGCTTTTAAATTCCAATGCTTTCAAAGAACGAATATTTTTCTGCAAATTATCAATAAGCATACGAAGTTCAAAAGGGTATTCTTTGATTAATGGTTTATAATTATGTTTTGAACATGGCTTTCAACAATTAGTTTAGTATTCTCATAACGAAGCGTGAGAGCTTTAAACAACGATTCATAATTGTCATTTGGGGACTGCACCTGTTTTGCAAAACTTTTAAGGGAAGCATTCAGATAGTAAAATTTCTGAGAGTCTGATAATGTTGGATTTTCTATTAAATTTTGAAACTTTTGCATACAAGAGCTCCAGTTATTAAATTGACCATCAAATTGTGGTAAAGGAAAATCAGGTAATCGAATATTTTTTTCAAAACAATAACTTCTGTTTTCAAGTTTAATCGATTTGTAACGAAAAAAGTTTGCTCTGACCTGAAATTCTTGAATCCCTTCGTCAATTTTGTCCAGAATATTTTCAGCTGTGAATACCTCGTCATTTCGAAGTATTCCTATTTTATTACTTCAAATTTAGTTTTAATATCTTCGAATGAATCTAGAACTGCACGAAGTTCAGTTTCTTCTAAATCTTTTAATGTTTTCGACAAAAGTTTAGCTAATTTGGCTTGAATACTGCCTCGTTTTCGATTTAATATCTTAATGGATGACATAATTCCTATTTGGTTCTCCAGCGAGGCGGTCCATAAAATTTAGTGTAATGTTTTTAGAACAATTCCATGTGGTTCAAATAAATTTTTATTTAGCAATCAACAATTGGGGTAAAACCCGCTTTCAAACAAGCTAACAAAGAACTAATGGGCGTAAGAACTAGTTAACTCAAGTGCTTATTTCACGGTCTTTGGGGTTGTTAGTGCATTTGGCGTAAGGAAAAATTAGCCAACTTTCAAAGCGCTGGCGCCAATAAGTTTTTTATAATTCTCTTCATTATTTGTCTTCTTTAGGAATCCAATACCTTTTTCTGACATCAACTTAAGTAGCCGTGACTCTGCTATGTAAAACCTTATGTTTTTCTCTTATCAGCAATTCAGTAAATTTTAAGTTTCGTGGTAAGGCAATTGGATATTTTACGTCATTAGTGTATTCCGCTTCTTCAATTCTTCCTTTGATTCTCAGTATATTATCTTCACCTGAATAAGGAGCTAAACTATTTAAGTATGAATTTCTGGCAATAGGGGTTTCTTCTTTTGAAGTGCATCGATTTCCGAAGAAAGTTGTTCCCCTGGATGTTTTTTTTTTTTAAATCAAATTCTCCTCTGCATCTTGCAATTCATCTGCAGTGAGGGTACCTTTTTCATTAGTTCTTTTTCTTGCTTGGCCAATAAAGCGCTTCACTAATTCAATATTTCTAATGGCCTTTAGGAGAGTACTGTAATTTTCCAACTTTAATAATTCAAAATTTTCTGCTACACAATTACTGATGAACACGTTTTTCCTAAGTTTTAAACCTTCCTTATCAAATGTATTGAATTCCTATGAAGGCCAAATATCTTTCGGTTGTAAAAGCCAAGATGGTCCATGCTACCATCTTTCATTTTCTCTCAGCTCTTCTACATTCAGTCCCCTAGAAACTAAATGACCATGATTACTATGTCCCGGACAATGTGACCCAGTCGTATTATCTTGAGTGAGCTTTTGAATTTCATCAATCCTGTTTTTTACAAATGGCTTAAATCTGAAGTTAAACTCTAGCAGCCAGAAGCACAGCCAGTAGTTCAAGTCTCGGAAGAGCGAGTGACTTAAGCGGTGCTTCTCTACATTTCGAAGCTATGAAAGCCGTTTCGATTTGACCAGTCTTAGATAGACAACACAACCATGAGCCTTTAACGGCATCGGAGAAACAATGCAGCTCAATTTGTGTTCCATCATCGAAAAATGTTCTAGTCCAGTAATAACGGGGAGTTTTTATCCCTTCTAATTTTTGAATCTCTTAATACCACTTTTCCCACTTCTCATAAATATGATACGGCAATTCATTCCAGTCTATAAGACCAAATTTCTTGCAATAAGACATTTAGCTCTGACAGTAAACGATCCATAAAATCCCACAGTTTCAGAGAGACGGTTTAAAGTTTGCAACACAAAGCATTTAGAATTTACTGGCTTCGAAAGGAATGATGTCAGTTTTTTGTATTAAAATAAAAATTGTCATCTTCAGTACTCCATGAAATACCCAATACTTTTATTGGTGTAATTTCCGCATCAGAATCGTATACAGAAACATTGGCGTTTTCCACAGATTCCGCAGTTCCTTCGAATTTGTTTGCCATTTATGTAGTTGCATACCAGCTTCAAAAATTTTAATGCACTCCAAACTGGTAGAATAGGCACTTTCCGTATCTACGTTGCCTGCTATGACGTCGTCTACGTAACATGACCGTTCAAGTTTTGATATGCAGGAATATGTGGAAGAAACTTTACTCAAATGATGTCTAAGCGTAGCTCAGAGGAGAAATGGTGAACTATTCCAAATAACCCGCGTTTAAATCTGAATATATTTGGTCAACTATTGTTTGGGTTATCAATGCAAAGGACAAGGAAACGAGTGATATCCCTGTCACTGGAATCTAACTCTATCTGTAAAAAGGATTGTTTAATATCACCTACAAATGCTACAGGATGTTCTCGAAATGACAACAAAATTTCAAACAAATTGCTATACAGGTTGGGATCCAAATGCAAGCAATCATTAAGTGATAATTTTCCTTCGGTGTGTGACGAAGCATCGAAAACAATTCGCAATTCACTTGTAGCCTTATCTTCTCTTCGAACAGCACGATGTGATCAATAGAAAACTACTTCGTCATTCTTTTCTTTGACTACCGGTTCAATAATACCTTGACTTTAATAGTCTTCAATTACCCTTTTGTAAGAAAACAGTTGGGGGTTATTCTTAAATTTCATGCCATGTTTTTGAAACCACTCTAGTGCAACTTCATAGTTATCATACAGTAAATCTTTAAATTCCGGTTTCCAAGGTAATTTCACTGTGTAGCGTTTGTCATCCTATTGAATAATGTTTTTAAGCTCATCTAAGATTACGTCTTGAGCAATCCTCTCTAAAATCTAGTGTTATCCCGAATGAGGGCTCACCCGGAGTTCAGTTCCACTCTGAACTCTTGTCCGTCACGAACAAGAGAATTCTGATGCTCCCGATTACCTAAGACAGCTGGCTCTAGAAGTCATAGAAGGCATTCCCAGTGATGCCATTTTGGTTTACACAGATGGCAGTAAAGACGAATTGAACAACACTGGAAGCGGGGTCTTCATTGAGAATCTTTCAGTCAGGATTTCTAGATGCCACCCGGAAAACTGCTCGGTATTCAGAAGCGAATTAATCGTCATAAATGAAGCATTAAATATCATCCTCCACAACACTATATCTAGTGACATTTGGATCCTCACTGACAGCCGCAGGTCAGTTCAGTACCTACAGGACTGGCGTAGCGTGTATGACCTTGTGGGCATAGAGATAATTAACTATCTCAGAAATTTGGCCAAAAGCAGGGATGTTCACTTTCAATGGATTCCCTCCCATGTTAACATCCAAGGCAACGAAGTTGCAGATATCTTGGCCAAAAGAGGTTGCTCCGAGTTGCCAACAGAGTGACTACAAACTTATAAAGAAATTTTCTCCATCAAGAAGAAAGAAAACAGGCAAGTCTAGCACATCCCTCCAGCCCATCCCTGGTTCATCAGGAAGACCCTGGGGGTGCGTTCGATTTCGAAGGTGACAAACATGATCAAACGGCCGTCTCAAAACTTTCAAGTGGGCAACTGAGGTACATGAAATTTGAATCTGGGCGCGAGGTCTTTTCTTTGGGCACAAAATGCAACCTGAAGCCGGCTTCCCCCGATCACATCCTGGATTGTCTGGGATTTGCTTTGGCGGATGTTTACGCATGTCCGATTTTGATGCTCGATTTCACTAGGGTTCACGGTGTCATGGATCTGATCTAGCTGCCGCTAGAACTTTGAAGGATTGGAAACAACAAGATTACGACAGTGTTTTAAGTTGTAGATTCGATCCCCAAACTCACGAATTCCCCAAAATTTGCAATTTGCTGTGAAATGTCCTTTTTTTCTATTAAAACATTCATTTCATGGGGAATTTTGATCATTTGTACCTGCAAGCACCAAACAGGGTTTTACCAGCCACAAAGTTCAAGCGTTTAATTTTTCTTGTCACGATTTCGTTATAATAATAGATACGAATTAATACGTAAATGTCATTTGAACAATTTACACCAGAATCTGCAATCTGCAGATTTTTCGGTATCTTATATGATTTAAATAGGCTCGAGTCTGGGGCAGGTGATTTTGCAGCGGAAATGTGATCTATTACCGAGAGTTCTACATCGATATTCGCAGAGGTATCTTCTCTGTTTTCAATTCTTACGCTAACAACATCAAAGGTTTTTGTGAAGGGAGTTTTCCGCATCAAAGGAAAAGATGGGCAGGCATTCTTGGCTAACAACAGGTAAATTGAATTTGTTTTGTAAATCTGTTGACAAATAGGAGCGTGATGATCCTGTATCTAATAGAAATCTAACTACTTCTGATTGTTTTTTATATTTAACAAATGCTGAATATTTTGCAAAAGAATAGTTTTGTTCCCACCTTTACACTGTAAAATCGAAACATCGTCTTCATTTTTGTTTTTGATTTTGTTACTCTTTATTTTGTTACTTTGAAAACAGAGTTCGGTTATGTTTTTTATGACAGATATCACATAGTTTATTTGAACCACGCTCATGAATTCAATTTTTTTTTGGAACGACATAAATAGTAGCAACCTTGATTTTGTAGTAATTGCTTTTTCTCATCTACCGTGAATGAGTTACATAATTCACTAAAATGTTTACCATTAACATTGCAAAATAAACAATCATTTTCAGTTGTTGGCGCCAATAACTGATAACAGATTTAAAGGGTTTGTAGGAGCCTATACTGTTCCGTCTTTCATGTTCTCGCTCATTTTTTCTAACCGGGAGGTTAGTTTTGTTTTCACTGTACAGAGAGTTAGCGGCTTCCGATTCGAAACTTTTTTGTAGCAGCTTCAAAAAGTCTAATGACGTTTCAACGTTATTTTCTCTACTGAACTGCAAAGTAATATCATGTGGGAGAAGTTTTAGTAATATGGAAGTCAAAAGATTTCCGTAACTAAAGATTTTAAATTTCGGATTATACTTATCGGACGAGGTCCTCTGCCTAAACCTCGAGCGCGTCCCTGTATCTTAACAGCTGGAGTAATCATCAAAGATAAAAGAAGGACAGCCCTTTCAGTCTGGCCGTCTCTCTTCAACTACCTAATAGTAATGTTGAACCCAACTCAATACAGTGCTGCTTGAATCCTGCAGAAGGACTCCCAGTTTTTTACTTTCACTTTAACTTAAGTACTCATGTTAATAAGAAAGACTACATTCCAGAACATCTTAGACAACTGACCTTGGAAAACCTAAGCCACATTCCTAACAATGCCATCAAAATCTTCACTGACGGTAGTAAAATTGATATTCTAGCAGGTAGTGGCATATATATTGAAACCCCTCACACCAATTTGACTCTTTCTCATCGTAATTCCAATCACTGCTCTGTTTTCAGAAGTGAATTGATTGCAATAGACCTGGGACTAGAAGCTATTCTTTCTGAAGAGGATTATGGTGACCTATGGATCTTGTCTGACAGCCGTAGTTCTCTCCACCATCTTAGTAATTGGCTTCTTGTAGGCGACAAGATCAGCAACTCTATCCTGCTTAAATTAAAACTCATTTCACTTAATCATGATGTTCACTTGCAATGGATACCTTCACATGTGAATCTCCACGGGAATGAAATGGCCGATAATCTTGCTAAGGAGGGTTGCAGGATTTCAAATACTCCCTCTTCCACACTTACTTTTCTGGAGTTATACTCCCGGGAAAAATCAAAAATCTCGGAGGAGTGGAAAACACCCCCACCCATAATTGGTACAATCGATCAAAACCGGGTTTGTCCCTTGATCTCCCGTGTGACAGACGTACCCGGACTGTTCTCTCAAGACTTGCTAGCGGTCATATTAAGTGCCTCACTTTCAACGAGGGCAGGAAAACTTTCGTCACCTGCACCAAGTGCCAAAATCATCAGGCTTCTCCTGAGCATCTTTTGGATTGCATGGGTCTCTCTAGGGAGGATCTCTTTAGCAATCCTCTTTTAGTCTTCGACTTCCTTACAGTCAACGAACTTGTGGATCTAGTCTGACTCCGTCAGACATGGAGGATAAGCAACAACAACAACAACAAATTTCGGATTTGTACTTCTACTCTTTCATACAATTTTTAGAGTATACAAATTGTTTGAATTTTTTACAGGTTAAAAATATCTAAAAAATTACTTATATGCGCATTAATTAAAACAGCATTTTTTGCCAAATCTTTCCTTTAAAATGTCAATCGGCTTCATAATTTTCATTTGTCAATGTAAGGCCGCTTATGGATGCTGACGTATTACCAGAAAGAGGAACTTTTCAGATAATTGAATTTGTCGATTTTTGTGTGAGTTCCGGATTGTTATGAATTGCATTTTTCATATTGAGAATAAAATTCAAGAAACTAGGCAGGATTTACATAAAATTTTGAATTTCTAATCACGGAAGCTTTACAGTTATTGTTTTGTTTACAACCACATTTACTGTAATTCCCGAAGTGTGGGCGATATGTGTTTTTTCTTCTAACTCTGTTTCAATTTCACACTCAATTATTTTATTTTACGAGATTCTCTAACTTTCCAAAGGCTTGTTTTCTGGATATTCATCACAAGTTGCAGTTTCGGTTTCAATGCTTTCTAGATTCCGCAAACTTTCAATCTCAATAATAAGTGCCTTTAAGCTTTCCGCTTTATCCAACAATTGTTCCAGTAAAACTTTTCAACATTTTCAGTTTCGGATTTAATGTTGGTTTTGATTTTCGTCAATAATTTTGTTGTGTTTGCTCTGAGGGCGGTACGTTTTGTCTTAAATTTTTTATTTTTTCATCCATATTTAAATAGTTATTTCGACAGTGGTGTAAGTGTGATATCCCTCTCTAAGTAATTTCTCGCCAAAACCAGCGCACTTTGTTTTGATTGTAGTGTTGCCAATTTGAGTTTTTGTTATAGTGTTACCAAACTCAGATTTTGCTACTTTTCAGAATTCTTGGTTGCCAGTTTTTGTTTTCTCGTGCTTTACATAACTTTTTACGTCACATATATGCTTCTTTTCAGTGGTAACAGCATTTTTAGTTTCACTTCAGAGTTTAGTTTTACTTTTAAGCACACTTTGAGTTCAATTTGTTTTAAGCACAGTTGAGCCTTTTTCAGTTTGCTTGTCGCTGTCTTAGTTGTTCGTTTTTTTATCAGATGTAAAGCGCGGCAATTTAGATCCTGTTTTTTCATATTTATTTTTATTTCACTTCGGATGTAGTGCGAAATATATTGTCTTTTATATTCACATATTTTATTTCGCTGTGGATATAGTGCCGGAATTTCAATCCTGTCTTTTATATTCGTTTTGTATTTCTCTTTGGATGTAGCGCCGAAATTTCAATTATGTCTGGAGTTTTATTTGAATTATTTTCGGCAGGCATAGAATTCCTACCATTGTGTTTAATTTCCAATAATAAACGAAATTATAGAATCTTTTTTTTATTATTATTCTAGATTTGTCTACTTAACTGTTATTAAATGCAATTATTTTTGCTAGTTTATTTCCTTTAATTTTAATTCTGAAATATTTTTAAATAGAATCTGTAATTCTTATTACGATTACTGTTTTCTTATATACCGCTAGGGTTAGCAATTTGAAGTCGGAGGGGGGGGGCTTATTCTCATAGTTATTGTTTTCTTATGTAGTGTTAGGCCTACAGTAATTCGAAATCGGGAGAAACCCCGGTTTCTTACGTCGATTGGTTGCGGATTTCTAGTTTGCGACTTTTTTGTTGCCGCTTGGCGACGAAAAAAGTCGTAATGATCGCCAATAGAAGGAAATATCCTACTAATTCCACAGGGAATATTGAGTTTCTTCGAACCAATTTCAATAATTTTTGTTGCTATGCCTTGTGCTTTCCTCTCATGTTGGCACCATTATCGAAAGATTGGCCTCATAAATCTGATGAATTAAGTTCTAACGATTTTAAATGTCCATTTATGAATTCAAAATGACCCTGTCCAGTAATGTCGACGACAGATTGAAATCCTAAAAAATGTTCTTCAGTCGAGGCTTTATTGGTTTCCTCGTTCTTATAAACAAATCCAACTGCAATTACAATTGTTCGGTATGATTGACATGAGATGTTGTATCCAAAGTGGTATGTTGACGATTTAATCATATGTAATAAATGCTTTTTAATTTCTTCTGGAAATAATGTTTATAATTCCATTCTGAATTTGATCTCCTAAGTAATGAGCAATCCTATTCCTTTGAGATGTTTGAATTTTGTAGACATGTTCTGATATCATTAGACCAAAATTTAGTATATGGTTTTAAACAACTTTAAAAATTATCTATTATAACTATTAAACACTCTTTCAAATCTTTAAATGCAAGACATTGTTGGGCTATAAATATTGAATTAAATAAACCATTCCATAACCGATCACCGATAAACCTTTTCTGCATCAAGTCTTTGTTGAACTGCATCAAATTTACTTAAATTACGCAACGACATTTTGATATTGATGACATTTTAAACCATGTTTAAGATGAGATGCACTTCTTTCATGTGTCTTCGAAATGTGGGTTAAATGCGTCTGATCATTGTATCCATCCTTAATAAGCTGTGAAAGCAAAAAACTGTCTTTCGAAAATTGGAATACACTATAGTTTCTGTTGTTGTTGCATGCCCCCAAAGGCCAGCAGCGCTAGACCAGGTCCATAACGTTGTACACTCTACAATAATCCAAAACCAGAAGAGGGTCGTCAAATAAGTGCTGCCTGGAGAGCCCTAGGCACTCAAGGATATGCTCAGGCGAAACCTGCTCGGTAGGGCAAAGGTTCCGGAACCTTTGCCCTACCGAGGTTTCTACTTGAGGTTTCAAAGGTTCGGGAACCCTCAGAAAATTTTAGGGTTTTAAGATGTCCACTTCGAAATCGGGCAAGAATAGTTTGTTCCTGACGACTTAAATCGTTAGTCAGGGAGCCTCCGGGACGGGAGCTTTGGTATCAGTAATGTACCGGAGGAACAATCCAAATCATCCTGTTCTTAATTTCTTCTCTGGAGTGAATCTCCGTGAAAGTGAGAGGAGCTAAATTAACGGAGGCCTCGCCAGCACCAGCTTTCGCCAGAGCATCCGCAATTTCATTTCCCTCAATAGTCCCCATCTTCCCCATCCATGAATAGTACTATAGTTTCTAAATACTTCATCGGATAATGTTGTATAATAGAGAACAATTCTGAAAGCTTTCTGCCAGAATTCTCTCTGAAAATGTTTGGTTATCTTTCTGGGAGAGTTATTTCCCATTAAATAACCTCTAATTTTTATAGAAATTGTATCAGGCCAGGTAGCTGGATTCTTTAATTCAAAGTCAAAATCTTCGTTCTGAGATATTACGTTATTACCAGGCGTATTTTCTTCTTCAACATCTAAGTTTCCTATTCGTGCAATCGTGGCTTCTTGATCGTATTCTGATGAATTTACATTTTGAGATAAAAATTTTCCTTATGAAGTTTCAAATCAGGTGTTGATAGTTCTGGTTCAATTGCTTCTCCCTCTAATCCTATTGTGCTTCTTAGATATCTATTTAGAGATCTCGCCAGTTTCTGAGCTGCTTCCTCTTGTTGCAATTTAATTTTTTTTGTTTTGTGCTCCAGACCTTTTTTGATTTTTTAAGAACATGTTTCTAAAAAAATATTAAACTAAATAAAAATAATTTTAATAGCATCTACACAATACATCATATATAAATTCGTAATATTTTTTTTTATCCTACGCCCGAAATTGGATTTCCAACCATCAGTTTCTGTTGGGCATCCCAATAAAATCTTGAGGTGAATGAAAAGTCATATTCCGCAGAATTTCTAACTGCGACGTCCGAAAGTCCAGGGCAAGTGTAAAGGTGGTCATCAGTCATGTCCTCTAGTCCACAAAAAGGGCAGATTGGAGAGTCCTTCAAACCCAAACGGTGAAGGTGTTTTTGCAGATAATCATGCCCAGTTTTAAGGCGAAAATTTGCCACTCCCACAGCTCTGTGGAGGTTACACGGAATAGGCTTTGTTAGTAAGGAAGCCCATGCTTTCCCCTTTATGCACATCTTGTAAACATTTCTACGATAGGAGGCTATATTTGACTTAATAAGCCTTTTAACAGTATGGTACTCCAAGGCTGGAGAAGGCTGTTGTAGATCTGAGGCAGCCTTTGCCAATTTATCAGCTGCGTCATTTCCCGCGATACCACAGTGGCTGGGTATCCATTGCAGCACAATTTGACGTCCTTCTTCCAGTAGAGAACTAATTGCCATTTGACAGAGATAAACAGACCCAATACTGCTAGGAGCAATTGAAGAGAGAGACCTGATGGTGGCCTGAGAGTCTATAAAAAATACTATGTTGTTCTCATTACCCTTTCTGATCTCCTCAAGTGCTAATTGCACAGCGGCCACTTCACCATTGTAGCTGTTATAGTATTTCCCAACAGCCTGGCAAAGCCTGAAACTCTTAGAGTATACTCCTGCACCAGCATTTCTAATGGCATCCACAGCTGAACCATCTGTATAGACATGGAACCAAACAGATGATGGATAATGCTCATTGATAGTAGCTAGGGTAGCCATCCTTAGCTCAGAATCAGTGAAGACCTTCTTACTAATAGGTAGTATCAGGTCTAGACAGCAATCAGCTCTATAAACATGGTTTTGAAAGATAGGGGGTCTAAATAAAGGCACTCTATCTGCATCCGGGATCTTATACCTATCTGACAATTCCCTGGTCAAAGTCAAAAAAGTTCTCTGTGTTTTCAATCTTGGGAAAACAGGAATAAAATTTTTCCAGAACCCATCATCCCTTAAAAGCTTTTTGGAGAAATTCGTAATATTTGGTATTTTCTTTCTATTTTTAATTAAATTATTTGATTTTATTAATATATTTTTATTTATTTATAGTTTTATTAAATAATTTAATTTTAATTAATAAAATTAACTGAATACAAACAATTTGAAGGTTGAAATCCTATTTATATCATTGGCTACTAAATAAAGATTCAGGTAAAGAAACTAGTTGGACTGAAAATTTAGAATTCAAACGAACGTGTCTGTTGTTCGTATTGGCAATCAAATGTTGTTTTACCCGAACAAAACACAAAAACGAAAGTAAAATAAAAATAAAATCTCATTTTGCAAAATTGTAAGCTTATAATTACCAACTTTTATAACATTAAATAAAAACTACAAGTGCTATGAATTTTAGCACCCCCTGGCCCAGGCACTTGTGCAGTGAACGATTTTTTCACCATGACGCGGCGGCCCTGTATAAAAAGAAGTCTTGAAAGAATATTACGAAATTAACGTATTACTTTAATTTGAATTTGGAACAACGTCTAGAGTTGAGCTGCGCAAATCCTGCCTAGTAAAAGAGTATGTGTCCACGAAAGCTTATTTAAATATCTCTGAAAACTGTTGAGAAGAATCTTTACAACAAAATCTTTGAAAGGTGATAAGAAAAATGTGTGCAGGCTTTGATATTCAATGCCCTCTTTATTAAACTTAATTTCATTATTTACTGCTCACATGTTAATAGTTAAGTTTATAATTAAATATAGGAAACAGAAATTATAATATTTTAATCATAATTGTAAACATTATGAACGTATTATGTTCATATTTTTTTGTTTACGATTTTGCTAAGACTGATGTTAAACTAAGAAACAAGATATTTATAAGAAATATGTAAAAAGCACTTAACCTCATAAACTGTAGACATTATAAATAACGAATGCGTGTTTATAATTCGTTTATATGTTACTAAGAGCTGTGATGAATATAATGCCCTTGTCATATTTATTATAAGAACACATTTAAGAGTTATATATATAATTTATAAATATGAACTGATTCAATTCATTAAAAGAATAAACCTATTTATGAGAAATTGTGATGTATGAAACACTTGAATATAATTAGAAATCATAAATATATATATATAAAAATTCAGCCTTTCATCCCTTCAGTGGGTTGATTGAGTACCAAGCATGCTTGGGAACTAAACACTGGGGGTCTTACGTAGGCCGACCACCTAACTGGGACATATGCTTCGCACCCTAGGGCCCTCGGTCATGAAAACAGTTATAGGCACTGTAGGCCTTGGCCCTCATGGGCTGTCGTGCCATGGAGTTTAGTTAAATATATATAAATAAAAAAATCATGGATATGTGCATGTAACGTGATTTAAAGGTTTTATATTTCTAATCGTCAATATTTTCAGGTTCAAGAAGAAAAAAAGCTATTTTTGATATCTTGATTCTCTCCTATAAATCAGGTAAGATTTTTTTTTATTTTATGTATATTTCTTGAATTTGACAAAAAAGCTGGAATGATTCAACCTCTTGATATCATTGAAGTAATACCGCAGTAATTTTGCCTTTTTAAGTTTTCAGAAGAAAATCAAATTATAAAAATTCTTGTAATTTTTTTGCTTCAGCTCAAGATTTGAAACACGTATCACTGTATTATAATACGTGAAATGTACTAAACTTGTAAATTTGATGTTTTTTCAGATTATACGTAATTTTGAAAATACACACTTAAAATTAAAGCAAAAAAAAAAAAAAAAGACTAAAATTGGTGATATTTGTATGCATAGATGGAATATTTTGATATTCGTATTAGTCTTTTACCTAGAGCATCTATTTTTATTTAAAAAAATGATAGTGAAAAACATTAAAATTTTGCATTAACTTAAATCAGCAAACATGTATATATTTTTTATCTAATTTCATTTCCGATTTCATTTTATATAACTTATAAAAACATAATTTATAGTAAAATTGATTTTTAGATTGCCTTAATTTTAATACTGACCATGAAATAGTTGCACATTCTTAGAGTATACAATTTGAAATGTGGATTTTACATGAAAAAGAAATTCTCTCTCATTGGAATTAAAACTTCTAAGAAATCGCGAGGTTCTAAACAATACTAAGTATGTTATACACGCGCGCGCGTTACATATTTTCCTAACGTAAATATTATGTCTACTGAATTTTTAGTTATAAATCAGATCTTGGTTCATATTACTATACCCTGTGTATATCTGTGTAAATATTTCGTGTGAATGCTACGGAAATATAGTGTAACTTATTTTCTACCTCGTAATAATAATACTGATGTTTAAACCTTTTTCTCGACATCTCAATGAATTTGATTTTATTTACAGTTTTATCCTAAATTTATTTGTAGTTTTCCAAACTTGTATATTTTTTTTGCCCAATCATTTTTTAACCGAGCTGGTAACAGAATGATTATTGCTCTTGACTCCGCCCAAATAGCTTGTGCGTTCGAATTCCACCTTGGCCATGAATATGTATAGAAGTTCGGAATACACTTTAAATTGTATGTCCCGATCTAATTATATCCTTCGTGCATAAAAGAAGTTGAGAAACAAAACAAACGAGGGTTGCCGTGTCCTGGTCGGTTGATGTGTCGTTCTCTTGATCGACAGGTAGTGACTTCAAATACTGACTTAACCGAAGATCCATCGTGTTTACCTAGGCGGCTGGGGCACAAGAAAAATGATATTTTCAGAGGTGCCATGTGGTTTTTCTGTTGGATCATCCCCGCTTCTAAATTAAGAAAAGTACCATCCGGCTGATCCCACAAACTGGTAGAGCCAATTCAGGGCTAGGTACAGGGAAGTATGCTTGGGCAATAATAAATCAAACAAACGCTAAAATAAAATGGAACTTTTAAAATTATATCGGACTAGCACAGTTGAATATTTTAGTGGATTGACTTTCAACCAAGTGCTGTTCTAACCAAAAGATGGTGGGGATGCTTGTATAATAATTTGAAATCTAATCTTGACCCTGTGTCAAGATACAATGATTTCTCGCATACAAAATTGACCGTAGAAAGGCAAGCCAACCAATGCTTAACAGAAAAATTTATTTTATATAAAAATACTAAAATATAATTTAATATTCTAAATTTTCCCGAATTGGGAAACTGAAATTTTCTTGAGTATCTTTTTGAAATGAAAAGAGTTTTCAGTTAAAATGAATGAATTATTTTATGAAATTTGCAAAATTCAAAAAGTTCAAAAAGTAAGTTACACTCGAATAATGTAATTCAAAAAATATTTTACTGAGAAGTGGGTTATATTACAATATATGACTACTCTATACTCTATATAATTTATCTCTATATACTCTGTATATCATACTATTTCTCTATATAATCTTTCAGTCGCTGCAGATATTTGTCGGAAACGTAGCACTAATTCCTTGAAGCTCTGATGATATAAAATCGCTCCTTGGTCCTTGAGCCATCTTAGAACTGCTGTCTGAAAATGGTTATTAATGTAAAATTGTCTTCCACCTAAATATTCTTTGATATTGCCGAACACGTGACAGTCGCAGGACGCCAGTTCGAGACTGTATAGTGGATGCTTCCAAGTCTCTCATTCAAAATTGCAAGCAAATCCTGTGCTGTGCATACCTTTCAGAAAATCAAAGACTCTTGTATTCTTCGCCAGGATAGACACTCGGGTGGTGGAGGAGGTTTAATGTTCCTGATTAGAAATACTTTTTATGAGAATACTGAACTACATTCTTCCCAAAGTACAGGTTTTGAAGCACAGGCTATTAGGGTGAAATGGAATGACAAAAATTTATATCTCTTTAATCTATACCAACCTCCTAATAATGGGATTCATCCCTCTGAGATCATAATGCAAATGTTTAGAGTATCTTCTATTATCTTGGGTGACTTTAATGCCAAACATCATGTATGGGGCAGTTCTGTTGAGAATAGCAGGGGCATTGACCTGTCTAATCTTGTCGATGATAACTCCTTCCGTGATAACGTAAACGACGGAAGTCCCACCTACTGCTCCTATACCTATGACAGTCGGGATGCTTTGGATTTGGCTTTTGCCAGTCCAGATATTTTCTTGGACTGCAGTTGGTCTGTGTTGGATTCAATCGGAAGTGACCACTTACCTATATTATTTGAGCTTAAGCACTTACACAGGACCCCAAATAGTAAAAGGGCTTTCTGGAACTTCAAAAAGCCAACTGGAATTTATTTAATTCCATTCTTGACAGTTCCCTTACTGAGACCTCACCTATGGAAGATCTTGAGAGTAAATGGTGTAATTTCAGGGACTCTGTAAAAAAGGCAGCAAAGTTGGCTATTCCCAGAGAAGTTAGGAAAAAATTCAAGCCTAACTATATTCATAATTCTGTAGATATTTCACCCCTTATTCAACAAAGAAATGAAATTCAGGATCTACTGCTTGTTTCCCCTTTACCGGATACTAGGTCTGCCTTGAACCTGATAAATGCAAAAATTAAACAAAAGTATTCTGAAATTAGAAGAGACCAATGGACTATTAACTATATGAAGAACTGAATTCTAGAACACCTAATACAAAACTTTGGAAATTAGCTAAGGGCATTGATAGAATTCAGTCCCAGAATGATAAGTCCGATACTTTTATTCACTGTGATGGTTCACTATGCAGTGACAGCGAGGCAGAGCAAACTTGTTGGGTGTTCACTATCAAAAGAAAAGTCAACTAAATTTTTACCCAGAAGACAAATTTATTTCTAAGTCTGCTAGATCTTTTATACATAAATGCCGTGGTGGTCACGGACATAATACAGTTTTTAACTCAGCTTTTAATTTGGAGGAAATGGAAATTGCCTTCTATGACCTGGATTTTAATAAAACTCCTGGATTGGACGGGATTCATGGCCAAATGCTGGCAGGGCTGAGTTTAATGGGCAAAAAATTCTTTTTAGATATTTTCAACACTTCTTGGAACACTGGAAAACTACCTAGAGATTGGAAAAATGCCCGTATCATCCAAATTAGGAAACAGGGAAAGTTGGCTAGTGATCCTAATAGTTACAGACCAGTTGCTTTGACATGCATCTCGTGCAAGCTTATGGAAAGGATAGTTCTTTGTAGACTTACCTATTATTTGGACCAAGGTAGCTTACTTCCTCTGGAACAGTATGGTTTCAGGAAGGGTCATTGCACTACGGACCAGGTCTTGTTTTTCAGTCAAAATGTCAGAGATGCACAGAGTCTCAAACCAATAAACCATAGAGTGGCCACCTTCCTTGATCTGTCACAGGCCTTTGATAGAGTTTGGAAAAATAAGCTAATTTGCAAGCTTTACAGCAAGTTTGGGATTGTGGGGAAAATGCTTCCATGGATTGCTGATTTCTTAAGAGCTTGATATATTAGGGTAAAAATGGGAGATAGCATCTCAATGAATTACAGAATGAGTCAGAGTATACCACAAGGCTCTGTGCTTAGCCCCACTTTGTTTTCTCTCTTTGTTGCTGGAATAGAGGCTGGTGCTGGATCTATATAATACCTGCATGGGTATATATACAGATGATTTGGTTATATGGAGCAGAAACGAAAGTGTAACTTGTGCTCAAGAAGCAGTTAGTTCCTCCCTCCTTAATTTCAAGAGTTTTTCTATGAGCCACAAAATATTTTTTAACCCCTCAAAATCTGTGTCCACACTTTTTACAACCAACAGACATCTGTACAATTTGGAACCTGAGATCTTTCTTTTGGGTAGGAGATTGTGTGAGGCATCCCAAATACTTAGGGTTTATTTTGGATCAGGAAGTGCTTGGCAGGGCTCATATTGACAACTAGTTTTGAGAGGTAGGCAAAGGTTAAAGATTTTAAAGTACATATCAGGTAGAAGTTGGGGAGCGGACGCTCAAACTTTGAGAAACACCTACATAGCCCATATCCGTCCAATACTTGAATATGGTGTTCAGGTGTATCAATCATCATTCTGAGAAGTGCTCTTGACTTGTTCGGACGCGTGCTCCTTACCCTCTCCCGGTCTTCTATACCGCGATAGTGAGTGGCGACACCGTTTCTTCCGATCATCTATATCGGGTGAAGTGTCGAGATCCCCGGTGCGGGAAGTGATTCGACAATCCTGCTCCCCTTATTTTGGGAGGTGTATTTGGTGACAGCTTTGGCTGCTTTTTCATCGCAAATACCCCACGTTGTAGGTACAGCCGGATTTTTCAATTTTTGATTTTCAATTAACACGCTGAGCTAAGTCCTCAGCCTCTGCTTTTGTTTTTCTGGACTCTAGACTACTGCACGGCACTCACTGCTAATTAGATCTGTGACCCTGCCGGTCGATTTCTGGCTGTTTTTCCATCTTTTTTTTCAACCAGTGTCTCACACCCTGTTAATGAGATCAGGGTCCCTGAGAGGTTGAGTTTTTTGTGTCTTTTTGTTCTTTTCCTGGACAGGAAAAGTTCCCTAAATTTTCATCATGTCTTGTGTAGGGTATTAGTTCTCCCCACCCAATCCCACGCCGGTAGCCGAACTACCTCCTGTATTCCAAGACCCAAATATTAGCCATCTAGCAGAAACATACTTAGAATTCGACTACACTAAGGATTTTCAGTGTATCAGCAATTTAAATGATCCTTCAGAAATCAATGAATATCTTAATATTCTGCAAAGCAACATTGCGATAATAGGGCCAATTAACGCTCAATCATTCCTCTTCCTGCGATTCCAGCAGCAACTAGTGACGTTAGAACTAAAATGTCGATGTAGAATTGAGGAGCGCAAAATAAAAATCTAAGAGCAATAACTGGAGGACCCTGGTTTATTTCAAATCTCACGCTCCATCATGACTTAAAAATTCCCACCATAAGAGAATTTATCGAATCAACTTCGAAGAAATTATTTTATAATTTACCAAATTCGGACAACCCTCTAGTGTACAAAGCATATTAAATAGCGGTAAATATGATTTACCGATCGCAAATATGAACATCTCTGTTATCCACCTTGGGCATGAATCCCACCTTGGGCATGGATATTTGTAGTGGTTCGGAATCCACTTTAAGCCGTAAGTCCCGGTCTAATTAGCCCTCGTGTGCAAAAAATGACCGTTGAGCGACAAACAAACCAAACCAATCTTTGAATAAACATTTTAGACTTGATAAGAATCGGCCCTCAGAGTCCTAATGAATCAAACAGTCTAGAAATCTGTAAAATGGCAGATCTCATGGTAATCGCACAAGAACTATCAATTGCAAAGGGAAAGTGATTTTGCCCGGGATTCCAGCTCAAACCCTAAGTCTTCCTAAATTGCATTAGATAACTTGTCGAACAACACCTATTTGTTTCTGGTCTTGACTGAATAAAGAAAAGAGGGCTCATTTGAGCTACATTTGTGAAGCTCCATACCATTAGATCTCAATTTTAATATTTTGCATCTTCTAAATCATCAGTGCTAGTTAGAATATCATCGACGTAGTTGTGACCTTTACTATTACTGGAAACTGTTTCTCCTCGTCGATGTACAGTTGCTTTACTCTCATCGCTAAGCATGGTGCCGATTTAGTACCATAGGCTTATTGTGAGTAATTTATGCACCCTTATTTTACTATCTCTATCCTTTCCAAGAATGCATTGTAGATCATATTTCAATGGATTTATCCTTATATGGCGATGCATTTTAATCACATCGGCGGTCATTACAAATCTGTGTCTTCTGATCTTTAATTAAATAATGAATATAGCCTTCTGCGGAATAATTCCAATTTTTAAAATTTCATTGAATCAATGCCTTGAATAAATGATGGAGGCATTAAGTACTACAGGAAGACTTGGTTTAAGTGCTTTGTGGTTTCAAAATGCCATGATGCGGCATTACATACTTAGTCATGACTTTCATGTGACCAAGCATTAGAAACATAATTTGATTTAAGAAACTTATCACCTCTTTTTGCTTCGTCTTTTGTCCCACGTACATGACACATTCTCAGTCTTGCTATTCCGACATTATGAGACATAAATATCTATACACGTAGACATGTCGTTGTGCTTGTACTCTTTTCTGCTTATTTGAGTTCCACATGTAATTGTAGTTTCGCATCCAAAGTGCTAAATAATTTATCTGAAACCTCTAACTCGCATACATTTTTAAAGACACTAATCTCTAGCAATTGACAATAATAGTCAAAATTTGCTCTCTACCGCGATGCAAACGGTCATATGAATAATTAAATTGGTAGCTTTTTCACACAAAATACTCAACAATATCTCAGCTTTGTACTCCGCAGAAATGCTTTTTATCCGAAAGCCCTTGAAAGTAAAAAATTTTAAGATTCAGATCGCGACGGTAGCGGTACAGTTGGAGCTTTTCAGTAAGAACTGTTATTTATTCGCCTTATTTAAATCGTCGTCATCGTTAATTTTTCCTTCGATTTAGAAAGTGAATCTGGTTTAATTTTTTCAAGCTCCAATTACTGTGCCAATTTAACTCATTCACTTCTAAAAGTTTAATCACGAGTTCTTTAATCTTTTAACCCATTTGACAATACTTTGAAATTCTCCATAATTATTATACAAATCACTATTTGCAATGGCTCTTTTCAGGGTCAACACATGCGGAGGTGATGGTACTTCGACATCAACGATTTTAACGAACACCTTTTTTTTTTTTATCAAACTTGATAAAGGTAAATTTGTCAGTAGATGGTGTAATTAAATGACAACCAAAAATTAAACACAAGTTGTTTCACTAACGGACGCCCACAAACTGCAATTTCTTCATAAAACACTTCTCCTGGACTGTATTGTTCACAAAAACAGGTTTTGGTTTCTTCCACGGACCACTTGAAGAGGCGCAAACTCCAAATATAATCACATAGTAAACTCTCTATTAAACTCCTAAAAACTGCAGGTTTCTTAACATCAATCACACTCAGTTTTTTATGTTAATAGAACATTTACTTCATATCAGGTCACTTGCGTTTACATACATTTATTTCATTTCTGTTGCCATTTCAACTGACTTTCATTTAGATAGTGTGAGGCTGTAAGTGGCCACTGCGATACCATGGATGTTTGCAATGGTTTAGAGTATACTTTAAATAGTTGGTTTGGGCTCGCTACACCACTGCAACATAACATCACTGATTTATAAACAGGAGTGAGGTCCTAATATTCTTTAACATGAGGAGTTGTGAGCCGTTACTTCATTGGCGGAAAGATACAGAGCTTGAATATAGCGGCAAAACAAACAAACGGAAAAAATGATCTTGCGTTTCCGTACATTTCTTTGCGATTGATATAATGGAAATTTTGTTATTTTGTCATCTGCTTGATGTAAAATTGGATGCACAAATAGTCAATTTAAGGAATTATTATAATACAAGTAATTATTTATAATTAGTTTGTTTCCTGCCGAAAATCAACCATTTTCTTTTCATTGTTACAACTGATAACAGATAGCACCCTGTTGCCGTTAGTGTCGTTTATGAGATCATCTAATCGAGTGATCTAAAAATTCTACGAATTCGATAGGTTTGCAAAACAGCCGAGTTGTATGTTTTAGCTCAAGTGTTTGTCAGATGTTAACTTTGCCCCAACACATGAAGTTTAAACATAGGTGTGCTGGAAATGAAATCGATATTCATTGACAAGTAAGTTTATTTCTAATAATATAACCCTAAATAATCTACATAAACAATGTTTTCACCTAAATATAGTAAATTCTACATAAATATAAAAGGATTTTGTTTGATGACAGCAAACAATGGAGTGTAACTGTAAAAATATTTAACGAATTCTTTTTTCCTATCTCGTTTTTAATCTACTGCGGTTATTTCATCAGTTATTGCATGCTGATGGGTTGCTAAAGTGTTCGCGTGAACTCCGAATTTGACACCTCTGGTTTAGCTCTGTACAGTGTATATAGCTATGGAAACTTCCTAACACAACTGATGAAATAAATTCTACATATATGTGTGCTTTATAAAGAGAAAGATAAAATTATATTTCTGTGGTCCACATATTTCTTTATAGAATATCTTTGCGAATAAAAACCAAATAGTCTTTTTTTATGTTGCCAGTGTATTTCCATCTACTTTTAGTTTTATTCTGCATAGAAATGATTAAACTGTCGATTTGGATTTATGAAGATTCATAAAGCATAATTTTAAGTTAATTTTCTATTTTTGTATTAATCTGTTTTACATTCGATACTTTAAACACTTATCTAACAATTTACTTAAGTATGTGTCAGATATTTTATAAAATAATTTTTTGGCTAAGAAGAATATTATGTTTCTTATTTATCATGATAGACTTATTTATATTTGTATAAGCTTTATTGTTTTGTAACATGCCTCATTTATTATTAAAAAACACGTACGTTTCTTTACAATAAGTGTAAACTAAAACATTTTTTAAAAATCTAGTTTTCAAAGCAAAATGTTTCAAAGTAATGGGGCGGGGTACAAAAAATTAAGTGATTGATTATAAGAAAAAAAAATTAGGAAACAATGAAATTTCGCATAAATAAGAGTTACTTGCTATTTGATCTATTGTAAAAGCAGATAAAAATATATGGAACTCCCAAAAAACTACAAATTTAAAGTCATAAATTGAAATAACTGATGCTACAAATAAAGTTCTTTTTACACTCGTATATTCTAAACTTAGCAAGTAGAATTTACAATTAAAACTATTAATTTATAAACTAACAACTTTAAATTTAAACAAAAAATTAAAAATTATTTGTAAGCAGAAGCATGAACTATATTCATTAATATATTCTACTGCATTTATTATAATTAATAAGAATATATATTGACCAGAATAACTGAAATAATATTTATTGATTGAAATAGCTTTTTAATTTAAATATGTCGAATGTAAAGCTCAATCTTAACTACTCTTAGAAATATTTCAATCAAGTTCTGATGAAGAGAGCATTCCTTTCGAGGAAATTTGTAACTGTAGCTGTGTTATTTTACTACATAAAAATTAGTTATGTATTTATATTTGATAGAAGTGAATGCAATAAAAATATTCTTAACCGAGAATTTTTTTAAAAATTTTATATTTTATAATACATGACAAGTTTTCTAAATGGGCCCAAAAAAAAAAAAAAAAAAAAAAACTTAGAAGATGTGTGAGTAAAGAAAATAATTTTTATTAATGTTTTGGTTTGAAATATATTTAATAAGAATATTCTTTGGATAATCTAGAATATATATGTATAGTCTAAGGTATAATCATTGCAATAATTTTGTTATTTGAGTAGAAAAAGGCAAGCTTATATTGAAAAGATCTATAAAATATTTCAATGTTTGTTTGAAAAGAGCATTCTTTACGAGGAAAATTGTAAACCATGGTGCTCTCATTTTAACCTATAAATGAATGCCTTAGAAGAATATTCTTAATTTTTTCCAAAAGTGTATTTAATATTTCATTAATTACAAAGTTTTCTAGGTGGGCACGAAAAAAAAAAACGCTCACCTAGAAGCTGTGAGAAAAACTGTCTTTATTAATACATTTTGCTTTGATATATATTTAATAAGAATATTCTTTGCTTTATCTAGAATATATATAAATAGTGGTAGTTATAATCATTGTAATAATTTTGTTATTTGAGTATTAAAAGACAAGCTTATATTGAAAAGCTCTATAAAATATTTCAATGTTTGTTTGCAGAGAGCATTCCTTACGAGGAAAATTGTAAACCATGGTGCTCTCATTTTAAGCTATAAATGAATGCCTTAGAAGAATATTCTTAATGTTTTCCAAAAGTGTATTTAATATTTCATTAATTACAAAGTTTTCTAGGTGGGCACGAAAAAAAAAAAAAACGCTCACCTAGAAGCTGTGAGAAAAACTGTCTTTATTAATACTTTTTGCTTTGAAATATATTTAATAAGAATATTCTTTGCTTCCTCTAGAACATATAAATAGTGTTAGTTATAATCATTGTAATAATTTTGTTATTTGAGTAGAAAAAGACAAGCTTATATTGAAAAGCTCTATAAAATATTTCAATGTTTGTTTGCAGAGAGCATTCCTTACGAGGAAAATTGTAAACCATGGTGCTCTCATTTTAAGCTATAAATGAATGCCTTAGAAGAATATTCTTAATGTTTTCCAAAAGTGTATTTAATATTTCATTAATTACAAAGTTTTCTAGGTGGGCACGAAAAAAAAAAACGCTCACCTAGAAGCTGTGAGAAAAACTGTCTTTATTAATACTTTTTGCTTTGAAATATATTTAATAAGAATATTCTTTGCTTCCTATAGAACATATAAATAGTGTTAGTTATAATCATTGTAATAATTTTGTTATTTGAGTATTAAAAGACAAGCTTATATTGAAAAGCTGTATAAAATATTTCAATGTTTGTTTGCAGAGAGCATTTCGTACGAGGAAAATTGTAAACCATGGTGCTCTTGTTTTAATCTATAAATGAATGCGTTAGAAGAATATTCTTAATTTTTTCCAAAAATGTATTTAATATTTCATTAATTACATTTTCATTAATTAAGTTTTCTAGGTGGGCACGAAAAAAAAAAAACGCTCACCTAGAAGCTGTGAGAAAATTTATTTTTATTAACACATTTTGCTTTGATATATATTTAATAAGAATATATATAAATAGTGTTAGTTATAATCGTTGTAATAATTTCGTTATTTGAGTATTAAAAGACAAGCTTATATTGAAAAGCTCTATAAAATATTTCAATGTTTTGTTTGCAGAGAGCATTCTTTACGAGGAAAATTGTAAACCATGGTGCTCTCATTCTAAGCTATAAATGAATGCGTTAGAAGAATATTCTTAATATGTTTTCAAAAAATGGATTTAATATTTCATTAATTAGTTATCTAGGTGGGCACGAAAAAAAAAACACTCATCTAGAAGCTGTGAGAAAATTAATTTGTGAAATTTCGCTTTGTGAAATGTATTTAATAAGAATATTCTTTGCTTTATCTAGAATTTTTATGGAATATTTCTATTATATTCTGATGAGTTTATAAGAGTTGTGAAAACATAGTTACTGTTTTTTTATGGTATTTGAGTAAAAGAATATTCTTCAAGTTTTTGAGAATTTTTTTTGTATTACATATATAGTTTTTTTAGGTTCACGATAAGAAAATAACTGTGGTGTAGCTGTTATGAGTAAATTCTTTTACTTTAACCTTCTTAATTACATTTTCGTTTTTTTTGTAGAACGTAGAACGTTTTTTATAATTTTATTTTAATAACTTTTAGTAGAACGTTTTTAATAATTTTATTATATTCTTATATTTGTTTTACTTTAAACATTACTGTACGTAAGAGCAAGTGATATTTGATATTGATATTCGCTTTGATAGAGTGGTGAACAATTTTTCTTATGATTTTTTATAAATTTGCTTTTGAAAGTTATTAAGAAAAAAATTTACAAATTTTATGAAATTATATTAAGATAATGTTTTGCGAAAATTTGTTAAACCACTGATTAATTGTTAATTTTTATTTTTTAAAGATTGTATTTAAGAAGCATTATCGAAAGTTTTGTAACATTTTTTAGTAGAAACCAATTCGATTTTTTCTGTAAACATAACTTTCAATGTTTAAATTTGTAAATGAAACTTTTATATTAACTTCTCTTTAATAATAGAAATCTTTGAATCCCATTATTCCGTTTTCATAAAGAAATGGATCTATAAAAAATGTTCACTGACTGATTTGATGTTGTGCTATTAAAATGAATGAAAAATATTAGTCTAAGGTTCATCGAATTTTCGAGTTGAGTTTTATATATAAGTTAAAAAAGTTTGATAAATTCACTTTTTTTTAAAAAATGGGTTACGATAGTTTTTTTTTTATGAAGTATTTCATTTTCTAAATATATCAACATGTTTAAAGAAAATATATTTATTAAAACTTACGCTATCTAATTTAAAGAATTTATAGAAATTTTATTAGTATTTTATGTTTATTCTTATAACTTTTGGTAAAAATTTGAAATATTATTTCCCAATTCTTTAAATTAAATTCTATATTGTTCTAATATTTATCACTTCTATCTTATATTTAAGTATAAGGAGTTCTTCTAAACTGATTTAACTTTTAAAAGAAACTATTTCATTTGAGGAAGCAATATCGTACACGGATACAGTTAATTTTGAGTTGTCCAATTTATAGTTAGATTAATCGAAATATTATTTAATTTATCAACGTAATGAAGATTACATCTATTTCATATTAATTAATTGAAATTTTCTGTTTTTTAATTTTATTATTAAAGCTCTTTTAATGATCTTAATAAAAAAACAAAAGTATTTAATGTATTCTTATATTTTTGTTATCTTTACAGTAAAAGAGTACTTTCTACTATTTGAAAACGTGTGGATGCTTATGCGATTGTTTTCCACTAATTTATTTTTTGAATGAAATAATACAAATTAAAATTAAATATATCTATATATATAAAAATTTCGTGTCACGATGTATGTTCCCGATAAACTCCGAAACTACTGAACGGATTTTGATAAAATTTTGTAATCATTTATAATATGGCCCAACTTAAAAGATAGAATAGTTTTTATCTCTTAATTATATTGATCTCAATATTTATTATACGACATTAGTGTTTATTTATTGGTTAGTTCTGTAAGTTCCTAATAGGTGGCGGTTTAGCATCTAAGTTGCACAGGTATTCGGCAGATGGCGACGTGTTTATTTTTCTAGATTATACCATCTTCGAGAAAATTAACGTGCGCGCGCAAGCGCGTGGTTAAATATAGAATTTACATATATTTTCATGATGTATAATCATACTATAACAATTTTTCGTGAATCATTTTCATAATTATACTTTGTATTGTGTTATTATTGTACAGTGTTCAGTTTGAATATTTTTAATATTATAAATAGTGAAATAAAATTTTATTTATTACTGTTTTTCTCTACTAATTTTCATACCACCTCGAAAACATGTAAGTATTTCTCGATAGCCTTTTATTTATTTTTATTTTATAATTTGATAATTATTAATTTATTCAGCAGTACATTTTGATCTAATTTATTTATTCAAATGATAAATTCTTTTAATTTTTTTATTTCAGTATAATGCCGCGGAAAAAATTTTTAGTTTTAATAATTTAAAATTGAAAAAATAATAGTTCTATGTCAATGTTATCTACCTCATTTATAACAATTTATTTTTAGATGTTTTTAATTTATATAGTATTTTTTATAAGAGTAAGTCACTGATAACAAACTATAATTTAATATAAGATGAATAAAATGTAAAGTCAGAAAGTATATGTTGATTTGTGCTTAATTTCAAAATTTCGATACTTTACCTATAACTTTTAAATTTTGGTGAAACGTTTTATTTTTAATCTCATAAGAATGAACCTATTTTAAATTTTTTAGAAAATATTAATTTGATTGTACCAAAGAGTTAGTAAAAAATTCATTCAATGTATTATAATTACTCAGCCACAGCAAAGCGTGGCTGGGTCAGCAATTCTATATACATAAAAATTTCGTGTGTCATGATGTATGTTCGCGATAAACTCCGAAACTACTGAACGGATTTTGATAAAATTTTGTAATCATTTATAATATGGCCCAACTTAAAAGATAGAATAGTTTTTATCTCTTAATTATATTGATCTCAATATTTATTATACGATATTAGCGTTTATTTATCGGTTAGTTCTGTAAGTTCCTAATAGGTGGCGGTTTAGCATCTAAGTTGCACAGGTATTCGGCAGATGGCGACGTGTTTATTTTTCTAGATTATACCATCTTCGAGAAAATTAACGTGCGCGCGCAAGCGCGTGGTTAAATATAGAATTTACATATATTTTCATGATGTATAATCATACTATAACAATTTTTCGTGAATCATTTTCATAATTATACTTTGTATTGTGTTATTATTGTGCAGTGTTCAGTTTGAATATTTTTAATATTATAAATAGTAAAATAAAATTTTATTTATTACTGTTTTTCTCTACTAATTTTCATACCACCTCGAAAACATGTAAGTATTTCTCGATAGCCTTTTATTTATTTTTATTTTATAATTTGATAATTATTAATTTATTCAGCAGTACATTTTGATCTAATTTATTTATTCAAATGATAAATTCTTTTAATTTTTTTTATTTCAGTATAATGCCGCGGAAAAAATTTTTAGTTTTAATAATTTAAAATTGAAAAAATAATAGTTCTATGTCAATGTTATCTACCTCATTTATAACAATTTATTTTTAGATGTTTTTAATTTATATAGTATATTTTATAAGAGTAAGTCACTGATTACAAACTATAATTTAATATAAGATGAATAAAATGTAAATTCAGAAAGTATATGTTGATTTGTGCTTAATTTCAAAATTTCGATACTTTACCTATTACTTTTAAATTTTGGTGAAACGTTTTATTTTTAATCTCATAAGAATGAACCTATTTTAAATTTTTTAGAAAATATTAATTTGATTGTACCAAAGAGTTAGTAAAAAATTCATTCAATGTATTATAATTACTCAGCCACAGCAAAGCGTGGCTGGGTCAGCAATTCTATATACATAAAAATTTCGTGTGTCATGATGTATGTTCGCGATAAACTCCGAAACTACTGAACCGATTTTGATAAAATTTTGTAATCATTTATAATATAGCCCAACTTAAAAGATAGAATAGTTTTTATCTCTTAATTATTGATCTCAATATTTATTATACGATATTAGTGTTTATTTATCAGTTAGTTCTGTAAATTCCAAATAGTTGGTGATTTAGCATCTAAGTTGCACAGGTATTCGGCAGATGGCGACGTGTTTATTTTTCTAGATTATAGTATCTCCCAGAGTAAATTAGCGTGCGAGCGCAAGCGCGTGGTTGAATATAGAATTTACATATATTTTCATGATGTATAATCATACTGTAACAATTTTTCGTGAATCATTTTTATAATTATACTTTGTATTGTGTTATTATTGTGTAGTGTTCAATTTGAATATTTTTAATATTATAAATAGTAAAATAAAATTTTATTTATTACTGATTTTCTCTACTAATTTTCATACCACCTCGAAAACATGTAAGTATTTCTTTATAGACTTTTATTTTTTTATTTTTCTTTTATAATTTGATAATTGGCTCTGTAATCGTGCTATTTTGGCAGCAAGAAACTTTGATGCGAACGAAATTATAACTTCCATATACAACAGATGTTGCCCGGTGATTTGATGTCTCTTAAATCAATCGACACAGTTATTGATGAAAACGAAGCCGTAAACTTTCCAACTGAATTTTTGAATTCTCTGGATATGCCAGGAATGCCACCACATAATCTTCAATTGAAAATTGGTTCACCAATTATTCTTCTACGTAATTTAAACCCACCTCAATTATGTAACGGTACACGCTTAGTCATAAAAGAAATGACAGAAAATATTTTCTAAGCAACAATTTTGACGGAAAAATTTAAAGGAGATATCGTCCTGTTTCCACGTATTCCACTGATAGCGTCAGAATCTCCAATACCGTTTAAAAGGCTCCAATTTCCGATTTGTTTAGCTTTTGCGATGACCATAAATAAATCTCAAGGCCAAACAATGTCTATTTGTGGTTTGGATTTGGAAAACACATGTTTCTCACATGGACAGCTATATGTTGCCTGCTCACGTGTAGGAAAACCATCAAATCTCTTCGTGTTAGCGAAAGACAGGTTAACCAGGAATGTTGTACACAAAGTAGTACTTAGATAATTTTAATTTTAATAATTTAAAATTGAAAAAATAATAGTTCGATGTCAATGTTATCTACCTCATTTATAACAATTTATTTTTAGATGTTTTTAATTTATATAGTATATTTTATAAGAGTTAAGTCACTGATTACAAACTATAATTTAATATAAGATGAATAAAATGTAAATTCAGAAAGTATATGTTGATTTGTACTTAATTTCAAAATTTCGATACTTTAACTATTACTTTTAAATTTTTGCGAAACGTTTTATTTTTAATCTCATATGAATGAACCTATAAATTTTTTTAGAAAATATTAATTTGATTATACCCAAGAATTAGTAAAAAATTGATTCAATGTATTATAAAAACTCAGCCACTGCAACGCGTGGCTGGGTCAGCTTGTATATATATATATATATATATATATATATATATATATATATAGAGAGAGAGAGAGAGAGAGAGGGAGAGAGAGATGGTAAAAATTATATATCGGTATATTTTAGGCTTTTACAAATATTTCTAAAAACTGATATTAAAAATATTTCTAGATATTAGGACTAGAAATAAATCATTCTATGCAATGTTTTTAGATAAAATTAATGAATTGACTATGTGTGTAAAATCCTGTTAAATATAACAAAACTTTGTATATTAATATATCTATTAATACAATGGCAAAAGTTGTTCCGTATATGATATTTTTTAACATATATAGAGTTTGTTTGTTTATCGCTCAACGGTCATTTTTTGCACAGGAGGGCTAATTAGACCGGGACCTACAGTTTAAAGTGAATTCCGAGCCACTACAAACATCCATATAGCGATCGGGTCTTCTGAACCTTAGCCTTAAATCTCATTTAAAGTCTGCCAACTTCCAAAACGACTGTTGAGAGATAAGTTAAATAAAAATGTCTCGAACATATATTATCGAGTTCCTATTTGTAGAATGTGATCAAATTATTCAAAGCAATCTTTCTTAGGAATTGAAATCCTCCAGTAGCTGACCTGACTTTCTTTGATCCAGGAAGATTATTTTCGTTATTTTTTCCTGTATTAAATGTGGTTTGAAGATCTCATATCATTCGGCAGTTAGGGCTTTATTCTCGGTAATATACTGGCCAATGCGTCTGTTGACAGACATATCAGCTTGGATACCCTACTCCCACCACATTTGGATTTCTTGTTAAATAATGCTTTCTTTGATTTCTCCAGGTCCTCCAGATGAGAAACCATCTATTGTGAGATTTTATCGATTGAGACTCGTGTTTTCCCATTTGATATGTTGTGGGTTATTCCTCAAAGTCTAGCTCTCAGCGAGACAATGTCCAGGAGATGGTGAATCCTCAAAAAGTCATAAACAAACAGAGAAGTAGTAAGGTCCTCGTGCAGAGAAGCCCTACACAGGGGAAGAGATACTGAGGGGAGGGCTGTGCAGAAGCGCATATGTTGCAGTAAGGCTCCCTATATGACCACTCGTGAGGCTACTGATGGTGCATTGAACAGCTATATCACTTCTAATTTTGAGGGCATTACCAGTAATTTTCCAGAATACCAGCAGTGGTACGGTGTCCTCCATATCTTCTGATTTACAATCTTAATTTTTGAGATTATTTGGGAGAAAGTAGTTTGTTACCAGTAGTTGATGAGCCAGAAGCCCCTTCTTTTGCTAAAATATCGGGAGACTCATTGACCTGAAGGCTTATGTGTGTGGGAAGCAACTGAAAATGAATTCTGTGTTGCTGGAAATAACTTTGAATATAGTGCAGCTTCTCAGATGCTGAAGGGCACTATGTGGCTGTCAAGATCCAAATACCCGCAGATGTGGTTTAGTCATCTGAGATGTTTCTGTATATATTTGTGATGAGTAGAATGTGCCATGTTAATGAAACAAACGTGGGTTTTTGTGACCCATGGTTTCAATCTGTTTCTAGTTATTTGAAGACTAACAAGTAACAGTAACAAATGTAAGATGTCGCGATGATGTAGCTTTTTATAGTATTGATTTTTATCATTTTGTGTTGCGCATTTTGTATTGTTGAGGATAAACTAGTTTACTTAATTTCTAATTCTAAAAATGACAGACATTTCTCTAGGTTACCGATTCAGCTAGGTAATGTTGCTGAAACATTACTGTTACAAAGTAATCATGTCAGTTGTCAAATGGACGCTTCTGCATGTTTTTCTTTCCCTATCTAGAAAGCATAATTTTTACGTTACGCGCATAATTTGCATCGCCCCAACTTTGAACGCGGTATAATTTTCGTTTCTAATAACTATTTCAGTTTTATAAAATTCTTGACTGTATGATTGTTTCATACTGAATTTAGCAATATTCCCGTATTGTTTTCAGTAGTGTATAAAAATACAGTTTAAAATTGATATAGAGTTTAAAACTTTCATCTTAACATTTTAGAATATCTTTTAAGGAGTTTAAAAAAGTGAACTTTCAAATGTTTTAGCTGATATTGGTCAAATATTAGCTGAAAAATTTATAATAATTATTTTAAATTATTTTCGTAAAACCTGTCGTTGTATTCAATGATTTAATTCAATATTTTTATTCGTGTAATAAAATATAATATCATAAAGAATGCATATTATTATTTTTACACAAGTATTAGCTACACAATTTATATTACGTATTAACTGCAGAAATATTTAAATTCTGGATCACAAATTTAAGTTAGATTCATTTTCTAAGTGTTATTCTAAGTGCTTTCTCATTGTCAGCTTTCTCTTTAGTGCTAAGTGCTTTCTCATTTCTCATTATAAGCTTTCTCATTGTCAGATCTGAGCAACAATAAAGGACATTTGTATGACAGAATATTAATTCCAAAAATAAATCAATCATAAGATCAGAAATGTTCACCGATTTTTCGAAAAAGGTCAATTAATTTCTTCATTAACATATAACATATTGATGTAGTAAACTAACAGACTAAATAATAAAAATTATTTTTTAAGGATTGTCTTTTTTATAAAAGAACATAAAATTTTAAGAAAAGAAATTAATGTAAAATTTCGGTTCCTCTTTTAGATATGTAAAAAAATTGAATAGGCAATAAGTTCCATCTTGTACCCAATATAGATTGTATGTCAGATTTAGTACTGTGTACTCTACTAGATTTTAATCATAAAGAGAAGATATCAATCTCTTTTTCTGCTTTCTTGTTTTTACAAGCCATTTCAATAATTATTTGATTCATATCAAAAAACGTAGCCAATTGTCCATTGTTGTAAATATGATACTCCCCATTAATTTTTCTTCAAATTAGTAACGGCTTCGGTAAATAATCCTTATTTTACAGTATATATATAAAATGGTTTATTAATTATTTCTATTCGCTTAGAATTATGTAAGTTAAAGAAAGGTATTTTCTCCGAATAAAATTTTCTGTTATGCAGTAGTTTCTTAAGAACATTAATTCAAGGACCTGATATATTAAAGACAATTTGGTAAATATTCAAATCTACATTCAGTAACTCTAACATATAGTATTTAAAGAAATGTATTCTTATCAAAAGTGTTGATCCAAGAGATGCTATTCTATACAGAAGATACTTTTTATATTACTTATCAAATGAAATGTGGAGTAATTCTGGTAGAGTTTCGTGAACAGAATAATATACTGAGAGTTTACTATCTTTAAAATCTTAATACCAAGTAATAAAATGAATATTCAACAAAGTTGTATATTATCAGAATAAAAAAATTAACGTTTAATAGAAAAGTATTTTTAATCCAATCAGAATCGCAGTATGAAATCATAAGAAATATAGTTATCTCATAAATATAATTCAGAATATTTCTCTACAAACTTTTTTGACTAGTCCAAGCCTTAAATGTTAAAAATTATTCTGAGTTTATGTAAAGATCACAGAAAAACTTTCGTAATATTAAAATGTTTAGATTTTAAGTATTTGGTTTTCCATTCTAGACTATTTCTGGTATTGTAAGTAGATCAGAGCAAATATTCGTGTCTGAAATAAGATTCTAATCTACGAACCGTTAAGTTGAACCTCACAGAGCATTAATTATTCTGCCACCAGCTCGTCATTCGTTTTAAAAATAAGATTTTCCAATTAACCTAAAATATAGAAAATTGTTTTTAAAGATTAAAAAGCTTACAGAAACTTTTATCCAATTCAAAATATTAAAATGTTTTGAGATTTTAATTTCTGGGAATACAAATTCAATTAATACTATTTAATCATATCATAACCATTAACAATAACATAATTGAATCAAAATGTAATTGAACATTTTATGCTTTTTAGATAGACAAGCCCACATACATTAACTTCGATTTTCTTGTTTGTTGAGGGCAAGCATTTGGATCGTATTTTGTTTTTCTTACAATTAAGAATTTATAGATTTTAAAGAAAGAATATTATTTCATTCTTAAATTTTGCACTGGCATTGGAAAATAAATCCTCTTGAATCAAAATTTCTGTTTATTTTTTAAACAGAAACTAACAGAAATTGTTCTTGAGTTTAATTAAAATTCCGACGCGCAACAGACGGAATTTCAAGACCTTCCATGATTATATACACTAACATTTCTTCATTAAAACTTGCATCAAAATGCTAGTTGCACCAAAGTTTGGATAGTTTTTCCTATTTCTTAAATGCAACATTCAAACAATGGTTGAAACATCAACTATGATTATTTGCTATCAAAAGTCCTACATGAATGACTTGATCTCGATACAATATGCAAAGCAACATTTTAATTTAGAATATCTTTCAATCATCCATGGATCGTAAGATTTTACTTTAGCTAGATCTTAATATATTATATTAAATCCTGTTGCCTATGACAGTTAGACAAGACAAGCTAGCTATGCCATTGGCTATGGTAAATTTAAGTCAGGATGTGTCTTTCGTTTAACCAGAGTACCACGAAGGTGAAAGCTTTGCTCTAAACTCTTCCAATAGGTGGCATCACCAGAGAATTCACTTCCTCAATTTTGACATTGATCTGGAGGGGGAGGAAATTTTCTACAGACAATGACACCTTGGTAACTGCTCAACGATCAACCCCAGATTTTAAATTCTACAGATTTAATGACCACATATATCGCGCATGTACTCGGTAGGGTTTTGGTGGCATTGGGAGTCGAACTCCGCCCTTCAATCGGAAGGGCGATGCCCAAACCACTAGGCTTAGAACAACAGCCACTGCTGCGCTCCAAGCCATCAAAAACATCCTACCTCTACACATAACAATTAAAGCAGAAATAAAAAACAGAATCTTTAACACCAGCAAGGAAATCATGGAAGCCAAAATCTCAAAACTTACCATGCATCCAGAGAACTTTAGAGTCGACAACATCTTAGAAATAAATCAAAACTGTCCCAGACCAGGAAGCTGACTTACACAACATATACACAGACGGGTCTAAAATGGATAGTGGAGTGGGAGCAGCCTTTTTTGCAATGAACAATAATAACATTGAAACTATCGGTAAATTTAAACTCGACATGAACTGCACAGTTTTTCAGGCAGAGCTGTATGCAATACAGCAAGTAGTTAAGTGGGCCGAACAACAAGAACAGCATTGTCTTATATGGTCAGACAGCCACTGTAGCTGGATGGCACTTTCTAATCCCAAAACAACCAGCCCAATTGCTAGAGACATACAAGACCAACTAAATGCATGCTAAAACATCAGACTGAACTGGATTAAAGCCCATGTTAGCCTTGAAGGCAATGAACTTGCAGACAGATTGGCAAAAATAGGCAACGACCCTAGGAGAGACAACAGTACTACCTCTTCCCAGATCCCACTTCAATAAATTAATTAAAGATCAGGCCAGACAGGAATGGCAATCGTACTGGCACAACGCCACAACTGGACGTCTAGTACATAACATCATTCCTAAGATCGGGCTGACCAAGAAATGCTGACTCAGACACACAAATTACACTCTTTGCATCTGGACATGGGCCCTTCCCAAGTTACCTCTATAGATTCGGCGCCAATTAGAACGACCACTGTGGCTGCGGGGATGTTGGAAATCCCTTTCACTACGCCACCAGTTGCCCCTTGACGAGCACCTGGCATTTCAGGATTCCAAGTGAACATTTGATAACCCAGTGGTACAGGAACTTAATAAATGATGGTCATGCCAAAGGGAAAGTTAGCCCTAATGAACTTCTTAATAGAAAACAGGAACTAATAATCCCTGAGGATAATAATGATGAGGGGAAGGAGGCATCCGATGGAGTGATGCAACCCACTAGTGAAGATGAACTTTAACCCTTCCTATGCTATACCACTTAACGATTTGTGACGTGTGATCTGTGACTGTGCACCGATTTTTAAGTGAGTATCAATTCCCCAAGCACTTATCCTAACAGTGATTTGGGTTTTCCCACACAAAGAATTATAGACTGTGCTTCTATTCAATTATCCAAGCAAATTATTAATATGATCATTCCTTTCTCTTTTAACTATTACTTATTAACTTTTTATTCAATTTTGTTTTTAAAGTGTTTAAACAATTGTTTCAATATTCAACTGCACTGAAGTTAATACTGCAATGTAATTAGCATCTCACAAACTGTATTGTCTACACCTTCCTGTAGCACGTGACCTCAAGCAGAAGCGGCTATCCTGCGGTGGAATCTTCTCTTTTCTTTCCGGCAGTCTCCACGAAAACTGGTAGAATCCTTTTAGGATTAGGTACAAGGAGTTCTGCTGGTGTAAACTAAACAGCCGTAAATCCTGTTTTTTTCTTTCTTAAATCTGAAAGTTTTATGCTGATTTAGTATGCGAATGAAATTAAGACAGATTTACTGCTTCGGAAACTTCATTGCAATATTTGGTTATAAGTAAACACTACTACAAAGATTTTGTGTAGATCTTCTGCCTCCTATATATCTACTTTTCTTGTATATGGCCAACGTTAATATGATTATAAGATACTAATATACAGAAAATTAATTATATATTAATACATTAAATATTAATAAATGTGATATAAATATTAATAAATGTGATATAAATATTAATTTACAATTAAATTAATGAAATACTATTTTATATACCTTACACCTTTTGAACATAAAACAGTGAGTATTGAATTTGACACTACTATAAAATGATGAGGTTGTGTTAGTTTAGTATATCCAATTAACATTTTTGTTAAATAGCATTCTATGCAAGTTGTATGTTTTCTTCAGTTCTATTACTCGTTAATATTTGAGGTTTGTTTCCGGTTTTTGCTATAAGGAGACAAAGCTTTCACCTGAAGAATGAAGTAAATTACTTTTTCAATGACAATTTCGAAAAATGTTTCTTCATAATTTAGAGTTTTTACTTTTCTAACTTTTCTTTAACTTTAAACTTTTCTAGTTTTTGATTTTTTGAAATGATTATGAATGTAAAAAAATGTCAAAGTCCATTGGATTCTGAACATTTTAAATTAGTATTTTCTAACCATGTCTGTATTCCAGTAAATTTGGTCAATGAACTCTAGAAGAAAGGAACTAAGTTATAAGATGTTCCTAAAGATATTTATTTGGAGAATGCGGTTATTTTATATATTGATTTCTCCACTTCATTTGTATTTATTTGTGGTTATGAAGACTCTTTTCTGTTAAGTTTTTATTAGCTCGCTCATACTTCTGCACATTTTATAGATTTTAGTGTCTTTATTAATGTGTGTTGAAATGCCTTTTCTTCGGCTTCGGCGGTTCGCTTTGTGAATCAACAAAGTTTGGTTGTTTTCCTTTCAATATATGGTGGCACATTTCAATATATTTGTTACATATACAGTGTGATTGTAAATTGTTTTTACAAATTAAGAGGGGTGATTGTACCCATCCATACAAGCAATAATCACACAGGAACACAGGGCCGCATTCCACTGAGAGGCATTCCTTTTTGAACATACAACAGTGTTGGGTAAGCGAATGAATAAAACCAAAAGTTTCACACTCGTATTTATTGTTTTGTGAAAACCTCATAGCATATGCTCAAAATGCCGATCACGTGTGTCGTTGCACAGTTGACACCGTCGAAAAATCGACACTAGAAAAGGTAGGATGACTTGGAATACGACGAGTTGGAAACCGCTCTTCTTACAATCTTAATTCTTCACGTCCATTTCCTTTTGCTTCACCGTATATGAGGTGCATATCACAGCTAATTCTTCGTGCCGCCATCATACACAAATTTTCTGACTATATTATCCAGATAATACTTGACAGTTTTTTGTGTTTTTAATTTGATTTTAATGTTGCTTGGGTTTTCATTATAATTATATATAAAAAAAAATCAAGGATTGGGGTGCAGCTTGTCCTTTTTGTACGTTGCGCCAGAAAAAAAACCCAACTAACCAACCAGATAATACTTGAAGCGATGGTGTTGCGCCGTTTTTAAAAGACAACTTCTACTCTGGTTAGCTTTCTCCGGTAACCAATTAGAGCAAAGTGCTGCTTCTTATCTGGAAATTTGCCTACGGTAAATTCGAGACAGATTCTTGATTTCCTCTTTTCTGCCTCTCAAAGTGGAATGGGACCCTATGTTCCTGTGTGATTATTGCTTGTATGGATGGGTACTATCACCTCTCTTAATTTGTAAAAGCAATTTAGAATCACCGTGTATATATATTTCCTTTCAATATATTTGTGTCAACTGACTTATTTTTCCTAAATCCCAAATTAATCATTGTTTAATATTAGTATCATTAAATGTTACCCTCCTTTCACTTACTTTCTGTCTTTTCAAGCTTGTTAGAATGTTAATAGGTGCATATGATATTTTGAGATTTGTCTCTTCCTTTATAAAACAGGATATAATTTTGACTATTCAGTATTCAGAAAAAAAAATGCAAAATAATATTTTGGTTTTATTTTTTAATATGAAATAAAGAGATTTCTCTTTTGCAAAAATAACATCAAATAATACAAAGTTATCTCATTAAATATGAATAATCAATGTAATGTGTTAATAAACAGTTATGCTGAGAAATTATATTTGTGATGTTATGAAATTGGAAATTCGATTTTAACCTATACTTATTTTTGTTCCATGTGAAATTTTGTGGCTGGAATCTGTTCATGGAGAGATGCCATCCACGAGTAAGAAAATATTTGAAATTACTGGGAGGTAATTATATTTTTATTTATCTGTAACATTTTTCTTAGCATTGTATAATCACAATAATTTTGACTGAAGCATTGAGGTTGAAAAGTTTACTTAGATAGTTAAAATTTATACTTACCCAATATTTTTACAGTAATTTTAAATTTAGCTAAACCACATTTCATGTCAATGATAATTTTTTACAATACGTGTATAATTTATTACAATAAAGTAATTATATTTGCTTTGTTAAACGAGTTACTTTTCTATCTCATATATGTAATCTTAAATGCGTTATTTATAAATCTTTCAAAGTATTTATAAAAATTTATCAGAATAAATACACTGCTTAGGGAAACTTAATATTTTCTAAGCAAGAAAATTCGTGTAAATTTTTGGTAGTTAATAAATTATTCCAATTTATGATTAAAATTTATTTGCTTGAGAAATCTTACTTTTATATAAATCACTCCAAACTTATTTCTATTTTTTTGCTTACCTCTATTTCATTGCATTTATTAAAACACGTGCAACTGAAAACTTTAAATCATCAAAGCTTAATTTAATGCACATTGAAATTTGATGTTGTAAATATTGTTATGTCTCAGTTTCCAGGATAGTGAACAATCATATTTGAAATAATTTTTTATGAAATATAAATCAAATGTCTGCTGGGGAATGTTACTAATTGTCAAGTGCAGATTCCAAAATAGGTGAGGATGTGAGAGCCAATGTAATTTTATTGAAATGAAACCAGTAGCAGACCAAGAGACAGGGCCAGTAAAGTAATCAGTTTATGTGAAGTCAAAACTGCTGTTCTGCTTTGTTTCGTTATATTTGTTTGTAATACACTGAATGGTTATAAGTAAACTTCTCCCATAAACGACGTACTACCCCGCAAACAGTTGAATGTAATGCAACGGAATTTTGTATATGATATGTGCTAACAGAATTTTAAAAAAAAATGTCTGCCAGAGGGCGTTTTTTGGGGAAAACATAAAATTTAAGAAACGACCGTAATGGAATACAGAAATAATAACAATCCACAACAGGAATTATGAATAAAATATAAAACCGTGAAAAGTTGTCAAATGTAGAAGAAAAATGCCGAGAAAGATGTAGAGAGAAAATGTCGAGGACAATTCTGAACCAATCAGAAAATGTCCTGGTGTGAGGATGGAAAAATCATTAGATCTCCTCAGAAACTGTAACTGAAGGACGGGAACTAAGCACTGCTTCTATTTCCATCAACACAGTAATAAATTCTTGTGAAAGGAATCTGCGATCCTATAACGCGTCTCATGCTATACATCAATGACTTGACAGCTGCCTCCCAAATGGGGAGCAGATGGAACACCCATCGTTTATTTAATGTTTTCATAACTTAGATAGCTACCTATCGCTTCCATTGCTCAAACTTTTAAGTAATTTTTGCACCTATATAATTGGTAACACAAACGCTGAAGATTTCCACTGGTTTTCCTCGCCGTGACATATATCTTTTTAATGCTGTTATACATGCATTGGTACTTAGATCACTAACAAGTTCAAAATGAACATCTTTTGTTTAAAAAAGAAACACGAAAACGCGGACATATATTTTTGAAGGTTTCACTCCTTTACCTCGGCGATGATAAATTAGGAATGGTCCACAAAATTCAGTACCTTCTTTTAGAATTTTAGAAATGGTCTGCTTGGATTCACTCTGGATGAGGGTAAATCTGCCATCATTTGTTTTGAAAATTCATAACAAAATCGCGCACAAGTAACACATTTTCTTAATTCCTTGCGAATAGCAGATTTTGCTCCAGTAACAAAATAATTTTGTTTCATAGCAGAGTTTATTAACTGTAAACCTCCGTGCAAATACTTTAGATGGTAAAAATTCACCAATAATTGTGTGACTAAACGTGATTTTGGCAAAATAATTGGAAATTCAGTCTCTGGCAAGTTGGCGTTTCATAAACGTTCACCCACTCTAAGTAAGCCCCGATTGTCTGAAGAAGGACTAAATGAATTTAAAGAACTAATCTTTAACACTTTTTTCTCCGCCAAATTTGATATTTCTGTGGTAAAATCAGCATGTTATACATGTTTTATTAGGGCGTCATGAGCTTTTTTTAATTCAGTTGTCTGTAAATATATACAGTTGGAATTCTATTACCCGTAACATTATTAAAATATCTCAAGCACCGTACTTGAGACTTAACTTACTTCAACTTAAAACCTTTTATTTCAAAAAGTTCATAAATCAACTATAATTTTACAACAAAACTTTTCACCGGTTTCCCCTTTTTTCTCTTTTAATACCTCTATACTTTCTTCAGCTGCAGAAGTTTTCAAAATCTGTTTAGGCCAACTCTTATTATTCCTTCGCAACCACTCTGTACCTAACCATCATTTCTCATTTAGAACTAAGTTTTCAGTCGCAACTCCCCTGGTAAGCATATCTGCCGGATTATCTTCAGATGGACAATAATACCAATCAATAGGATTAGATATCCCCTGAATTTCTACAAACTGTTTCCATCCCTTCGCCCAACATTTAATCCAATATAACGCGATAGTCGAATTGCTCAACAAGACTATTCTTTCAATTTTACCCTTAAATATATTCCTATTCTAGAACCTATTACAAGACTCATTAACTCTAAACGCGGTAAAGCCAATTTCTTCTAAAGGGCTACTCTACTCTTTGACATAATAAATGACACTCTATAATTCCCATTATCATCACAGTACCTAAAATAAACTACGGCTCCATATGCACTTTACGATGCATCACAAGACACATGTACTTCTACCTGCTCATTTTTACAATCCAACAAACAACATCTCGGAATAGTTACATTACATAATGTTTCAGTTTCTTTACTACAATTAATCCATTTTTCTCGCAAATTACCTGGTTATTCTTCATCCCAATCGCAGCCTAATTCCCAAATTTTCTGTAATAACAACAAATGGCGAAACCAAACCAATAGGATCAAAAATCTTAGCTGCTGTTTGTAAAACACACCGTTTACAGTTTCACAGATTTCCCAGGATTCTAATAACCCTTTTACTTCCATCAACAATTCATCTTTCTCTGAACACCAGTTCAAACCCAAAATTTTTAACTGTTGAACACCCTCTTTCTTTCCAAGACTAATTCCATTCTTTATCCACCAATCATCCGCAATTTCTCTAACTCTCTGCAATTAGATCTTAATTTTCTGAACTTAAATCCACCATTCTTTAAAATTGTGACAGTATCTGATGACAACTCAAATGACTCATTCACATTATTTCCTCCAGAATATGTCATCCACATATAGGACTGTATCTAACATTGCAACTGATTTAGTTTTGCTTTTCTCAATTTTTTTAATGTGATGTTTTATAGTGGCACTCAAAATAAAAGGAAAACTTTTGCAACCAAAAGGTAACATTTTCATTCTCATAATTTTATAACTTTATTTGGATCATCTGAATACCAAAGAAAGTTCTTTCAGAAATTCCGATCATTAAAAAGGCTTTCTCTACATTCGCATTAAATGCTGTTTTATGTTTTCGAAAATTTAAAATCACATCAAGAATATTTGGATTTAAATTTGAATCCTCCCCACACACACACAGTTTCGAGGTATTCGTTCAAAGATAAATTATTTTTAGATTTTGAACAACAATTAAACACCATGCGAACTTTTGTCGTTTCCTTATCTTCCCTAATAACCGCTCCGAGTGGCATAAAATATTCATGTTGGTTTCTTTCGCGCATTCTTCTACAATTCCATTTTTTAATTGATCACTTAATATTTCTCAATACTCATTAGCTATTCAGTTATTTTTTGAAAAACCCTTTTTCTATTTCTCAAATCTTTTTTCTTTGTCAAAACGAAATTTTTTTCTAGTTCATCACAGCTAAGTTTCCACAATAAATCGGTTTTATAATTCTTATTTACAAATTTTAAACTACTTTCAAATTGATCTATTAATGATTTTTCTATAACATTTAACTCTTTTTCTTTAATTCCTAAGGTTTAGAGTTCCCACAAAAATTGAATATCAGAAGTAGCTACACAAAAAATAGTTGAGACTGATTTTTTTAAATTATATTTATTTTGTTGAATTCCATGCAAAGCATATGCGAAAATAGTTGGAACACAAGTAATTGTTTCGTTTACTTTTTGAAAAGAATCCGCTTGTATAACTTGTACAATTTTAATTCTAATACTGGATATATTTTCCCAAAAGGCTTTATTGAACCAAAAGAATAAACAGGTAATATTTCTTCTCTGATCGATTTTAATTTCAAACACTCTGCAATGTTTTTGTACGAAAATTTCTTTCCAAACCATTATCACACAAATTTTTCACTTTTGAAATTTATTTCGATCATGAATATTGTGCCAGCATATGTACTGCAAGTTAGCAACAAAACTATTGGCTGGTGTGGCCTTGAAACGGTGGAATTGCATTGAGTGGATTGTGTGTCGTGGCTGTCGCTAATTGTGTGCTGCCTGCTTTTGACTCAATTGAATTCGAAATTCTTTTTTCAGTTATGTGAACTTTACTTTCTCTGTTAAAATAAATCATAATTATGTGGTTTTGAACCCATAGAACAGTTCTTGAAGTTACGAAAAAGAGTTTTTACTTTACAATTTTTACCAAAACATTTATAACGTAGATTATTTCGCTTTATAACTGTAACTCAATCATTTACAGACAATTTTTTGAAATTTGGACAAAAACAAAGTATTATTATCGTGAAACTTACACAAAATACATATTTGATTTTTTACACCCGGAAGGTAAACGTTTGAATTGAATGAAAATAATATTTGCAATTAAAACTCGGATATCTGTGTGTTTTCATATGTAATCTCTTCTCTTTTAAAATTAGAATGTTCAAAAAATGACTATGGTTTTCGCTTTTCCTTTGAAGTTATATATATCGATTTCGCGCCAAAATTTCTGAGGCTCGTAGGAAGACTCGCCTTGTTTCACAGCAATATAGGCCTTTAGTTCACGATCAAGTTCACTAAAAATTGTGTCTGCCACAATAAGTTCGTATAGTAATTTAAAATTATTTACATTTCTCAATTGTCAATAATATTCAAAATTTGCACTTAGCCTAGACGCAAATTGCGCATAATTTTCAAAATTCAAATATTGAGAAAAATTTAAAATTATCCAAACATTCTTGAAATGTTGGTTGGAATTCGCGTAAAATAATAGATTTAAATTTATCATAATTATTTTCTTTGTTACATAGTTCTTAAAATTATTAACTTTTTCTCCTAAAATATTTAATAAAATTTCAGCTTAGATCTCCTGGAGCTTTTTTGTTCTAAAAGCTTTCTCAATAGATTGAAAAAAAAAAAGATTAAATGACTCAGCTTTATGTGGTACTGAAATTGCCAAAGTTTTTACACTTTTTATTAAATTTTCAATATTTATGTTCGAAGCATCTAAATCTGAGTTTTCACTTAAAGTTGCTAACTCTAATTTCACTTGAAGCTGCGGCAATTTTAATTTTTCTAATTCTAATTTAGTTTCACTTTCTGATTTTTCGTGTTCACTAATTTTTCTTTTATCTTAAAGAATATTATTAATTATATATATACATTATAAAAATGATTCAGAATTTTTAAATAAATATCCAAATTTTCAATGAATGTTTTTAATTCAATTAATTTAGCACTACTAAGAACACTTAAACCTAACTCTTCAGCTACGAGTATTACCTCATCTTTTCTTAATGCCCTAATATTACTCACTGTGAAAAGCAAACCCAATATCACAGAAAGCACAATAAAAAGCACAAAAATTGTATTAAAAACATCGCTACAAATTCACCACAAAAATGAGCAGTATATTTTATTCAAATTAATTCACTAGCTAGAAATATCTCATTCCACATCACTCTAAAAATTAAACATACCACTAACTAAAACATCAAAATTTCATCAGTTTTACTTGAAAACTATTCCACTAAAAATTTAGGTCAAAATACTACTCAGCACAAACACTTAAAAAGCGACCCCAAAGGTTGAAATTTTCAAAGTCTTACGGAGATCTCTTTTAAGACCGATGGAAGGCTTCATTATTACGCATCCTATGATAATTCTTTCAAGCATTTTTGTCTTGTAAATATACATTGTCTTAAACAAAAGACATGTTTCCTTTTGGAACAAAGTATACTCTATTGAATACTCAATTGATGGGGTATTATGCCATTTTTGATTGTAAAGCTTTAGGATGTCCTAATATGAATTTTCCTAACACGAACTTTTCGTATAAATAAGTATGTTCCAAAAAACTACTTGAAATTCTTCACTGCCTATCAAAGAAAATTCTGGATTGCTTCGAATAAGTTTTACTTTTAGGTCCACTAGTAAAATCTTTTTTGATGAAGTATATCACTTTGAATACCACCTATCAAATCCACAGTAGCACTGTTTTTTTTTTTTTTTTAAAAAAGCTGCTCTTTTGTTGAATCAATCATCCGAGTCCTTGTAAAACAATTCAGTAGTAAGCTGGTACGTTTTACTATCGTATCCGTGATTTAGTTATGTTTCAATATATGCTCGAGCAGGTTAAGTGTTATTAGAATAAGATATAATGCGATCATTTTAATGTAACATATACTTGTGTAACGCGGAGAATGTAGAATCAAGTTTACTTGTCCTATGTTATCATCTTTTCCTATGGTTTAGAGTTATTTTTAAAATTTTTTTTGCTTTAACTTAAAGTTGAGTTTAGCAGAGGTCTAAGAATTCTTCACCTGAGCCACTTACATAAAATTCGACGGGACCTCCATCAAAAACATTACACAATGGATGAAAATCTACCCATTGTCCACTTTGAATAACAGTTTGAGTACTGGGTAAATGAAAAAGTTCTAGTTCTGATTTCACACCTTCTGGTGAGTCTCTTACAAGAAATGCCATTACGAGTCGAAAATATCACCTCCTGTTACTTTCCGAACTTTGGATGAATTGATTCGCTTTTGCTTCTTACGTTTTCTTTTATACTTTCCTCTGCGCACTATGGACTGTACCTTATCGAGGGCTTTTTGGGCTAAATTCTTTCCACTCTCTTTGGCTCTTGCTTTTACTGCTTCTTTAAAATCTTGACCAAATGAAACATCAGACATAACACGGGATTCAGTGTGATAAGCTTTCTTACCAATCGTTTTGCCACTTTTTAATAAAAAGGGAAAGCTGCTGTAAATAATCAGTGAAATATTCCCCCGAGACCATATCCTTTTTGGAAAGAAATACCTCGATAATGTGATAAAGCAGAACCTGTTTGTCTAGCATAATGCTCTTCGAATATTTTCGTGCAGCAAACATGGTGCACTCATCTTCATGGATAATAATCAAATGATTCGTAATTTGTCGTTTAAGACTATTTATAGTATTTGCCTTATTTGAAAATGTAATACGATAATAATTTTTCCTCGTTCAAGTGTTACAAAATCTCCTGAATTTAATCTTAGCTCAACATTGATGGTTTGAAATGATTGACGAATCAGTGGTAAGTATTGAGGCTTGTTATAATGGCGATTATTTCTCCGTCTTTTCCTTCTGTCCTAAAATTTGCAAAGGTGGGGCTTGCACATCCCCAACGATTTGTGGTGCTACAATATCTGTATAAACATAAAATAATGGAAATGTGCAGCGTGAGGATCTGCCACAAATGGGATATGTGCAGTTTCCATGATTTTTTCACTACCAAATCCCAGAAAAACCATCATTGAAAATGATGGAGAATCTATCTTTCCCAGTTATTTTTACTCTCTTTGTTGATTTATTAAAATCTAAATGTGTACTTTGTCATGTAATAAAATATCATTCGTTGCTTTCAGTATATCATTAATTTTCTCGTAACTTCCAGGTGGTGTAGTTTTCTGCACATTTCGAGTAATACTTCCATCTGGCATATCAAATATAAACGAATTTCTGTTATCATTTAACCTTGAATGCGGTTAAATATATAATTTCTGATAAGCCTATTTCTCACTCTCCATTTAGATTTATTGGAGTTCGCAACTGTGTTATAAAATTAGAAATTTTATTATTATAGGGAAATATTTCAAAGATCTATGAATGGGTAGTGTCACATAAAATGACATGATTTAAATGACTGTTTAAAATATAGCACTGTCTATTTATACCATTCTGACATGTTTCACCCTAGCATTGAATTTTTCAGAATAACCTAAGAATTTTACAAAGTATTCCGTTGAACCATGTCTTTTCTTTATCACTTTTTCTACTGGATAAAATCCAGAATCGGTGAGTTTTTATAGCTCTGGGGAATAAAATAAGCCGTCAATAATTTTACCTGATAAATCTTTTAATTAATGAAACTAAAGCGTTTCTTGCTGTGATTTTATGAAGTGTGAAAACTTCTCGTGTGTTCGATTTTGCTCGGATGCCTTTCCAAATCGCAATTTTTCTTTATTTATGCAAACTGTATCTCAACTTTGAAAACACTTCGTGTACTATATTTTTCTTATTACTATATAATATTTGCCATACTCGGGTTTCATTATCATGATTCACACTGCAATAGGTTTCATTTTTATAATACGATGCCATGTATTATTTTAACTTTATATTAATTTATCTATTACGTCAATATATCTTTTTGTATTCATTTCTGTGAAATATTTCCACATTTTGTGGTTTTCAGTGTTCGATTAAACCTCTCTACTACGCTTGCTTTTGTTTGGCTATAAGTCAAAAATTTACTTTTCTTTTAAATTTAAATATTTTTGAACCACTGTGTTTCTGAACTTGGTTCTAGCATGAAATTGCAAAACTTCAGGGGTTCTTTCACTAAATATCTCTTCGAAGGCTCATTTCACACTTCCATCTGTTGAGTCTTATAAGGGAATAGCTCATAGCGTATTTTGATAAAATATCTATGCCTGTGAGTAAATACTTATAACCGTCATTAAAATTTGCGAGTGATTGCAAATCAGTAAAATCCATTTGAAACTGTTCGTTTAAGCCTCCAAAAAAAATAAACTTTATTGTTTTGAAATTTATGTCTCAAAAGCTTATGCAGAGAATAGGAATCCTTTGTTTGTAACCATTCTTTGATACGTTTTGTTTTTACTCTTCTTTTAAAATTCTCTGTTAACTATTAATACCTCCAAAACTCCCGAGACTTTAAGATCTCTACAACTGAGCCATAGCAGCGTCCATTGCATTTGAATGAATTTTAAATGTTACATGCACTTGTATTTATACTTATATTTAAAATACTCTGTTTACACAAGACATTAATTTTCATATTGTTTCTTTATAAACTATTATAATTACAAAATTAATACTTTCATATTATATAAAGGAAAAATAATAAATAACACACACACACACTAAGCAATGATATTTTATTTAGCATATTTTTAAAGTAAATTTATGTATAAAAATGTATATTACATATTTTTATCAAATCATTTTCGAAATATTTAAATGCATCTTCTGGATACAAAATATTTCTTACATTTATATAGAATAATGCTGTCTAAACATAAATTACCCAGGAAATCAACTGTCACCTACATAGCAGGTTTCATTGCTAAAAATGATTAATTCTACCTAGAGACTATGATAAAATGAATCAGTCATTTCTAAAAAAATGCATGTAAATTAAAAGTTTCTACACGGTTAGTCCCTAGTTCTTCAGCCAAAAGAACTGGTTATTCTAAACCCTTAAATATGTCACGCACGGCATTTTAAAGGGTTGGGTTCCGAAGCTGATACCAAAGAAACTCTGTAAAGTCTGTCAAAAACACAACAATAAACATCTAAGGAATTCCTTGTGTTGAACATATGACCTAGAGCAGCATTCGCAATACTGTTATTACTTTGCAGAAATTGTAAAGGATTTTGAGTTCGTTCCTTGTTTTACACGAGTAAACACTTTAAATTTCTTGCTTATAATCTGAATTTCTGATTCAGGAAGGAAAACACTACTTCGTAGATGGTTCTGATTTTAAGGCAAAGTTTCTATATCCATAATTTGCTCAATCCACCATAGTCGGAGAGTAATTCCTTCAGAAGTTGGATAATAATTCTTTCCATATTTCTGATACTTTTTAATCTGTACTGAGAACTCTATGGAAAGTACTCAGTATCACAAAAATAGAGTTTTCTATAGGAAATAAATCATTTGGAATCTCATTTTCATAAAATATTTCTGATGCCTTGAAAAGTAAACAAAAAATATAAATTACTGTTCTGTATAAACCACATCTCAGAAACACAGAGCATTGAATAATTGTAAAATAATAATCATTCGTTCAAAATAAATTCAAGATGTACTTTAGATTTCTCTCTCTTCAGTTTTTTGTCTTTTGTCAGAAACATTGATACTCACATAAAAAATAAATGAAATTTTGATTTCTCATCATATTTCATAGTAAGATTCACAAAAATACTTGAATATTAATACACAAAAATACTTGAATATTAATGCACGCAAATTAAAACTAACACTTCCGCATTGTCTGATTCTTTTAATGCAGGTTTGTTGTTTGATGAAGATGTCTGTAAAAAAACAAAGGATTGCAATTTAAATCCTCAATTAATCTAACCTTTCGAAAGCTTGTAGAACAGCTGAAAAAACACTTCGTTATTGAATTAGAATTATTTGCCAAATCAACAGCAGCGAAGCATTGTGATTGGTTCAGAAACTGTATTCATCTGCGCAAGCATATTGCTGTACATAGGTTTTTTCCGTGATTGAACATGGTTCATCACATTGAAACATATTTATCCTCATATTGTGAGTACTTTTTTCAGATAGGAAACTAGTTTATATTTGTTACTTAGTTCTAAAAGAAATGTAAATTTAAGATTCTCTCGCTTTAACAGTAATTCGTGGGGTATTCATCAAGGTAAGCAAAATCAATATCCCACGAATTCTTTTTGGAGATAGCGCGTTCGGATCCCAGCCTCGATAATTGAGAAGTATATATTAAAAAACTGAAGTGAAATATAATTCTTTATATATTTATTTTATGAATGGCGCCAGAAATTATTAAGAAACTAGTAATATATATATTGTATGTCATCTTGAATGACGTTATCATATATCTTATCTTTATTCTTTTAAAAAATATATAAAAGTCGAACACACATAAATTGCTCGAAGTCAATGAGCAGCGTGGTGCAGTGGTAGAGTATCCACTTAGCATTCCGACGATCTGGGTTCAAAACTAGAAAGAAATTAAATTTGTCAAAAATATAAAATAAATATGTTAAAAAATAATTATAAATTTAGATTGTAGATGACGCCACAAATATGATGACGTTACGAGAAATACTGTTTTGGGACACGCATCTTTAAAAATATTCTCGTGCTCTTGCGCTTTTACACGAACTAAGACAGGACATCACTCCACCAGCTAGAAAAACGATCCCCACCGCTTCACCCGACACACCCACTTTGATTGACAGGGGGGGGGCATACCTCCTTCTATTCTCGCCATAAGCCTGCTATCACTACTGATGTCATTGTCTTGCGTAAATTATTTATTTGCTAATGAAAGTAATATTTACAGCATCGACCTGAATTTAATAATTGCAGTTAAGTGATTCTGGATACGATCTTTTTTTGTACTTGTAATCATTCTTGATTTCCTGACCTTTTTCCTTGAATTTATTCTGAGGGATGTAAGATTGAACTACACTACAGAGGCTGTATCGTCTCTGACCAATACTTAATGAAGCGCATAAAATAAATCTCCGAGTTAAGGGTTAAATAGCAATAGCAGTTAATTATTGCACATTTAAAATTGTCTGATTCATCATGACTTCACCTTTCACTCGTGCACACGGCCAAAAAGCAATCTTCGATTTATAATTATTTTCCAACAATTTAAACGATCCTCGAAGAAAAAGAAGATTAAAAATTGGAATGCAAAAGGTCCAGGATCGAGAAAAATGGAGCTGCTTGGCGAAGGAAGATAAAATTCTAAATTAAATTAGGAACCGAGTAAAAGAATGTCAGTAAATAAGACTCATCTATTATTTCATTTCCCTTCTGATTTAAGCGTACAGTTATTATAGAAGTCCAAATATCAAAAGGAGGTCTACAATCATTCAACGTCGGTTTTGATATTTTACTCTCTGGACGATAAGTGTCGGATCCGACGGAAAAAGGCAGTGATGCGGCCACGAAGTTTCACGCCGACTGGCATCATTCTTCAAAGGGAATTAAAGCACACATTCGGTGCTAAATATAAAGAAATATTCTCCAGGTTAAAATATGAATCTTCAAATTAATAGTAAGCACTTTACTATCTTTTTCGGCATAAGCTCTATAACTTGTTAAGAGGCCAATCAAGGATTGGAAACCATCCCAAAAGAGAACAGTATCACAATATCTGAATTAATAAGCAGAGATTCTCTTGGTGTGAAAACGCATTCTTAATTCAGTTAAAGCTTAGAGATGTTTTTCACATGTTTACAATAATAAGCATCAAAAGCAAAATCAATAAACTTAAATGATTTTAAAGAAATATTGTGGACGAAAGAACTGGATGAGGGATGGCGAACCTTTTTTGACGTCCGTGCCACAGTCAAAAATTCTTTTTTAAATAGATAACGTGCCACAATAAAATTTCATTCGAAATGTTAGCGTGGTGAAACTATACGTAAGAATAATTATATAAACAAATATAAAAGCAATTCTTCTTTAAACAATTTTGTATTAATCAATGTTTTACAAAAAAACAATACGCTAGAAACAAAATTCACGTTAAAAACAATTGTTTTTAATGATTTTTGTAGCTGTACACAAGATGATAAAGATTTAATATTTGTTTCATATTTAGTTAATTTCAACAATAAGCATGTAGAGCTGCACTCATCCGTCATTCTATTCTTATCTTTACATATTTTTGAATAAAATTTAATTCTTAAAATAGAGATTCACATGCCCATGTCGATGAAAATATTGATAAAATTGCCTTTGATAATATTTTTAAACAATTAACACGTCAGGAATTCAATTCCATGTATTTAGAATTCCATCTTTTGCATTTTTATTTATTTTATCCAATAATTAATTACTTTCAATAGTTTCTTAAATCAACAAATTTTTGGTTCCATATAGTACTTGAATGAAATTCAACTAATTCCATTTTTAATTCCTCTAAATATAACCACTCAAGAACTTTCGAATTACCATTGAAAATTCTTTCATTAATGGCTCTTTATTTGGCTTTTCGTGACTTTCAATTTCAGAAAGAAAATTTTTGTATTCGAAAAATATTTATATGAATTTGAAAGAATATCACGATTAAAAATCTGTAATTTCATTTCGAACGCTTTGATTAAGTCAAACATAATGACTGTTTTATTAACACCTTGTAGTTTTATATTTAATTCATTTAAATGAGAGCATAAATCAGTTAAAAAAATATAACTTTGCTAGCCATACTACATCCAATAATTGATTGTATTGGTCAATATTGTTCTCAATATTTAAAAATAATCTTATTTCCTCCAAACAATCAACAGATCTTTGCAAAATATTTTCGCGGCTTAACCAGCGTACATTATTGTATAAAAGTAAACTATTATACGACGAGTTTACTTCGTTTAACAATTCTAGATATTTTCTTTCATTTAGTGCTCGTGCTGATATAAAATTGACTAATTTTGTTACAAAACTCAAAATATCATCAAACATTTTAAAACCTGTTTTGGCACATAACGCTTGTTGGTGAATAATGCAATGAAAATCAAGAATTGTGTGTCCAATAAAATATTCTAATAAAATATTCTCGTCTTAACTGGAAGGGAAAATGGATTTATAAATTTCGTAAATAAATTTATAAATCCATTTTCTTACCGTCAATTATAACTGACACAATTTTAGAAGGATCTATTTCTCTTTTTTCGAATGCATCTATAACTGCATTACAAATGTCTAATCCTTTTGTTGTTATTAATGTTGATCAATATTAAAAAAGAGTTAATAAATTTTTTTGAACAAAATAACGTACAAAAATTGCTAAGCGAACAGCCTGTTACGTCGGTAGACTCGTCAAGGCAAATGGATATAAAATCATAAGACTTTATATGAATTTTTTGTTGAAAATTTACATTTTCCGTCATACACAAAATTGTCTTTCATCTTTCATTGTATTCCTAGCTATCGGCATGTCTTTAATTCTTTGGATAATTTTTTCTTTGTTTCCGAAATCATCGAATAAGTATAGTATACATTGCAGTCAGGCATCCTTTAAAAATTCGTCTTCATTAAAAGGTTTCGCATATTGAACAATAGTTTTTAAAACATAACTAGTAGCAGTGGTGTTTGATTGAGTTTCAATATATTTCATTAAAGCACTTTACTTTTTAACGCACGTAATATATACTCCGTTTGCTTTTCTACACTTCGATCGAGAAGAAATTTATGGTTGGTTTCATAATGCCGCTTTACTGAAGATGTTCTGCAGACTACAGTTTTAGAACATAAAATACAAATCGCTTTACTGTTCTTTTCAATCATATCGTATGTATCAATCATGCAATTCAACGACAACTACAGATGGTTGTAAATCAAATTACTGACTGGTGTGACAAAAGTGACTATTCCTTTTCACCTATTAAGAGTAGTTGCATCCATTTTGATAGGAAACGTGGCCTTCACCCAACATCCGACTTCATGAGGTATCCGTTCCTGTTAACGCGATATGATAGCTTGGGGTAATTTTTGATAAGAGACTACTTACTTGCCCCTGTTATGAAACAAACTAATGACTCCAAATTTGAAAAAAAACACATTTAATTTACAAAGAAACAAAATTACAAAGGACTCATATCTGGGTTTGCTAACATCTCTCTCACGCCTGCGTAGCGTACAAAAAATAAGTATCAATACTACAAAGAAAAAACACAGCGCAGCTTCTTCAGACTGCTCCTGGCACCAACCGTCTCCCTACTCACCCTCCCCACCAGAGGCTCTTCAAATCTCAATTGCTGACTAGGAGGCAGTACAGACTAAATTATTCCTTCCTTCCCCGGAGTTTTATCTTTTTTTTTTCATACTACGGAAATCAACCTGCAATAAAAAAGAAAAAAAGCATACACAGAAACAACAAAGAGAAAAATTTAGTATTACAGATAGCCCTGATCAATCGAACTCTGGCTGATACACAAAATTATATGGAATTTTATAATAAATATAAAATAAAAATATATCAAGATAGCACAAAATAATTATGTAATACAACAGAATTTGCAACACTAGCTAAATCTACAAATCGACACATTATTATTATAGAAAACATTATAATTTTTTCTAGAAATTATGTACGCATGAAACAATTGAAATTTGTATTAAAAGAAAATACTTTAATACCTGAGAAAAATAGAAAAGAATTATATTTGGTTATTTATCACTCTACTGAGACTATCGCTATTCTCATGTAACTTGCCCTTTCTGTGAACAATATCATAATTTAGACTTTGAAGTACCAAAGTGCACCTTAAATGTCTGGGATTAGATCCTGTATGAAGTTTTAAGCAAACTAAAGGGTTCTGATCAGTTTCGATTGTAAATTTCAATTTTGAGGCAATCTGCTAAAAATGTTCTTTAATTTCAAATGGCACATGACGTTTCAATTGATCTGTTACCATTAGTTCCTTAAGGTGTTCTAACGTCGTTATTTCTAATTCCGAATTCGCCATTTCTGTTACATAGTAAGACTATTTCATAATTTCTCCTATAATGTTCATAATTTCTCCATGATTTTTCTGACATTTTCTGGTATTTAAGAAACAATTATCTTATTTTTCGCTATTTAACTTGAATTGTTTAAGTTCTTTCACGTAATCGTAATCATCCGCCCTTTCTGGAGGTTCTCTAGCTAACATGTTAGATAATTCTGAAGGTAAAGCGTTTATAATGTAAACTACCCATTCGTTTTTCGGAATATGAGCCATTTCTGTTCTACGCTCAACATTTATTAAGTATAAATTCATCTCATCTTTCTTTTCGTCAAATTTTAGCGTTATTTGCATTAACTGAATTTTTTGAGCTCGTTCAATCCTATTTTTAACAAATTCCGTGTTCCAAATTTCACCATTTGAACAGATTTTCAGACGTTTCATTTCAAAAATGTGTTCTCTTTCTTCTAGCCTAATTCTTTCCTCTTTTTCTCATTCTTTTTTTACTCTTTCCTCGATTATCCTATCTAATATACATTTTACTTCTTCCTCGATAGTTTTCACTAGCTAAAATTAATTTTTTAATATGTGGGATGTTAAAAAAATCTGGAACCATTTCCTTGAACTTTTCAGCTACTTCTACTAAATCCTCCTTTTTCCCCGGTGTTAAAGCATTTAATAAATAAAATGACCTTTTTATCTCAGAAGAGATGCAATAATAAAAAAAGAGAAATAAACTCCCACCTATATGCAAAATTTCGTAAATAACTAATGAAATTATTTAACCATACAATACTAATATAAAACATATCAATTACGTTTAAAAAACATAAATGAAAACAAACTATATTGTAAGACAACAAATAGTGTATAAATGGAAAATCAATTAATTTGAAAAGAGCTCGTTCAAGTTTAATGTTAAATCTTTCCCTCTCGGTTTCAAATTTTTATCACTAAGCTAATGTTTGATACTCAGATAAATTGAATTACTAACCAAAAACTTAAATTAAAAAATGTGTAAATTATATAAAACCAGATTCTTATATAGATACTACTATATTAAATCAGAAAATGGAAATTATACATATTTTGAATCTTTATTTAATTCAACATATAGAACACAAGAATTCTTATATGTAATAGAAACCATATAAATTAAAAGCTTTTACTAATCTGAAAAATAAATCAGCTTTCGATAATGATAATAGCGTAAGATATTTTAAACATTATGAAAATATCTTTTCAAATCCTTAACAATGAAAAAAAAAAAACGTATGCGATTTAAATATCAAATCAATGAGTTTGATACATTACAAACAACAATCAAACACATCAATAAATCTCACATTACTTTAAATTCAAACCTATTTGTAATAATATTCTTTCGTTTTCACATAACGGAATTAAAACCTTTCTCAAGTATATTCCTTTTATAAAATATATTTTATATATCAGTGAAACATTAAAAAAATTATGAGTATAATTGTACTTTTGATTTTACACATTAATCTATAACAACATTGTTATTTTAACATATTCCTATGTGAATTGAAATACATCAACCACATAAAAATTATGAATTATAAATTTACAATAAGATACTTCTCTCATAAAAATATTATACTGTAAATTCAAATACAAGAAATACAGAAATTAGCTTTTGTAATATATAATACACCATTTACAAACTTATAATCAAAATAAATTTATATAGCATGAAAAATCACGTAAATAAGATTGGAACTAAATATTCTATAAATTTATGTAACATACCCAACTATTTAGTTTCAATAGTAGCCAGAGAAAGATTGATCAAAATGGCCTATCTGTATTCCAACATTTCGGCACGTAATCCATTATAGTGCACATAATTAATTTCCTCAGTGGATGCTAATGCAAAGCATTATAAAAGCATCCAAAACCGCTGCCAACAGAGCATAAGTTTATTATGAAACAAACTAATGACTCCAAATTTCGATAACAAACACATTTAGTTAATGAAGAAACAAAATTACAAAGGAGTCACATCCGGGTTCGCTAACAACTCACTCACGCCTGCGTAGCGCACAAATGAGTATCAATACAGAGAAAAAAACGCAGTTTCTTCCCACTGTTCCTGCCATCTCCCTACTCACCCTCCCCATCAGAGGCTCTTCAAATCTCAACTGCTGACTATGAGACAGTACACCCCATGCATTACATTTGCTCAAGAAGTACGAAAAATCTCTAAACATACTAAAAGTTCTTTCCAACACTTCTTGGGGTGCTGATTGAACCTCATTCTGTAGAATATACCTGTCTGTTATATTGTTCCGTATCGATCATGCAGTGTGGCTTATGGATCAGCTTCAAAGTCTGCCCAAAATGGTTAGACCCGAATCACCACGCTGCACTTCGTATATGTAGTGGAGCGTTTCGCACCTCACCTGTCAACAGTCTCTATGTTAACTGCAACATACCTCCATTAAAACTACAGCACATTAAGCTTTACCTTAATTATTTCAAGTGTTTTTCTACTCTTAACCATCCACTAAAATCGTCTAGAGTTAACTCTACGTTAATGAGACTCTAACCCTCGCTCTACTTACTCTTCCTTTTTATGCGCCGAGCTGGCAGCCGATGGGTTAGCGCTCTTGCCTTCGGTTCAACAGTTCGTGGGTTCGAATCCCACCTTGGGCATGGATGTTTGTAGTGGTTCGGAATCCACTTTAAGCCGTAAGTCCCGGTCTAATTAGCCCTCGTGTGCAAAAAAATGACCGTTGAGCGACAAACAAACATAAAAACTTCCTTTTTATGCCCGAATTCAACCTAGAGGAAGCTGATCTTCGTTCAACTCCAGTTGAGATTGCTGACTACAATAGCATTCCTCAATGGGCTTTTCCACAAATACACTGTTTAAACAACTTAGCACTATTTAGGAAAGAACACTGCTGCCATAATTTTCAAACAAATTTATGGCATTCATCGGAATTAATTTCATGATTACTACCCAATCTTTACGGATGGATCAAAAACAGAAAGACGTGTCGGCTGTGGCTTAGTTTATAGCACTAATGTCTATAGTTGTTTTCTGTCAATTTGAGCTATTTAAATTGCTGAAGTTTTCGCCATTTTGAAAGTTCTTTACATAAATCTTAGTTTTGTTAAATGAAATGTCTCAATGGTTTCGAAATTTTGTTTAGCTGGGTCATGTCGGTATTACAGGCAATGAACTAGCAGACTTCGCTGCTAAAGGTAAAGACCCTATAGATCAGAGGTGGCCAAACTTTTGGGATCCGTGCTTTACTCCACATTTAAAAAATCGAAGGCGGTCCACCAATGGTAGAGCTAAATTAAAGTAACGTTTATATATTTATTTTCGGTAACTAGAAAAAATGGTAAATTATCTAATTTTTATAAAAAAAACTTAATATTTACAAAATAAAAATCTACTGACGAAAATAATCATAATATTCATACATCAAAAATTGACCATCCTAATCCCTTCTTTTAGTTGAAATTTGGCACTGTATCTGCGACAAGTTTTTCATATTGTGGCTGGTATAAGCTAATAACAATGCGTAAACACGTAATTAAAGGTTCATCTGTTAAACGTGACTGATGTTTGGTTTTTATGGCGTTCATGGTTGAAAAAGCAGATTCATAAAGACGTCGATTCAAAGTATGATTTCAAATACAAAATGAATTTGTAAACATTGGAAACGTTTCCTGAAAAATTAATTTTCAAAAATCAGTATCGTTAGGTGTTCTGGATTCAAAAAATATATAGCATCTTATTTTAATAATTTCTTCCTCGACTGTGATTGATGTGGTATTTATTAAATGTCCTTTTTAAATAATCCATCAATGTTGACATTTTCATTCAATGGAAATATCATAAAATTGAGTATTTCTTCCAACCTAATTAAGTCAGCGAAACTTCTTTCAAATGTTTCAAACAAAACATCTAAATATTCGGCGAAATCTTCGAAGTTTCGGTTTGGATTTTGGATACACTCTTCCTCCATGTTTTTGCAGTTTCTCAATTCATGTTCTCTTAATTGAGACGCATATCTACTTATCTTTTCTTTGAAAGTTTTAATCGCGCTCATCATGACTGTTCAACATTTATTCTTTCCTTTTAGATTTAGGTGTAAGTCGTTAAGTTTTGCAGTGATATCGCAGAGAAAAGCTAGTTTCATGAGCCATTTCTCATCTTCCAATTCAGTAATGTGCTCTCCTTTCATTTGTAGAAAATTTTTTTATTTCTGGTCATAGAATACGAAATCTTTTTAAAAAAAACACCATGATTTAGCCACCTCACGTCTGTGTCAATAAGAGATCTCCGTACTCTGATTCAGTTTCTGCCAAAAGCGCTGGAAATTGTCGTCTCTGAAGACTTCTTGGACGAATTGAATTGACGATTTTAAAAGCAATTTGCATTATATTAGATTTTAGTATTTTTGAACACAATTCCTGTTGATGGATAATGCAATGATAGCTGGTAAAACTGGAAATTTCCTCATCATTATTGCACAAGGCAATAAAACCAATTTGATTCCCGAACATTGCTGGAGCTCCATCTGTTGTAATAGAGATCAATATGTATTTTGGGAATCCTCTATTACCAATAAAGTTTTTAAATGAGCTGTAGATATCTGGGGTTCTCGTTTGTTCTTTCAATAGAATTATAGTTAATAACTCTTCTTTTGAAGTCATATCTTCGACAACCATTCTCACAAAAATGCAAAACTGTGCAATGTCACTCATATCCGTGGATTCCTCAAATTGAAGTGATAGGAACTTACAAGCTTTTAAATCGTCATTTAATAAATCCTCCAAATTGTTATTCACAGTTTCAGTCCGTCGCATCACAGTGTTACGCGACAAAGAATTATTTATTGACGATATTATATTTCGCATTTGTTTTTAAAATAGTGGGAAAGCACTTCTCCCGCTTTACAGAAAGTTTCTTTTATCAATACTCCATCTTCGAATGTTTTTTTTTTCTCGCTTTATCAGAATTTCTGTCATTTTAAACGACGCCAATGTTACTGCTTTAGTCTTGATGTCTGGTCTCGTAAATAACGATTGATTTAAATGTAAATTCGACTTAAATTCATGCACTTTAACTTTTTAAAGTTCACTGTCGTTTGGAAAGTCTAGCGTATTTTAAGTGCATGGTTTTAAAATGTTTTCCGACGTTTGCTTTTTGGTAGTGCCACTCTCGAGTTACATTTGCGACAAACACATTTCTCCTTCACCATAACAAAAAAGATCTTCCCACTCATTGTGATATTTCACTTCTTCTAGCACAGGCTGAGTCATTTTGGAAGAGTTGTTGAAACAGCAAATTATCGTATTAGTGCGGTAGAAACCTGCAGCGTAAGACGATAAACTGAAACTAAACGGGTGGGTGTAGACTAGTCGTTTCGCCTCGCCGGCTACTGGATATCATCTAAGCAAGTTGTTTATTTAATTCTCCACTGTAGAACGTCAAATTTATTGTATTACTTTACACAGTTTGTTTTAGGTTTTGAAGCGTAAACTGTAGTAAATTTTAATTTTAAATAATTCATTAATTCTATGTCATAAGTTATAAATTAAATTGTTAATATCCCTGATCATTATCGGGATGGTCGCGCGGACTACATAAAATGTCTTCGCGGTCAACATCTTGGCCACCCCTGATGTGTGTGTATATATTATTCATTAAATAAATTCTTTCAGTGAGAATAGATTTTTTGAATTTGAATCAATGGTTAAAATATAAATTCCCGATTTATTAACAATACAATATCTTTAAAATCTAATCACATTTTATCGATTATGTTACTTCTACATCTATTTTTGTTATAGAGTCGATGAAGGTATATTTATATTTTAATTAATACCATAAAATATTTGACTGAATACTATATATATTGAAATGCGCTCAATTTATAATAATTTTAATTTATCCCTGATGATGGAAATTGTTTTTTCTAAAGTGTTCATGTGTGACGAAAACCAAACTCCACTAACAGCAGTGAATTTAATAACTTGATAATCAATAGTTTGTCTTTCTGTAAATGGCGATATCAAATATAAATGTAAGTACGAACATAAATTAATTCATTGCTTTCCAAAGCATTGATTCCGTTTTCGTCTAAGCAAATATTTGCTTATCAAGTGAATAGAAAAGAGCGACCAGGAATAAAGTCAACTGAGTGAATAAAATCTCCATAAATGAAAAATTAATTCTTGATATCCAGCTGATAATATTATGCATTTTGTTTGCTCAATTAATTTTCTGACTCGTGATGATTTTAAATTTATTATGTAAAGTGCGAAATTTAATAGTCTTTCTAATAATTGGAATTTACACAAAGCTCTAGTTTTTAAAAATTAAAATACAATTTCCTTCTTATTTTAATTTGACTTGTTAGTTAAATCATTTCTTATGCCTTAAAGACATTTCCATCTTGCTTAGGATTTAAATTTATCAATGGAACCCTGAGGAAGAGTGCGTGTCTTTTCTCAAGCTTTTATCTGAAAAAAAGACTTCAAGAAATTCTAAAGCGAAAGTCGTAACTATATTTAAAACGAGCTTTTAGTGTCATTATTTTTCTTATGAAGGAAGAAGGAAATGAAAGTGAGTTTATAATTATTTCATTCAGAAAAATCAATAAATGTTATCAATAAAATTAATAATACACTATAAAACAAATTAGATTCGCGCGTTTAAGTCAACAACTTTATCAGGTTTCAATGGCATGGTACGGTGTTCTTTGTTTACAATTACCAGGTAATTTTCTTCTATAATAGAAAATATCAGATTTAGCATGTTTTTATTAAAAGATAAAAAATAACAGGAAAAACAAATTTTAAATTAAATTGAAAATATCAAATTATGCATTAAATTGAGCTACATTTCACAGAGATTCATGTTATATAAAATAGAAACTAATGTCGTTTATAATCGACTTATAAATTATTTGGTTTAAGTACCTTTGATCTTAAACAATTTTAATTAAATAAAAAGTCAATATCAGAAACTTCCAAATTAAAAAAGCGTAATTATAAGCTTATTTTTTTGAACAAATTTGTCTTTCAGACATTAAGGAAATAATTTCCTGCAACATTTCCTAGCTAATTACGTACAACTTAATTAGAAAAAATTACTTTAATGGTAAATTTATTGACATTTAAAAGAATAAATTTAGAACTCTTTAATTTAAAATTACTAGCAATAAATCATTTTTGTAACTATATTAAATAATTTTATAGTATTTAAATGCTTTATGATCATTACATTTTTTATCTAAAATAGATGTATAAAATTTCAAACTTATGTAGTAGTTTATGTGGTTAAAATTATAATCTATTCGAATATTCTTTATTCAAACATAGTTGTCATAATATATTATTGTGTATATTTGGTACTTTTGCAACTTCAGATCGTCGTAAATTTGAACACCATTTTGAAATAAAAATTTTCCACATGTAATTTCTTTCTTGAAAAAGAACATTATATATATATATGTATATATATACATATATATATATATATATATATATATATATATATATATATATATATATATATATATACTATTAATTTATAATGTAATAGCATTAATTTAAAAATATCATTTCTCATTTGTACTATAATTAGCATAATGTAAGCACTTCGCTGCTTTCAGACTACATGGCCGTGCTGGTAGTCAAGTGGTTCGCGCTCTTGCTTTCGATTCAACAGTTCGTAGATTCGAGCCCCATCTGAAGCTTTAAGTTTGCAGTGGTGCAGATTCTGTTTTTAAGTGTAGGTCCCGGCCTCAATAGCTCCCGTAACAGACCAAAACCAACTGATAGTTGCGTGTTTAATATAAGCTTCACCTAAAGAAGAGTTTTTATATTTCAGAGATTCAGCTTAGTTATAAACTGAAGTCAACAAAAATGAATGCAATGGAAATGGAAGCAGAAATTGCATTAGATATTATCTTATCGAAGCAAACAAAATCTCAAGGGAGTAAGAAAAACTTACTTCTGACTGAAGTTTTAATTTAAACAAATTTTAAATTAAACAAAAAAAAAACAAAACAAAAAGGAGTTTAAGAAATAAAAGTTAACAGCGCAAAATAATTTAATTAACAATCTTTTAAAAATTGTTTTATATCGCGAAATGATGTCTCACGCGTTGATTAGCTGTAACCGAAACAAATGAGCTGAAGAATGCTTGAAAACGGCCTTTAATTACAAAGTTATGCAATATTGAAGCCCGGATTCTCTTCATTTGCGTTTTATTGCTAACGTGTTGGCGAAAATATATATGTTTTAAAAAATTTTTGTGCGAATATGTGCTTGCAGTTATTTTTGTAAGATTCTTTTTTGTGCGGAATATAAAAATTTTAATCAAATTGGTACATAATTCACGAAATTTAGAATAAAAATTTAAATGATTTGACTGACCATTCAGTTTTTTTCGAATTTTCACATATATTTCATCACGTTAAATAAATCAACCGATTACATTACATATGTGTTGTTGATCCAGTACAAACTACATTTAGATATCAAGTTCGTAATTCAGTACTGGTCTACATAACTTTGCTTATCGCCACTATTTATCTGCTGCTGTTGTTGTTACTGATGACTCGTGGACAAGCCAAGCTCGCTATGCCTTGGCTATGCGAATTTAAGTCAATTGGGAGCGTCTTTTGTTTTAATCAGAACACCATGAAGGTGAAAGTACGACTTTGCTCTTCTCACATGCCCTAGGAACACACAGTAATGAACTTGCACATATCATCAGAGTAAAATCTTTATGCTGTGTGCCCGATGAAATTTTGTCCGGCGTGAAGTGTTAACCAAAAAGAAACGAACTTATATCAAGTCATTCGTTTCTGGTTATTTTGAAAAAGGTAAGTTTCATTCCAAAATTCTAATTATAGCATTTGTAGTTAGTTTAAATCATAATTACTCCTGATTTAAATTCCCTGTAATGTTTATATTACACTATTTCGTAACTGCGCTTTTCAAGAACATAAATAGGGACGTAGCTTTTTCCCACCTTTTAAGTGGGTTTTCTGTGCTTAATCACTTGGGGCAATGAATAATATTTATAGAATCGCCGGCCCATTTGTTCCATACTTCTGTGGCATAATTTCTTTTAATAAATAAAGCTATTTACTCTTCCGACTTTTGAAACAGTATAGATTTAATCTAATGCAGCAAATCTGCTTCGAGTTTGTATCAGCAACATATTGAGTGATGGAGTCCGGAAAGCAATATTGAAGAACTTCATAATAAAAGAAAACTTTCGGTGGTTTCTCAGATTTGTCGATTTGTTTTTTATCTGTATGTAATAATTTCATTATTAAAACAGCGCATTTGAAAAAAATAAGCACGTGTAAAATATTTTTGAAAATGGTTTATCATTGCCTCTACTATTTTACAATGGAAAACGTTCATCAAAAGTTTGCCTTTAGCGTTGAAGTGTTTGCAACGTTTAAATGCAACGTTTGCAACTAATTTTAAACACATGAAGCTGCTGATTTGAGCTTCCTCTAAAGTTACTTATATCACAATTATAGTTAATTTAAACAAAGTAACTATCAACAGCAAAACGTTTCCCGGTTTAGTAAAAAACGAAATAAAAATAAGGCTATTTTCCTATTTAAAAATTATCATCACATCTATGCGGTCACTTAATGGGAGAATATAGAAAAAATATTTATATAGACGGCATCGCGTATCCTCTTGTCATTCTATATTTCTAGACTTTAAATGTTTTTAAAAGAATAATGATACAATTTTTTTGAGTTTTAAAAAAATATTGTTTTTGCTCTCTTCAGCAATTGCGTTTTCACTTTTACTCATACATCACTGTTTTGAAATTTGTTAAAACTCGAATGAAAAGAATACAGACTTCAAAGCTTTCTGTAACTTTTAGAATTTTCAAGCATTTTACACATCAGTCAATTAATTTTTAGTTACATAAAACTTTATTTCTTGTTACAAATATCTTGAGATGCCGTGAATTATTTTGTAATATCTACAATTTTATGAGTAAAACCGTAACAACATGTTTAAACTTAAATTTCAATCGGAAGGTTAATATTTATATATTCTCTCTTTTTCCGATAGCTACAAAAATACAAGTGTTAAAGTATATTCCCCCACTTTGTAATTGTTAAATGTTAAAATCACGCAACGCAATTATAAACAAATTTATTTGTAAAATGACAACATAAATCGTGAACAAAATTGTAGCATAATAAAAATATAGCACAAATTACCCTGAACTGTCAATTGAATTGGCAATGGTTAATTTATTGCTCTAAAATATCTCTAAGACACCAGCCGATGTTTTGAGGCGCTAAATTTACTATCTTTGCGGTGAAATGCGACCAATATGATATTTTTTATCGCTAATTTGTTTGGTAAATTTGAACCTTTTAACAGTTCTAAATTACCTATATTGACATTGGTTTTAATACTTTGTCGATTCATGCGATTTTGAAAATGCTTAAATGAGCAACATGTCAACGTTTTGAAATAAGTTAGATAATTTTTTTTATCTTTTGCCTCAATTCGTAACATCTTGCATTGAGAATACTGCGAATCAAAAAATACTCTTATCTTAGGACATTTAAATCATCTGTACCTGAAGACAACAGTAAAACAAAATCTGGAATTTTAGATTTCCTAGATTTGCATGGCAACCGTGAAAAATTAACGTTGAATCAGCTTTATTTTCTGCATGCTTCAGGTGGTTCTTGAACTTAGCTGCAGCTCTTCATAGATTCCATAATTAGAACAAAGTTGGGAGGATTTCAAATTCAATCCCTTCAGAGCTGAAATAGCTTGCAAAAGCTGGCTCGAGATTTTAATCCATCAAGATCAATCTTTTGATTTCTCTATTCGCTCCCATGAAAGTGTGAGCATTCTCTGCATAAATTTTGGAACCTTTGCCTTTCACAGCGAAAGATATCTAGAGTGACGAGAAATAAATGCTTCGCTCATTACAATCTCAAGAGGAACTCATTTAGTTACAAGACTTGCAAAGATAAACATACATCTTTTACCTAAAATTTCTTTGTGCAGGTTTGGATACTTTATAAAAAAGTGGGCCATCGAAAATTACTCCTTTGACAATGAGTGGATAATATGTTCTAGTTCATTATTTTACCTCATTCTTTCACTATCTATTAATTTATTCATACTGCTAAAAAAAGCACATTTGTGTTTGTTGTGTTATGTAACAAAAGACTGAACTAATTTTTTTTACACAAACTCTAATGTTAACGAACAAAATCTTTTGTCGTATGTAATAGATCAATAATTGTGCACACACATTTTTTAAATAAGAGTGTTTTACAATTATATAAAAAAATCTGACTTAGATACAAGAATTGAAAATTATAAAATTTTAAATCAATGGATACGTTTTTCACCGACTGTCAAAATGACAATTTTTTGTAAATAAGAAAATAAGCTTTCATTTAATTTAGTTAAATTGTCAGTTTAACTGAATCTCTTTAATTTTGGAAAAGAAATCAAATTTCTCAAAGTCCCTTTCTTGAGCAGTTTTAACTAGCTTCTCTTCACCTTGCATTACTTTGTAAACTTTTAAAGGCCAAGAATTCTTAGGAAAATTATATCTACATTTATACATATATATATTCAATAATGGGAATTTAACTAATGCTCCAATTTGAAGAAAATAGTTATTATGTAAGCTAATTATATCATGCACAAAAATTCCTACATTGTTATTAAAATAAAGAAATTTATTACCCGATGAAATTAGAAAATTCTGAACCATAGGATACCTCATTTTGGATAGGCTTAAAGTTAGACTGAAATTCTTCAGTCGAACTCACATGCGGTTTCTTATAGCAAAGCATGTCCTCAGTGAAAAAGAATGGAAATACAATTTACCATAATAAATTGTGATGCAAACTTGTGACGAATCAAAATATTTGGGTACGAGATCAGCGGGATTCTGCTCACAGAGAACATGCCATTAGCTGTTGAACAGCATATATTCAATTCGACACGAAAGTTTTGGGCTTCTTCCACATCCAGAGACGATTGTTAAATCATTTCACTATAAGCTTCTCTTGCGTAACATCTAGGGAATAATGGTCCTGTAACTCTTATCTGAAGTGTATGTCAAACCGCGTACGTTCAACTTTTGCTATGTAAAGATGCATGGTACCTGTTACAATCATATTGTTTACACTGTTGAAATCAGTTGGAACTGGTGCCACTTTTTGGGTGTCTCAGTTCGCAGCTCGTAATTCCAGTCGAGTTTCTGAATGAAGACAATGGTATTTCCGCGTCTACTGGATTAAATATGCTCAATGGGGAGAAAAATCTAGCAGCATTGGAAAGGACACTTCTTTTGGTGTAGTTCGCCTTAACTCAACTGCTATTTGGAACATATAAAGTCTTTTGACCTCCTGGACAATTAACGCCTTTGTCTCCATGAGGTTCTCGAAGTTATATCGATGAATATTTGAAGCCAGCTCTCGGTGACTACCACACTATTTGTGTGTAACTGCATCCATTTCTTCAATATGACTGAAAGTTACCTCTGTAACACTTGATCCTGTATTAAATTTGATGCATTGCAAAGAGAACAATCATGCAAAGTTTCTCAACAAGGACCGGGACAGCTAAGGGAAAATTAATTTTTTTCCATCTCTTGAAAGTTACAGCTGTGTTCTTGTTGCTAAAATGTGAGCGAATAAGTCACAGTGTTTTAAGTTCATAAATTTTCATCAGTTCATCTGGGTTTTCTTGCAAAATTCAGAACAATGGTTCCTTGCTTTTGTGCATGAAAGCCTTACGATATATTATTTTTTAACAACAATAAACGTGTACGAATATTCTCTGAATTTTATCATATTTGCGAATAAGATATCGTGCTCAAGCTCTCAGTTACAGTTGGCAAAAAAGTATTAGAACAATAGGAATTTTTAAGTTCTCAAGGTAATAAAATGAAACATTTGTCACATAGTTTGTATATTTGTAATACTTTTACATAACTTCTCATGGAGTAAGAAACAAATATTTAGAATCAATAGGATTAAAAAAAATTAAAATAAAAGATTTGTGCTTTGCAAAAAAAGTATTAGAACATCGGACTTCAATATTGAATCATTTATAAAATAAAATGACTAAAAATTCGAACGTGATACTAATACATGGTATGCAGTCCGTTGGCTGAAATTACTGCATCCAGATGTCTTGGCATAGATTCCACCAAATCTTTGGTGACGTTTGATGACATGCTGATGCGCATCTTGCAAAGCTTGCTTTACTTGTTATTGGGAATTTTTTCACTTTTTCATCCAAAAGATACCACAAATGTTCTACAGGATTCAAGTCTGGGGACTGTGGGGGACCTACCAATCTTCGGAAAGGATTATATAATAGCCATTCTTTGGTTTTGTTAGCAGTATGTTTGGGGTCTTGTTCTTGTTGAAAAATGAATGTCTTCTCTAATGTTAATTTCTTTGCACTATCTCTCAAGTTGTCTCGTAACACATCAATATATGACAAAGCTGTCATTTTATCATCAATAAACTGGAGATTTCTATCTCTTTTGTAAGCCATACCACCCCAGGCAATGACATTCCTTCCTCCGTGCTTTATAGTTTTCTGTACATTTTAAGCCTGAAAAGCAGTTCCTTTTCTTCTCCAAACTGTGAGCACGTATTTAGGTTTGAAAATTTCAAATTTATTCTCGTTGGAGAAAATTATATATTTCCAGAAATCTAATGTTTATTTTTATAAATTTTGGCAAATTCTAGGCGTTTTTTCCTGTTGATTTCTAAAAGAAAGGGTTTTTTCCTTGGCTGGCTTGCTTTGTTTACCAGCATTATGCAATACATTTCTAACTGTTTGAGGTGTACAACCTTTTCTGAGATTGATTCAATATTTGCGGCCAACATTCTTGCACTTCCTGTCGGATACTGTAGGGCATCTTTAACCACTTCTCGTTTTTCTCTGACAGTCAGCTTGCTTGATCTCCCTGATCTTGGCCTGTTATCCACAATACCAGTTTCTTTTTTAGAATGTTGTGAATTGCGCAAAGTGAAACATTCAACTTACTGGAAATTTCTCAACTTACTGGAAATTTCTCGAAGTGTTTTGCCACTATTGTGCAGGTAAACAATTTGTTCTTTCTTCGCAAGTGATATCTCTTTTATTTTGGATGCCATGGCAGGAAAACCCACGTAAACTGAATTTCTACAAATTAGCAGTGAATGAGATGAGCGCCCTTGACATTGATACGGTTGAAAGTTTAATGACGTCACCAGCGCTGTAATTTGCATGTTTCTGCTTTTGTTCTAATACATTTTTTGCGATGCAAAATTTGTTATTTTTATTTTAATAATATTGTAATTATTTTTAAATTTTATTTTTTTCTGAGTTATAATTCTCCAAGAACATATTATTATTTATAAACTGATTATAAGTTTTATTTGATTATATTAACTTGAAAACTACAAATTTCTCATTGTTCTAATACTTTTTTTGCCAACTGTATATTGTAACGAGTCACAAACCATTGCTTCTTATATTCGACGCTTTAAAACTACCCTCAATTTAGTATTTTACATGGCCGATTGACCCCATGGTATTGTTTAATTTTGATCTATCCTCCTCTGCGACAACTTTCTTGATGTCTTAATTGCTCATATTCCTGTATCTAGTCTATTATTTTTAATATAGTTTATCGCGATTTTTAGTTTAATTCAAAGAGAATATCATCATTTAGAGCAATGTCTCTTAACTCACCTTAACATGTTGGATTACTTTTAGAAAGCACTTTAACTATATATTGACTGTTTACTTCTGTAGTGCCGACCAACTTGTCTAGTGGTCAGCGTGCCTGACTACCGATAAGGAGGGCATGGATGTACTTTCTCTCTCTATCTATCCTGTCTTGTCCTTTTCTTGTGTGAATGAGGTGTGAATGGTTGCCTACCTTATAAACGGGTCCCTATGGCATGTGTGTAGAGCAAAGTCGTACTTTCACCTACATGGTGCTCTAATTAAAACGAAAGACGCTCCCCTTCGACTTAAATTCGCATAGCAAAGGCATAGCGAGCTTAGCTTGTCCAAGTGTCATTAGAAACAACAACAACAACTTCTGTAGTGAGTTTCATAAAAATGCTAACGTAAAACAGATTATTTACATTTTTGTACCCCCTATATCAACATTTTCCACTTTCAAAAACTTTCCTAATATTTCATTTAGATTTCTCTATTTTATTAATCCATAATGTACATTTTTGCATTATTTTGTTAACTATTACCTTTTGAAGCAACATACTCAAACACATTATTTTGGAAAATAAGGTAAAAAATTTGGTAATAAATTGACCCGTGCTGTGAAAACTTTCTGCACCTATTAACCAATCAATGTGACTTGAAACATATAAATTATCACTTGCTAAATTAATATTCTGAGGAATTTGTACTTAGACATTTAAAAATTGGAGTTAAAAGTACTCTGGCATTTTTGCTTAGTGATAAATCCAGAGATTTGTCATTTTGGGGGGAAGGAAAATTCGAGTTTTCTTCATCTGGATAGTCTAGGTATTTTATTTCTCGGAAAATGAATGACACTTTTTTGTACAAATTACACTTTTTTGCACAGAGGAGAATAAGCACATACTGTTTTTAAACCATCTAAGTTCTCTTATCATTCAAAAGTTGTTTAAGCTTTTCAGAACACATTGAACACTTCGACATATTTGCGTGGTATCGTAAATACATTTGCTATACGTTTTTAATTTTTTTTTATAAATTCTCGTTTTTAATCCCAAATTAGTTTTACTTACTAAATATTTTTAATGATATAAAATTAATTCACGATCTAATTTTTATGCGATTTGTACCAATCTTTTCCTGTTTAATGCTTGTGACTCATTGACTCCTGATCAAGAAAAGTAAATATATGTTGGGTAATTATTAACTAGCATAATTTATTAAATTCACTAGCATTTCTTATTGGGTAGTAATTGTAAAAATTGTGACAACTGTTGATGCAAATTGAATATAATTTTCCATAATTTTTGTTCTTTTCGGAACTGATTTAAACATTCTTATGGAATAGATTGCAATGGTTGATTATTTTTTTTTCATAATTTCTGAGTTCAGCCTCCTTTTCATAAACTATAAAATTTTATACTCTTCACAAAGTTATTAAAGAAACCCTGCTTTAAGCCTGAATTCGCCAAATGCCGTAACAGGCTTCGTGAGCTGTGAAGGCATTTGATTATGCTTTCTTCTGAATTTCGTGTTCCTTTGCTCATGGCAACCACCTCCCCCTTTTTTCTGCAACTTTCATTTGAATATTCTTAAAAATTACAGTGTTGCACACCATTGTAAATAAAATTCTTTTACTGTTTACCAAAATTTTGTGAGATTTTAAACTGAAAACGGCTCCACGGAATGGGGTGAAACTTACAACAGGGTGTCCGCTTCGAAACTGTTTTCGATTTTGTACAGAGGCAGCTGGTTCTTTTTAAAATTGTCCTCCATGTGTGTTTACTGGGAGTAGAAAAAATATGGCATAAAATCACCTCTTTCTACTACAGTTATTCTTAGAAAATAACGCTATTTTTAAAAAATTTTGGAAAGCAATGCTTTTGCTTTCTGCAGTGACCGATTTCGTCTATAATACTGTGCCCGTCAGAAATGCATTAGAACGCTAATAAAGCAGTCTCGACTTGAATGTTGGATAATTTTGTAATGAATGGAAGTGTTTTATAAATCTCACATTAGATAAAAATATCGTGTAGAAATACGAATTTTTTTAATCTAATGAAGTATCTAATGATTATCTGTCTACTTAATATAATGTGTGTGATTTTTTTTATCATGAAATATATATGGTTTTTTCCAAGACCATTATTTATGACGCAAAACATAATTTTGAGATGCTGTTAAATTATTTTTGATGTATACACTTTTTTATTTGATAAACTGTAAGCATCAAAACATGGAGTTCTAAACTATAAGAAATTGCTCCTGATTAAAGATTTTTTTTGTTTACAGTATAGAGGAAAAACTAATGTATGTTCTCAGCTTCTGTTTTCATTGCCTTAGTTTAAAGTTTGTCTTTTAAATTGATAAATTAGAAGTAATTTAAGTTGATAGATTTGACTATATTACAACTTTTAGAAAAGTCTATAGTAGAAAATATATTTTAAATCTAAAACTCACGTTTAAACCAAAATTACAATTAGGAATTTTTTAAAAATGTTTTGAATTTTTTTGTTTAATTCACCATGTTCTATGGAAAAAATATTATGTGAATTTTTTTCCATTCAATATGCTGAATTGGTAAATTATGGCACCCAAAAAAGTAGGGTCTTCAAAATCTAGGTACGTATTTTCCAGTGTTAAAATCTAAATTAAGTAAGCATGCGAAGAGCAAGTTTCAACTATAAATTCATTGAATCAAAGTTAAAATGATTGAATTAAACGCAGCGAACTTATATGTATACACTTGCTCACAAAAGTAAGTATGCAAATCATAGCTTAAGTGAAAAAAGATCTTGTTCTCAAATAAATATAAGAGAAATATTATTTTGGAGAGTGTTGTTTATAGCTTTTGATTCAAGTCATAAAGTAATGAAAAATAAATCAAATCATTATATTTTAAAAAAACTTTAAGAGTAATTTCGTTAACAAACAGTAGAAATTCAAATCACAAAAGTATGTATGCACTCTGAATTTTTTACTTTTAAATAGGCTGAATGAAACTTTTGGAGTGATTTTTCATATTTCAGTAATAAGTTTAGAAGTTCTGCTACAAAGCTTGTAAGTTTGAGCTTTAAGTACATCAACAATTCCCCAATGCCTCCACGTGGGAAAGAATTATCAAAAGACCTAAAGGATGCTGTAATAAAGCTCGATAAGGAAAGCAAGTCACAAAGACAAATAGGTAAAATCATAGGCAAAAGTCTTGAAGTAATGCAAAAAATCATGGAAAAGTTCCAGGCTGAGAAAAATACTCTAAATAAGCCAAGAACAGGACGACCGCCCATTTTCACGGATCGAGAAAGGCGAATGATTGTTGGAAATGTAAAAAAAAATTCCGAAGATTAGCGCATCAAAATTGACAACGGATGTGAAAAACAATTTTGCGAAGTCATGCAATCCTGAAATAATTCGCCGTGTGTTACTGAAGGCAGGATACCATGGTCGAAATATGCGAAGAAAACCATTTGTTAGCAAAGTGAATCGCAAAAAGAGAATAGGTTTTGCAAAAGAAAATGTAAAGCAGGACAGAAATGTTTGGAATTGCGTGGTTTTTTTCGGATGAAAGTAAATTTAACATCCACGTGTCAGATGGACACCAAAAAGTTTGGAGGAAAGCAAATGCAGCTCTAGAACCAAAGGCAATGAGAGGAACAGTAAAACACGGTGGTGGTTCGATTATGGTTTGGGGTTGCATGGCAGCAACTGGAGTAGGAAATTTAGTTATAATCGACGGAATAATGAATCAATATAGCTGTTTGAATATTTTAAAGAATAAGCCAAAGTGCTTCTAAATTGGGACTCGATGGATCCTTCACTTTCCAACAAGATAATGATCCCAAATATACTGCTTGGATTGTTCGGGAATGGCTGCTATATAACGTGCGAAAACCGGTAAAAACCCCCGCAGTCACCCAATCTTAATCCCATTAAACACTTGTGGGATTATCTCGATCGCCAAATTAAAAAGCAAGAGATGAAAACTAAGAATGATCTAAAAAAAATCCTTTTCGAGGAGTGGCAGAGAATACCATTTTCTGTCACTCAAAAATTAGTAAAATCAGTGCCATATAGATTGAAAGCTGTTGTAAAAGCCTTAGGCTATCCAACAAATTACTAATTTTTTTTCAAACATTGTAAAATTTGCAATATTAATGTCCTTGTGTTTGTTTGCATACTTACTTTTATGATGTAAATTACATCCTATTTTAAGTTAAGCTCATCTTGCTAATTAAATATTTGTATTTTTTAAATATTTTTTCCTTTTGTAATTAAGCTTCATTTTGCTGTAATCGAAATAAATTGTTAATTTGAAAACTATTATAGTAGGTCTGTTTTTTTCATAGGACATCATCACATACACTCTTCATACTTTTGTGACTAAGCGTATATAATAAAATTGTTGAGGTAGAAAAAAATTTTGATTTTTATTTCAATTTTATTTTTGATTTAACATTTTATGTTGTCATTTTTTAAAAAAAAACATACTGATTTCAAATATTTATTGACGTCAGTATCAGTTAGGTTAAATTTTTAAGAAATAATTCAAATATGATTATCAATGGAATGATATTTTGGAATTAAAACAACAAATGAATTCAACTGTAATATTTTTTACTGAAAACGCATAATTTTTGTCTAAGATTGGAATTGAAATATTCATTAATGAAATTCTTTCTGAAATTTTTAAATTGAGAAAGTTATTTTTGAAAGTTATAAAATCGAATCTGTAAATATTAGCTTGCGATGTCCTTCAATATATAAAACTATTTCGACTTTGTTATTGTGTCATCCAACGAAAATATTAAACTAGACAGATTACAGGAAAAAAATTACTATTTTACTTTATATCCTTTAATCGCGAAGAAGTCTTCGTAAATACTTTCGCATTTGAAAATTAATTTAAGAAAAGTCACAAGGTCTTGTTATGAATTTATACAGGTTATTCCAACAACTGGAAATAAATTAAGGCATGTTAGAAATTAAGTGCTTATCATAGAAGCAAAACACGAAATTGGACTGAAAATATAAAACTATTTTTGTAATAAGTCATATTAAATTGCTTTTTTATGACGAGAGCGTTATTAATATGATTATTTTAACAATGCAAAACGCAAGTTTTATGAAATTATTTTTCTTTACTTTTCAGATGTTGTAATACCTGCCATCCAGAGATAGTTAAAACTGTTGACTGCTCATCTATCCAAATGCTGTTTGTGGTTTCAGCAATGGATGATTGCTCAAGAGCATTCCAAATGTCTTCTTATAAAAGGAAGATTTGAAGAATTAATCTGTGGACAGCAAAAGTACATAATTTTCCTTCAGCTTTCATTCACTTTATTGACAGTTATTTTGTTTTGTATTTAAAAAAATATTTTTTTGCTTTAATTTTTTTGCGTTTGTAAGCATTTATTATTCTTTTTTTCGATGTAGTAAACATTACTTGCGTGTGTGTCTCTTCATTTCAAAATAATCACATTTCATATTTCTGTTAAGTATTGAAATTAAAAAAGACCCAAAATGCGAATGTCGATGAACAAACGGGGTCTTTTGTAGAGAGCGTACATATTTAAAACTAACTGAATCAATTTATAGTTTTTTTTCACACAAAGACGATTATTTTTTTTAATCTTGAAAAATAAAAGAAATAAGGTTTGGTATTCTGTTGGAAAGGCCTCTTTCTTTCCCACTGACAGCATATCAACAGAATTTATGAACTGTGTAAGCTAATCATTTCACAAAATAAATAAATTGCGTGGAACATAAGAATTTCTCTTCGAACTATGGAAAACGTAAATGAAAAAAATGTTAAATTGAATTTAATTTCTTCGTTGAAACATTAGCTATAAAAACAGTAATAAACACTGCGCGCGCGACTGGTCAGACAAAATAATGTTTTCCCTGAAATTGTAAATTCTATGCTAATGTTCCATGACATCAGTCAACATTGTAACCATCGTCATCGTCTAACTCTGAATAGATTGTTTTATTTTCTTTTAGAAATGCAATTATCGGATCAAACAGTTCTAATGCGTTGTAGCTAGGTAACCATCTAACAATGCAAAAGAAATTAATGTCATTTGGAAGTTCATCCTCCTTTAATTCTTCAAGGGAATTTTTGCATTGTCCATGATCGATTGCCTTGGTTCCAATGCAATTTACGATCTGTAACACTGTTTTCATAACATCAGGATATTTTTGTAATGAGATGTTCTCTGAATTATACATTGAATCAGTACGAATTGTGGGATTTGAGAATCTTCTCTTAAAAGCATAATAAGACCCATTTTTTTACCCAGCATGTTATTGCAATTGTTTATAAAGAATTTTATTTAAGTTCTTGCTTACAAGTTTATAAAAGGCACATCAAAAGTTTTTATTATGGAATCGAATGCATTTTTAATATGGACACCGTGACTTTATTCTGCAAGTTCTTTCATATCTCACAATTCTTTACCAACGAAGTCGGGTGAATTAAAATGTATGAATTCTGGCACACTCTAAAAAAAAGCACTGTAATTTTACAGCAAAATCTGCTGGCGTTTTGGGCGCCAGTACAATATGCTGTAAATTTTACAGCATATTCGTAAAACTTTTACAGTTCTTTTTACTGCAATTTTTACAGCAGTTTTCCCTGTAATTTTACAACCCTTTTCACTGTAATTTTACAGCACTTTTTACTGTAATTTTTACAGCACTTTTTATTGTAATTTTTACAGCACTTTTTATTGTTATTTTTATAACACATTTTACTATGAATTTTGCTGCATATTCTACAAAATCTACTGCAATAGCTATTTACAGCTATCATCATGTTTTGTAAAGATAACAGTAGAGTATAAATCAATTTTGAAATCACATTAGCTAATTTCCTAATTATGGGCCAACTATTATTAAGCAATTTTTTATATAATATACAAAGTACAAAAACATAACTAATGTTATATTGCAGAAGATGTCATTTTTCAGAACATTTTGAGATCAATGGTTCAACTTTCAATACTTAACGAGATTGTTTAACTTTCTTACCTCAAAATCTTGGATCAAATCGTAACTTAATTGAATAATTAAAAAGGTGGAATTTTCTTATTACATATTTTTTTTAAAAAAATTAAGAAATACCAGTTATATTGAATAAGATACAAAGCTTAGCATAAAATTGATTTTTGATATATCTGTGATTCTACAGATTTAGGATAAAAAGAAACCTTACAAAACATTCCATTTTACTAAAAATACCAAAGGGGAATTAGTTAATGATTTAGTATTTTAATTATACTGTAAAGACAATAAAAGTTTTCTTTTTGATATTGCTTAAAGTAATTGATTTTTTTCTATTATAATGTAAGCAAATAAAGATTCTGAGAAAAAAAGCAATATAGTTGACAATACACAAATAATTGTAAAGAATTTTTTTATTTACATTTTAATAATTATAGCCATTTAAAGTTGTGTAAAGTATTTAAAAGTGACAAAAACATGTGCTTGGATTTCTTCCACATATTTTTTAGATTTCGTTCCCCGCGAGGGATTAAAGTTGAACAAACAAACACCTGAAAAAAATTAGACACATGAATAACTAATTTGAAATATCAAGAGCTGAATATTTCAGAGGAAAAGTTGTTTAATAGTTCAATAAAATATTTAGAAATTTTTATTGTTTTATATAATTGATTGAATGTCCTTAAAATATACTTCTCTTAATAGTTAACAAGTGGTTGCTACATTTATGCAATCACAAACATTTTGATGATAAAAATTATTTCAAGGGATTTTAGCAATTTCATGATAAGAATTTTTGGTATTGAAGGTCTCAGTTTTTATGAAAATGATAAAATCTCTACTTCAATTAAATCATTCTAACTGATGTTTTCTATCTCGAGAAACTAATTTGTAATGGATTTAGTTAAAAGAGAATATAGAATTGGTTTTATAAGGATTCATTTATGTTATTGAAAATTATATCCTCTGAAAAGCACTTTTAACTGTGAATTACAAATTTTTAGAAATAAAGTGCGAAATATGAACTTTATGCCCACATTTTAAAGATAACATACAAAAACCGATTTTAAGTTAAAAAAATAGTTTTGTAGAGAATATGGAAACATTATTTTTACATGCATATATATACAATTTAAAAACAATTCCATTGAAAATAAACAGAAAAATTAAAATGCCATAATGTGTCAAAGTAACAATAATTTATGAAATGACATTTTATAAAACATTTGCTTAAAACTGAATTTATTTAATTCGTAAATAGTTACCTCAAAAGTGAAATCTAAGTTATCTTAGAGTGAGATCAAAGTTGTATTTTATAACCATGATTAATTTTAAACTTTAATTTCAATAAAAAATTACATGAAATAGTCCAAAATTAGGAAATATAAAAAAAATTTGCTGTTCATTAGGTCTGCATATTTACGTACTTAGAGATAAATAAAGAATAAAATTGAAGTTGTATCAAAAAAGATATATTTAACTACAACAATTTATTTAGATTTTCTTAGAATTTTGTATATTCATATGATTTATTTTAAGCAGAATGTTAGCAGAGTAAACAGTATTTGAAAAGATCAATAAATGTAACAACAATTTTTTGCTTTTGAGTTAAAACATGTCAAACCTTATGAAATATATAGATAATACAAACCACAAATTAATAGACATGGTGTGCAAGGAAAGTCTATAATATCTACTGCATCCTGAGAAGATGTGGAAATCTAAAACCAATAAACAAACTCCCAATTAATTTATTTATGATTAATTTTTATCATTTCTAAATTGCTTATTTATAATTTACCAAGCAGTAATTTTTTAAATAAAGTTTTGAATACTTTACTGCAATACTTCTAAATATTTTTTCAAGTCTTCTCCAAAATCTGCTGATAGAAGAATAATAAACGCTCCAATATCCTCTTTTCCATCCAATTCCTCAATGGTTGAAAATTGTATTTTACAACCTCCAGGAGGAGAAGTTTTTAAGAAATTAACAATTCTTTTAATTTTGTTAGCTGATGCAAACTTAAGTCTTTCATTTAAATCTACAGCACTTAAACACTTAAAATGGTCCAAAATGCTTTACTTTAAAAATAAGCAAGGCCATCTTTCTTTTAATGTGGAAACATCACTAGGTGTGTTAATATCTTTTCTTTGAAATGGAAAAGTCTCATATTAATTTTATAACCTCTTCAATTATAACATCAAAAAACACACTGTATTTTGGCTTCTTGTCGGACATCACAATGAAGGAAAAATAGAAAACTTTTGAAATGCACGGGCTTACAAAAACTCTCTTTCTCCCATTACCTATTCCAGATTTCAAATATAGCTGAAGTTGATATGAAGAGGCTTTACTCTGAATAGTCTTACTACTAAAAGTTATTTGTGATTATTCCACTTTTTAAAACTTCCTTTACAAATCACTTTCTTCATAAATTCTTATTTTTCCAAAACATTGATAGATTTAAAATTTTTTTTAAAAAGTGACAATATTGGAAGGTAGTATTTAATGTGCACAGTAGTATTAGAAAAATCTTGAGTACAATATGTTTTAAATATGTTAAGCAAGAACAAATTACAAAGTTTTCACTCGTATATTTGTTTCTTAATTGTAATTTTAAATTAGCTTTTATTTTTATGAATTTCAGATTTCTTCACTAACATGTAAATAAATCATAAATAGCACTACAAATTTTGCAATTTTTTTAATAAAATAAAGTTAAATTTGCAGTAATAATGTAATTTGTTTAAAAAAAAATGTGTTCCCAGAAATTTTGTTTCATAAATATCAAACTACCAACAAGTTTTCACAAACAGGTTTTTAATTAATATTCTAATTAGTAATATAAATTTAAAAAATTAATCATGGTTATAAAATAATAAACTTTACATTTTCTAAATAAGTCACCTTAATTTGAATAGTACTTCTTAATATGTATTTAAAAATGTTTCTTATATATTTGTTATAAAATAATGATTTTCAAAAATAAATATTTTAAAAAACATTACATTTTCCATTGAAATGCATTTTTACATTTTATGCAAATTCTAAACACAAGACTATTTATTCTAATAAGAATCATTAATTGTAATATTATTTTATTGAAAGAATTTACAAACATTTGTGCATAAAAAAATTATTATTTTAATGCATGTTACAAAATGGAATTGAATTAATGATAGAAATTAGAATGCAATTTAACAATCTGTATTAAAAAATAAACATTTTTTTATAAAATTCTAATCAAAATACTATTAAAAATATAAAAATTATATTTAGTTAATATACAATAAATTAAATCATTTTACAATGACAGAAAAATCAAGAATTTTTCACAACGAAATAAAATAGAAATTCCGCTAAAATATTTAATAATATATATCTAAAAGAATATAACAATAGACGATTATTCACTTTTAGTTTCGAAAGAAATATAGCTAAGCAATTTTATAACAATGGAAGCCCTTAAATACAACTCTAATTTCATCAAAAAATTGATAATTAAAATACTAATTAATTATGTTACCAAACTACTATAAAATATTTTAAATATTAATAAAAAGTAAGTAAAAAATATTGACATTAAATTAATACTAGTAAACATGATCGTTTGTAAATTCAGCTTAGAATTTTTTGAAATGTTCAGTCAAATTGATAAGAATTTATATATATCATAGTTAGCTAACAACTTGCATAATAAACAATATGAAAAGTATACGTTACCTTATATTTGGTGGTTAAATTTCAATAGAACTTCAATAAAGGAATAATTATTCTCAAAATATCACCAACATCACTAAGCGAAAACAAGTGCAAATAAATGGCGAAATTAATTTGATTCATTTGTAGCAGGAACATAAGGAACTTTTATCCTGCATATTCAATGCGCATGCCCCATAGCAAACGATTTTCTGCGGCTGTATTTTACAGTAAAATTTACTGTAATCATTAGTGTTCCTATGATAGCTATTTAAATAACAGTGATTTTTTTACTGTATTTCTTCCGTTTTTTTTACAGTGCAGTTGCGCAAGATCTGTGATTTCAGTAGATTTGTCAAGGGCTAAGTTGAATTCAATATACTTCAAATCACATTATTTAAATTATATTCAAGACATGTATTAATTGCAATTATGTGTCATTCGGTAATGCGTCTTGAGATGGAAATTTGAGAAACCATTTGGTGCAATGCTGCATTATTTGGATCTAAAACTTCAAGTACTTCTTTAAGCTTATTTTAATAAATTTTCCGTCTCCTTGCGGGAGTTAAGCACGTGAAATATTCCAAGCAATAACAAAACTGACCTCAGTTACATTGTTAGCTTAATTGCTAATTGTCATCAAAATTAACTTATTTTTTAAAATTTATTTTAAAGAATCAAATTTACCTGATCTTAATTTAGAATTTGGTGGATACTGATTATAAAACATATCATCCTTAGTTTTCTAATGTCTACGTATATTGCTAAATTTATAATTTTTACCGTAGAATTTATTACAAATAACGTTTTTCCGTTATTGTCAATAAAAAAAGTTCTTCCACTCATTATTAAAACTTCTATTTTCTTCCTCGTATTTTCTTTTTTCATTATCTTCTCAGTCATCGTATTTTTAAAAAAACTGGAAATAATATAAGAAATTTAGAAAATGCAAGTTTTGTGTAACTATAACATTTGTTACATACTACCAAAGAAATTGTAGTTAACTTACCAAAAATTCTAGATTATGAATTATATCCATACAAATTGCTTACTCCAGAGCACAGTGTCAACTGTCCGTAGCTATGAAAATTCACAATCTTAGACCGATTGTGAATATCTGAAATCGGAGGATTACGCCTCTGTTTATTCGCGCAGTTTTCGAAGAGTCCTGTCATTCTTAACTTGGACAGAAATGAAATAAACTTTCGTCAGTAATCTAAAAAGCATTTTGAAATACATTTGGAACGATAATACTTTTTTCTATAAGACAAAAATGTGAAGGGAACTCTGGAGCCACAAGTAATCTTTCGAAGAGCCGCAGTGTTGGCCAACCCTGATCTGGAAATTCCCTCTTTTTTTCTCTAATTTCAATCACGATGAAGAATTACTTCTAAAACTGATTCTATTGGTAGAAAACATAAAAGAGTACGTATTTGAATAAAAATTTCCAAGTTATATCCAATCATAAAAGTTGATCATAAGCCAACGAAAAATATATTTAAATTATTTAGCCTCTTGTATCGCTGAGCATTCCTAGAATAAATTTTAAAATACAACTAAATAATTTTTTTTTAATTTTATTCAACTAAATGAATATAATTCTTACGACATCCAGGGGAGGGGGTGTCCTGATTGGAACGTTGTTATCATAATCGGAAAGGTGTGAGTTCGAATCTCGAGTTAACTAGATTCGTAGTGAGAGGCTCATTTAATTGGTCCTCCATGTGAAGTGATTTCATTATAGGTGGTCAACAATTGGGTCCTGCTTTATCCACTTTTCTATATTGCAAAAACTCGCACTCGCACAATTATATTCCACCTATGTGGTAGAGCCCTACGAAGAAGTTACAGGAAAGTACGTTAGAGAGCAGCAATTTGGTATAGACAATAAACTGCATACATTATAACATATTTGCAGCAAACCTAACGTTTGACTATTCAAAATGAAAACTAGGATTGAATACATTGTCATGTCTTATAAGGAAAAAATTTATCTATATTAATTAAATTCATAATTACCATGTTATTATAAATGTCTTTAAGAATACTTGTCAATAATTAAATTTATATCGAACTTAAATCTAGAATTGTCTTATGGGAATCAGATTGTCGCTTTGGTTATGAAATAATCCTTGGTTATAATATTGGATCATGACTAATTTCAAATTCATACCGGGGGTTGTTACACGAGGATCAAATTGTCGCCAAGGAAACTTATTGAAACAACTATGCTATTTTTGCATTAAGTTCATCTTTAAGGTTTTGAATGTGATATTTTTTTAAGAATTGTCATTCTTTCATTGGGGGAAGAAAATATTACATGTTACCATTTTTGCTCGTCTAGAAACTGCGCCAAATTTTCTCTTCCTCATTGCACACTGATCCGAAATTCAATTACTGTTTTTAGTTGTTAGATAAATGTAAAAAATGGAAGTTTGAATTTTTTTTTGTTTGATTATATTACATTTTTGAAACTTTTTATAATTCTTATAATATAGTTGAATACTCAAATATTATAGAAATATTTTCCGTTGTACATCAATTTGTAATCGAAGTTTATTACAGCATAGGATTCACATAATGTTACTCGCTCCTTACTTATTTAAAATTCTTTAGAAAATTCACAGTGAATAATCTGAGTTTTAATTCAGTGAACTTTCTTATAACGGTTTTCCGGAATATTTCATGAGAAAATTTTGTGTTCACAATAAAGATGCATTTCGCGGCGTTGGGAAATATAAGGAATTCATTTTTCTGACTTGGCTACGAGACACTTTTATGGGTTATGTAATTTTGATTTATATGTTACAGGTAAGCAAGTCAGAAAAAAATGTTTCTGAATTTTTCTTTCACGATAAATACAAAAGCTACAAGTATATTTTATGTACGTCGCAGTGATATTCTTTACTTGTATAGTACGATGTACAAATTCAAAGTTAATTTTATTTGTTTGATGACGCCTGAATTATTCTTTCCGTACATTTATTAAAAATACAAATTTCAGCTTCATGATTTAATAAAGAGAATAATTAATATGGAAAAAGGAAAATAATAAATGTATGAAAAATTTCTTGGTAGGCGTGCGCTGTAGATATTTAGAAAATGATGAACGTTAAAGAATGTTAGGTGTGTTTATATGGCATTTTAATGTTTTTTCTCCAACTGCGGGCACCTGAGGGTTGAACCCTATGCCACAACAAGGCCAAAAACTGGTAATCATTTGTCGTTACCCAGCGGGCAACTGTGAACCAAGTCACGGAGGTGAGTAGCGTTACCCGCGTCATACCATCACAAACCCGTTTATAGGGAGGGCCACGTTCATACATCATTGAAGAAAGAACAGCGAAAGAAACATCCATGCCCGAATCGGGATTCGAACTCTGGACTTTTTTATCTGCAGTCAAGCCCTCGGACCACGAGACAAGTTGGTCGGCATGGTATTAATGTAGCCGTGAAAATTATTATTTTATGGATTCTAGAAAAATATTGGTTTAAATTGTTCATTTCTTGATTTTGATCCTCGTGGAAGATCAAATTAATGATGTTCTAGTTTCATTGGTTGACGTTGATGTTTGTAAAAGCCAATCCCCGATATTAAATTTTCCATTTTAATCACTAATTTCATGATTGCATATATGTTACATGTAAAGGTTTCGTATTTTCATCAGGAGATCATTGCACTTGCTTTATGAGTCTTAAATATGTAACTAAAGCTCTAAGTAATTATACAAATATGTGCTGGTAAATGATTATGAAAAATTGTTTTGGGAATAAATTTTTTTTATAGTTAACAATGAAAGTGAAAATTTTTTATCAGTATGTAAATATTGAATATTTAGTGGACCTAAGTCAAAGAACAGCTGCGTCATTTTCAAGCACATGCTACCTTGAACAATATTTTGAAATCTTTTGTACGAGTTATGCTTGTTACGTTATGTGAACGTGCTTGAATAGATACTTATTTTATTCAACTATACAAATTTTTTTAAACAAAAAAAATATCGAAATTGTAATTACATTATGGAAAAGTGTATAATGATACTTTGCAAGCTAATAAGTTTTGCAATGTAATGGGTATACCGGTTCGAGCATGTATGTACTATTTCCTGTCATTGTTTTTTCCTCGTCGGATTGGGGTGTGAAGGGTTGCGTACTCTATAAACCGGTATTGAGGAAACCGTATTCCGCACAAAATTACGATTCAGTTGGGAAAGTGGAGCAGTGTATTCCATATTGCCAAAGCTTGCAACAATACAATCAGTAATAGATGGGAAACTTAATTGCATATTTTAATTTTGAAAAAATTGTAACTATTTAACTTATTATGAATTCTTTGTCCTTATATTCACTTAAATGTAATTTTCACAGTTGTAAGTAAATAAGAAATAATATTTTAGATTAATTTGGATTTATAGCTTGATTATGATGAGATGTTTTACACACATGAGAGAATAAAATATTTCTATGGGGCTCTTAGGTCCAAATTACACATTGTAACACGATTTTCAAATGTAACTTTTTTAATTGCAAAAGCATTTGATTATGAATTATAGGCCACACTCATAAAAAATGCATGACATTGGAGCATAAAGATGAGTATGAAATTGAACTGCAAAAATACAAATACAAAGCAATTCATATCAGTAATTTCATTAAAAATAGTGGTGATGACAGAGAGACTGGCTCTGGTTTATCTTCAACGAAAAATATGCCATAATATCTTGGGAAGTTTGAAATGCAAAATCTGGAGGGGCGGATTCGGAAGTCTGATACAAGAAACTAAATACAATAAAATTTCATTTCTCTTCAGAGGTTTAAATGGGAAGAGACGCGCGTGATTTTAGAAAGAAAAACAAACGAGAGGATCTGCAGACCGGAAATGACTAAAGATTCTGTGGGTTGACTGCTTCGAAGCTAATTCCAGTTTTTAAAACTGAAAAAGTATCCTGGAAGAGGGCAACCTGGACTTCTGGATTCTGTGGAAGGCCATGATCCACCCTGGATTAGCGTGGCAATGGAGGGATTTCATCAAAATTCAAAGTAACGACACAACATTTAATGTAATTGACATCCAGTAGCTAAAATTCAATCTCTAGCTATATCTAATATAAGTTTTCTTTCTGTAACGACAAAAGTTTAGTAACGAATGCCATCATTTTAAAATTTTGATAGCATAAATTGTAAATAGTGGTATTTTATATACCAATGTGTTGGAAGTGTCTTCCTAATACAGAATACAGCAATTGCGATTGATTTAAGTAATTTAATAGCATGGTTTTCTTCGTAGCAGTTATTACTGTACTTAATGTAATTGGTACTTCAGCACTTTTTGATTTCAAAATTTAACTTTTTTACTTGTTTATCACCCTATTCGTTTCCAGTCATCCGAACAAGAGTTGGAATTCATTACAAAAAAGACATCCCTTTTGAGGTTAGAAGGTAAAGCTCTGTAAGATTCGATAATTTTTTTAATTCTGCAATTTGTGCAAAAATCATTTGTATGGTTGAAAAGGCAATAAAAGCATTTTTGTGTTGAATAATTCTGACAATTTGTCCAGTAACCATTCAAATGTTTTCTACAAGTATATTAAAATAGGTACGAAGTTTTCCAAGAAAAGTATAGAATGCAAAAAAAAAAAAAAAAAAAAAAACTGGGAATAAACACCAGATCGAACTTTGAAGACGATTGTCATTTCATTAGTATCAGTGTAGCTAACTATTCATTGAATATCCGAAGTAAATTGTTTCTTTATAGAAGCTGCCAACAACTATTGTAATATTAAATGGCATCCAATACGTATTGATCTTAGGTGGCTAGGGCGTATTGGTTTCGAAAGCTCTAATGAGACCATTTAGAGGGAGAAATTTAACTTGTTTAAAGACATTTGCCAATATTTATGCTCAGTCTTGTAGATCTAAATCCGGTTTGTCATTTTTTCTAAAGAAATATTGAAATTGTAATTTATTTCTAATCAAATATGTCTTAAATAACTATAAAGTAACCAAGAAAGTTATGACCCGTTTTCGCGTTACCATTAAGGAATTGAGAATGAGTATGCAAATTAGTTTGACACCGTTGAGTAAGAACATCAGTCGTTATATAAGTAGATCTACAGCGCACATTCATCGATCGTAAATCGTAGAGAAGCTAAGAAAAATGGGCGTGTCGAAGGAGATCGTCCGCGGTGATTTTTGCTCTATGACTTCAAATTGGGTTTATCAGCTGCTGCATCAAATTGCCGAATATGTGAAGCTTTTGGAAGCTGTGTGTGAATGAACGTATGGTAGAGCATTTTGGTTTCACAAATTTGACCCTATGTGATGAAGTTGGTGTTTGTTAAGCTAGTCGTCAAGTGTTACTATGAGCTGCTACCAACGCGTCAAACGGTCACTTCGAAACTCTACTTATAGCAATTGGAATGCGTGCAACAGAATCAGCCAGCATTGGTCAATCGCAAGGATGTATTGTTCTTGGCCGATAACGCCAGGCTGCATGTCGTGTGGGTGGTGGTCAGGAATACCATATAGTTACTTGGTTAGGAGACTTTGTACCACCTTCGTTACTCACCTGACTTTGCTCCATCAGATTAGCATCTCTTTTATTCCCTGGACAACCACTTTTGTTGAAAAACCACCAGTGATATGCCAAGCAATCACGGGCTTCTTTGCGCCTAAATTCCTCCACTCTTAGCGCAAGCCATTCCGCAACTGAAGACACGTTGGTAGAAGGTGCTGGGCCTCCATGATTATTACTTCGGGGACTAAAATCAGCTACGTTTTCTGTAGGTCATGTTCTTTTGCATTTCTAAAAACATTTATTTAGCTTGAACTAATGTAGTCTTATTGATAACTGTGCCGTACTGCATGGGAAATTCATATTTCGATTATGTATATTTTATAAATAACGAAAAATTTAGAGAAAGAATTATGTTTGTTAACTTATTTTTAATACATTTCTCTTCTAACTTACCCATAGAAAAAAAGCTTTGAATTCGCCAAACATTGCAATCCAAAATATGAATTTTTAAATTAAGAAAATAGCAATTATTTAAAAAAAAAAGCAAAAAATTAAGGATTTTTAGTTGCCAAGATTGTAAAGGCAAATTTATTGTAATGAATTTAACATTTTTATTGTTCAATATCATTTACAGGCTTCAGCATGATTTATATAAAAATATTTATTTTAAGAAAATTGGTTTTAATCAAATAAATTATAAGTGTTTCAGTTGGGGGGAACAATCTTTAAAGTATTTCCTGACGATACAAAATTTAGAACATTCTTTGAAACATTAAAGAGACGAACAAATATTTTACATAAAAAAATTGCTGAAAAATTATAAATTCCATCAGAAGGATTTAAAATTAAATTCACTATATATTTGGGTTTTAATGTTTTTTTTTATTAATCAAGAACGCATTAAAATTACGTTGAGAAAATATTTAGAAACATTGTTAAGCTTACTTAAAAATTAATATATTTCTACTAACAAATTATAATTAGTGACGAGTTGTAAAATATTCCCTTTATTTTTTTTAAATTTAAATAGAATAAATGATATCAAGGAAACTTTTTACACCATTATATTTGCTTTTTATGCTTGAAAATATTTGCATATCATTTTAAGGAAACTCGTACTGTATTTAAGTTAATGAATTATAGTTAGAAAATTCAAAACATTATTAATGGCAAAATAAATTTTTCCTACTAAATATAACTAAACATTTCCAGATGTGTATGAATTTTTAATTAAATCATTACTGGCTAATAAGTTTTGCATGTTTAAAAAATATATATGCAGTAAATGTGACTATTTCGTTAAATTTTGTTTTGATGCATTTTCAATATCGAAAAAAAGCAATAAATTAATTTTTTATTATCTAAAATTCTACCACATGTAATAATAATTGTTATATTAATAAAGAAAATAATACATCAATTAAGCACTGAAAGCGGTGCGGTATATTTTTTTACTGAAAGCTCCTGGTTAGTGTATATAGAAATTAAAATATATATTCACAAATAATATTGCATAAGTAACTAACTTTTCTATTAATATTTTATAAAAGTATGTTCATTAATATCAACATAAAAAATTCCAAAATAAATGAGAGGTTTAAAAATTGTATAACATTTTCCTTTTGGGCATTCAGAAAATGTTTTTTATTCGAAATATAGATGGAATTGCTTTGAAGGTTACACGTGCGAAACTGAGAAAATATAAGAATGCTGAAACACTTTGATTAGTTTATGCAATCTCATCGGGAAACTTATTAAATATATATTATAGATATTCATTATAAAACTTTTGAAACGAAATTTCTGAACATAATTTACTTTAAAAATTAGACTTCACTCCTAGCTTATTTCAGTACATTTTCCGAAGACTAAATTGAAGTGAGTAAAAGTTATGAGGGCTAACTGAAAACAATAAATACTAAAAATTACGAAATTTAGATTTTAAATAATTCCTAATTAGATATGACAAGAAAATACGCATTATTTCTATCTTTTAATCTATTCAAAACGCATTTTGTTAGATAAACTTAAAGTTTATATTATATCCTTTAAATTTCTGTAAATACATTTCTTTCATTGTGTATTATATGAACGTAATTCAAAATACAAGTATTTCAGTTATGAAAACTTGAAATTAAAATAATAAATTTTTTGTGTATATAGCATTTCACAATATTAATGTGTATTTCAGACTGAATGCCCTAATGTTAGTTTTGTTTTAAGCTCTTAAAAATACACCCATAGAAGATTTTTCTGCAGTTAAACTACTATGACGTAAATTATAACTGTGCACCTTTAATAATTTGATAAGGGGTATGCGCGCATATTGCCTAAGAGTTAAAAAAAATCAATTTGAGAAATATTTGAATTTACTTGCTTCAATATGTATATATATTTATTATGCTTATTTGCTCAACAAATATATGATATTGCTTCTAGATATAATTGATTCAGCAAATGAAATTTGACGAGCGGACTCTGAAGGAAACAATTTGATTCACTCGAATTTATTTAAATAAGTATTCAGAAATTGTGTACGGCGCGTTATTTTAATACCTAATTATATTTATAAGTATTTCATACAAAGTGTCTACAACGAAAATGAAACTAAAATGTTTTGTATGTCTACATTTTAAAATTTATTTAACCATATATAACTAACTAATGTAATTATTGTAAGTATAGAAACATGGTACTGAGAGAAATAGAGGTAAATACATGTCGTGCAATGAAAATTTTGTATCGAAAAATGGTATGCAATGCGGAGAATTCGAATATTTTGGATATTAAATTTGCCTGAATTCAGAATAGAATTACCAAACAAAATTAGAACTGACAAATACTCAATTGAAAATGTTTGAAATCTATTACTAAACTAATTCGAAACATGGTATTCACGTATACACGATTACTGCTATGTAAAAATTTTAAATAACAATTTGAAGTTCATAAATTTCAAAAACTATAATTAATGTACATAAGTATATAATCATTCTAAGGAAATGCTTGAGTGTATTTTCATTATGAGTAATTACGTTATCTTATTATTCACAAATGTGTATATATAATTTAACAAATATACAAAGTATTTTCTAAAAAATCATAATGCATTTAAACATATTCTCTTTTTATAATGCGTTAAGGCAGGTATATTTTACAAATAATATTTAAGATTTTCAACAACAGTTTTAATTTAACAGAATTGTAAAATTTTACTAATGGAAACAACTTTTATATCTGAAAAACAAGTTTACAAAAAGACAAACTAATTTGAATTTTGTTAAATAGAATTCTTAAAACACGTACCAAAATTTTTCTAAATTATTTCAATAATACAAATTTATATTTCCTTATTTGCATACTTTTCCTAGATATTAAAGTGTTGGAGTTTACCTATATACATGTTGTTGTCTTGTGGCTGGCATTATGGAGTGCTCTGCTCCACTTTTCCAACTGAACCATATTTTTGGTGTGGAGTCTGACTTCCTCAGTACACAGCATGCCATAGGAACCCGATTATACAGTAGGCTACCATTCACAACCCATTCAGGCAGAGAAAGAAAGTACATCCATTCCCGAACTGAGATTCGAACCCAGGACCATCCTATCCGTAGTTAGGCACTCTGACCACTAGACTCGGTGGGCGGTATTAGTATGGTTGTTCAGATATATCAAATTATATTATACCCAACATGTGTTACATACAACAGGTTAATTAAGGGGAGAATTTATATTACAGACATCTGGAAATTACTGGTAAAAAATACTATAGAGTATCAAACTAGTAGAAAAATGAATTTTTTTGCGATGCGTCTGTGTTACATTAAATATCAATTAGTGTATATCAGATGTTGATTAATGTAATGCAAAAATTATGAAAGAAATTTTTTTATTAAAAAATGTAGAAAGTAGATATTGTTAAGTTAAAAAAAGAATTAACTTTTTAATGGAAGATAGAGGATAAATAGGCTATACACAGTACTCTACTTTAAATTAAATTATAAAATGTCGCACTCACGTTTTTGTTAATGAGAATTATTTTTCATGCAGGTTTATATTGTATAAAAATGAAAAATTTCAGGTATGTCATTAAAATGATTAGTGCACTAAAACAATTCCATAAAACTGCTTTATACAGTGTTTAATCATTGTAATTAATTAAAAAATAAGTAGAAATTATAATTAAAATATTCTGAATTTCATTATAATTACAAAAAAGCAGTAAAAAAAACAATTATAAAATAACTATAACCAAATTAATACTGCGAAATTGTAAATTGCAATGCTTTTAAGTAAAAAAAATGTGTCTAGATAATAAAAGGACAATAAAGTAAAATTTATTAATACCTCAATACAAATTATCGTAAACATCTCGTAACAAAAACCAAGCGTTAAGGTCTTACCAAAATCTCAGAAATTTTCTTTTATTTTTATTACAGAATGATGGCGTACGTCAGGTGCCACCCACAACTTTCGTTAATTTTCACACACACACATATATATATATATCTGAATGCAGACGAAACAATGTTCGTGTAATTAAAAATTTGTGGGAAAAAAGATATAAGTGTAGAAAAATAAATATTGGTTCCGAAGAAGTTTATCTTTTCTATTGCCGGTGTTATGAAATTCAATTTTTCGTTACTTGTTTTGAGAAAGCTTAACACGGAATGTTACGACATGATTTACTGTAATCCATTGCTTAGTATTTTACCCGGAAACTTGAATCCATGTAAAATAAGAGAATTGAAATGGATACTGCGTGGAGGGAGGATAATTTCAGTTCAAGGTTGATTTCAAGAGACTGTGAAGTTGATACGGACCAGGATAAGGCTGTTCAGGATGTTTCCGCAAATATATATCCTGCTGACAGCTTGTGATGATAGATCAGGCAGCGATACTCACTTGGGCTTCCTGAAGTCCTAGTTACTCTATTATGATTGAATTTCCTCCATCTTACTGCATTTCTTAAGCGAGAAATTCTTGGTAGACACTTTCAATTATTGATCAAATCTATTTAAAAGACTAAATCGTTGCATCCAGTAAGAAAAAGTGTTTTCGAATCCTACCACGGGCATGGACGAATCACATGGCTCCGAATCCACCTTAAGCCGTTGGACCCTGTTTAACTAGACCTCGTGTGAAAAAAATTACACTTGGGCGACAGACTAAACCAAACTTGTAAGAAAAGTATGTTGGGACATTTTAGAAAACCGTTTTGCTTTGAAAGCTCTATGTGGAGGAAGAAATTCTGATTTCTTTTTTTTTTTTTTTTTTTGAATTTGTAAAATGAGCTATTTCAACCCAAATGTTTATCTTATTTGTTATAATCAACATTTGATAATGATTGTGCATGCAGTATAAAATGCCCAAAATATTCGAACACAACTTTTTCCACTCGAAATAGCGTTTTAAACCGTATTGCTCTTATGATGGATTTCTACTTCAAGATGAAAAGATATTGATAAATGTAATTTATTAATTATAGTATAACAAAATCATGAGAAAGGAATGAATTATAATTCTTTATCAGTTCTTGCTCAGTAGGAAAATTATAGCGCTACATTTATTTGGATCAATCGTAAGTTGATCCAAATAAATGTATTTTTATTTGGATCAACTTACGACTGATTTGGGAATTCCTTCTCGAAATGTAAATGAGTCTTGGATTTCTTTTATTAAATGATAAGATAGCAAGCAAGCATGATAAATATAGAAACTCTCAACTTGGTGAAATCCCGAAAATGTTAACTGCACGTATAAATAAAATCGAAGATATGTAGACTGTATGTATTGTGGAATTCACTTGAAACTGGGAGGGTTATTTTGTGCCTGCTTAGTTCAGAAGTTCTCTTGTCATACACTGCCTGACATTGGAAATGCAACATCAAGAAAGCGATGCCAGAAACTGACGAAACCCGGCAAATAGAGAGAGAGAGAAACGAATAATAAGTGATCTGTATTTCGAAATGATATGCATATAATACAGAGGGAGAACGGGGTCGGGTCAGTAGGTTGTAGGACCACCGTGGACGGTGATACATGAAGCAACATGTCTAGACACAGAGATAATGAGAGTACGGATGACGTTCTGAGCAATGTCTCTCCAATCCCTGTCAGCCACTTGTCAAAGTGTGTCTTCTGAAGGAGGCAGTTACAAGGTCTGTAATGGGCGTCCAAACTCATTCCAAACGTGCTTGATTGCTGAGAGATCTGGCGAGCAATGTGCGGTCGGGCATTATCCTGCTGATAAAGGGCAATGGGTACTCCCTGATGGTAATGGAGTGTCACCAGACGCAGCACATCATCCACGTAATGTTGAACTGTCATAGTGCCGTGAATATGAATTAAAAGTGACTTGGAATCGTACACAATGATGCTGTATTGTCACTCGATGTGGCGTTGCACAGTTGCTGCAGGATTAAACCTGTCGTACGTGGTGACTATCATTGAATAAATATAAGTTGAACTCATTTTAGAAGACAATCATGTGTCCCTCCATCATCCACATCGATCAAATCCGGTACCGTTCCAGATGTTGGTGTCAGTGCTGTGGGATCCCTGGCAGTCTTCTTAACGGACGCCGTGAGCGCAGGCAACCAATCGACAGTAAATAATGGTTCTGCTCTATATGGGAGCACTGATTGTGTTTTGCACATGCTGCAGAATTTCGGTAGACATGCTTCGATCCCCGCGTATTGACGTCACTCTGGCTGCACCCCTCCAACTTCACACAGCTCCAACCGTCTCCGCCGGTGCACTGTGGACGCTTCCAGGTGTCCGTCGGCTGCTATTTGCCGGATGTCTCAAAATGCCCTTCTCAGTCCGATCACCATGCCCCTCGTCTGTCTGCCGGAACTGACTCCGTCCGCGATGGCCTGGCATTCTCTGCAATTACAGGCGACAAGAACAAACTTTCAATGATTATTTACCAATCAGCAATAACGGCGCGAATATTGCCCACTCTACCTGTTCTACACCTTATAGCTTATGTGCGCGGGAGAGCTGCGCATTTCACATCATTTGCATAACTCATTAGTGTGCGGCTACCCGGAAATTTGATACATTTTCTGGCCACTCCTTTTTGGTGCCGCATTTTCAATGTTGTGCAGTGTATAAATGGAAATTGAGGAATTCACTTCCAACATTCTTACCTGAATATTTTTATAAATGTAGATGTTTTATCAAACAGATTAGTAAATTTGTGAGTTGTCAAAGCAGATATAAAAAATGAATTTCGATATTTATATTCGATCGTTATTGACATACATCCATAGTTTTGTGATTGATGATCTTAAAAATATTACGCTTGCTGAGAGAATGAATTTTATGACAATGATTATGGGAAATGTTGAGAAAGAAAAAAAATGAAATACTTCTGATAAAATTCATTCTTTTAAAGACACGTCTCTCCACTATCTTTAAAAGAAAACTTAAAATTGCATTTTCCGGAACAAATATTTTTTACTAAACTGAATACTGTCTGCCTTGAGAAACTAACTTTACCATCTATAAGAAAAGAAATTCCAAACAAGTTACATCAAAACTATAAGAAAATTTGTTTCTTGATTGATGGCTGCATTATTTGATATTAACTAAACTTTATTTTAGAAGAAAATTTACAAAAATCGACTGTAAAACAAAATATGAGCGGAACAATTTTTTGAGTTTTTCTTACCTAATTTCATCAAATGCATTCAGTTCTGAATTATTTTAAATGATTTGACAATTTTTGTTTGCAAGATTAATTCATGTTTATCGTACAACGCTGGATAATAAATGGGTTATATTGTCAATTTGATATGTAATTTTAAAAAATATGCATATAAACAATATTTATCACGTGAACCAAATTTACAATTCAAATACAATTACAAAATAATTTCATGCGATTTTGTTTGATTTCAGTTATATAAGTTATATTTTTAGAATTGAAATCTACTTCTGTTAATTCATTTAAAATAAAAAAATTTGAAAGTATATATTTAAGACTAAAAATTGTTGTAATACACTTCGATTTTTCAATGAGTGTTCTGAAAGTGTTTTAAATTTCCAAAAATAGTTATCTGAAAATTTCCTGCAAAACTTGCAGTTTAGATTGTTTCATTGTTTAGCAAAATTAATATTCTTGTTCAAATTCTTAAATTTAATTTCGAGGATTTGTATCCTGAAATTCTTTTACTTTTAAAAATTCTAAGATTATTAATGCTTCGATTTTCCTAAATAGCATGCTTATTGATTTATATGAATTAAGCAAATGTGTGTGTGTATCGCATTTCTTTTATAACTAATTTATATTTCAATTAAAAATCATTTTCAGACATAAATCTAATAACTTTTCGAATACTGTAAATAGAAAAAATAAATCTATATGCTGTGTATTTATTTAGCACATCACATAAAGATAATTAATTGTGGATCGGTATATATTTATGTCAAATATTTATGAATCTATGATATTTAAAAAGTAAATGTTAAATAAATAATAGTCTATTTCTGCTAAAGATTGATTATAAACACAATTGGGTTTCTTTAGATAGCTTACGTATCTCTGAATTGTGATGGTTAGGAATACGTAATTCAGGCATTCTTCTTCATTGGCCTGACAGCCCAGGGAGGGCCTTTGCCTTCCTCAGAAGTGCATACCAGGACCCCGTATTTTTGGATAAGGTCATCCAATTTATCACTTTTAGTGTTCCTAGTTCGTTTTCAAGGCAGTCACGCCATCGGAGTTTCGGTCGTCCTCTTCTTCTGGTGCCCATGGGGCGAGCCAATAAAATTTTTTTCGTCACTCGATTGTCGTTCATCCGGCTCAAATGTCCTGCCCATTTTAATCTCTGTATTGAGATAAATTTAACAATATCTGGTTCTTTATCTATAGTTTATAGATCTCTCTCTCTCTCAGAATTAGTTCTTCGCCATGTATTCTCACATTTTATTCCACCAAAGATGCTTCTTAAAGTTTTTCTTTCGAAAATGGAGATGCTTTCTTTGTCATTCTCAGTCAATGTCCACGTTTCAGATGAGTAAGTGAGAATAGGCCGAATCAAGCATTTGTATATCAAAGTTTTTGTTTTTCGACTGATGAAAGTGGATTTTAGGTACTTTTTTAAACCGAAAAAGCATCGGTTAGCAGTTGTAACCCTGAATTTAGGCATTGTTTCGGCTAATTAAGAATATTATGGTTGGTATTAAAACATATTTAAATGTTGGTATTTAATACCAACCATGAAAATGGTTGGTATTAAAACATATTTAAATATTTTTTAGATTTTCGAGGTATTTTATTAGCTAAGTGGTTTTGGGAATGATCAAATATTTCAAGTCAAATAGGATAGCATTTATTTCACCTATTTGCATCCATTTTTCAAGAATAAATTAACGTAATCGGATAGTGTTTGAAACTTGTTCATTCATAGATTTAATTTTCATACCAGCTGATCATTTTCGCCTATAATGATTTGTACTTTTGGATATCTTAGATCTTGGCTAAACAAAAATTGCTCCTTCCAACTTTGCATTTAATTAGTATATGTAGTAATTTCGTATCTTTATATATATATATATATATATATATATATATATATATATATATATATATATATATATATATATATATATATATATATATATCAGACTTTAAGTATTACCTATCATTCCTTTATTTTTCTAGACTCTTAAAAAGTGAAAACCAATTTTTCTTTAAATGAAATGGATGTTCTAAAGTTGCACTAGAAATCACA